>JBCNJP010000008.1:48844799-48954836 GCA_039602395.1 Deinandra increscens subsp. villosa
TTCAATTCAGTGTCACATATGATATTATGTCGGAAATTTACCCAGTAAGAAAACCTTACCGTATGGGTCACCATCCTTACCGGATGTAACCACTTGCGCGTTATCGTCCCTGAACGGACACAACAATAATGTAAATGAACTCACCTTAGGTTGCTCGGCTTACTTCTTCAATAAACCCGGTTATGATTGTTAACGAGGACCTAATAATCACATTAAGGTCTTAGGTGTAAGGTTGTGTTTAAAACTACTATCACGTTGGAAAACACGACACGACATAACGACACACGACTCCAATGGTTGATCATACACAAGGGTTCATATACATCAGAAGTCAAAGCATGTATCATCATAGTATAAAGCATGCAAGTCATGGCATATCATTACAAGTAAATTGCACAAGTTTGGAGTCTGGTCACAATTTCGCTAGCAGTTTCGCTAGGCAGTTTCGCTGTGTGCACGGGCAGCACTTTCGCTAGGCAATGCCCGATGACACAGTTTCGCTAGGCTAGTTTCGCTCGAAACTGTTGGCACAGTTTCGCTAGCCTAGTTTCGCCCGAAACTGGTTTGAACTTTCGTTCAGGGAATTTCGCTCGGTAGATTCGCTCGAGCTGGTCTGGTTGGTTTACCCGGCGACACTACAGTTTCGCTACATAGTGTCGCTGGATGAAGATATACATAGTTTCGCTACCTAATTTCGCCTGATGAAGGCACAATTTCGCTAGTCGCTAAAAAAACCCGTAAATTTGACTAAAATTCTTTCTAACAGCTTCTATATCACATGCAATTTGATATCTAGCATACCTAAGCGTTTACCAACATCATGTGAGCAATTTTAACACCTAAAACATGGTTTCTAGTCATCAATTTACCAAGAATTCATTTTCACATAAAGGAACCTAATTAGCATGGATCTTCATATTGACATGGCAAGTTACAGAATTTATGTTATGTCTAGCATCCTTAAGCATTTTAACAGAGGCATACACCATTGCATGTAAATTTGGTCATCTAATTAAGTAAAGCACAAAGAGGAATGTAGAAGAAGTGGTCTTGGGGACTCACGGGTGATCTCCAAGCTCAAATGGATGGTGATTTGGGGCTGGTCTCCTTGGTTCGTGCTGATCCCTTGCTGGTCAGAAAGCTCCAGAGAAGGAGAGTGCAGGAGTGTGTATGTGTTGTGAGGTGTGAGTAAAAATGAGAAGTTTGGCTTGGGGTTTCTATATATCTGGTGCTAGTTTCGCTGGCAGTGTCGCCGGCAGTTTCGCTAGCAGTTTCGCTAGCCACGCGAAACTGGTCATGCATTAGCTACCGGGCGAAACTGTAATTTCGCTAGGTAGTTTTGCTGGCCACCAAGAAAGGGTCAATTTATATTCTAAGTAAGCTAAACACGATTTCTCGATAAATCACATAATTGCACAATTAATTAAATAAGCATGTTGCATTACTTCATACAGTGGTAATAAGTAACAAATCATATAACACATATGGACGGGTTCGGTGATCAACCAAAGGTCGTGGACGTATCCGGTTTAGTTAAGTATTAGATACTATTTGTAATGTGACTAACGGAGATTGCCTAACGGAACTAATGGAATTAACGGAAAAGACTTAACGGAGTTAACTTGGGAGGTTACAGTTGTCACAGCCTCCCCATGTTAAGGAATTTTCGTCGCGAAAATTAGCTAGTACCTTGGGTTGATGCGGAGGTTTGATCGAACAGGTGAGGATACTTCTTCCTCATCTGGTCTTCCCGTTCCCACGTGAATTCCGGTCCACGTTTTGAATGCCATCTGACTTTGACAATTGGGATCTTGCTTCGTTTCAATGCTTTTTCTTCGCGTCCCATTATCTCAACGGGTTGTTCTATAAATCGGAGTTGCTCGTCGATGTGGAGCTCCTCGAGTGGAACCACTAGAGTGTCATCAGCCAGACACTTCTTCAAGTTAGAAACGTGAAACACGTTGTGTACCCCATCCAGCTCAGGTGGCAAGTCCAAACGATACGCCACCGTTCCAATCTTTTCTGTTATCGGGAAAGGTCCTATGTAGCGGGGGTTTAACTTCCCGCGCTTCCCAAAACGCACAACACCTTTCCAGGGCGAGACTTTCAACAGTACACGGTCGCCCACCTCGAATTCTAATGGCCTTCTACGTTTGTCTGCATAACTCTTTTGTCGGTCTCTTACGGCTTTCATACGGTTTATGATTTGCACAATTCTTTCTGTCGTTTCGTACACCATTTCTGGTCCAGTGAGTTGGCTATCACCGATTTCGGCCCAACAGACCGGTGATCTACACTTTCGTCCATAGAGAGCCTCAAAGGGAGCGGCTCCAATACTGGAATGGTAGCTATTGTTGTAGGAGAACTCGACCAATGCCAAGTGGGTTTCCCAATTCTTTCCGAAATCCATAACACACGCTCGGAGCATATCCTCAAGAGTCTGGATTGTGCGTTCGGTTTGACCGTCTGTCTGAGGATGGTATGCGGTGCTCATATCCAAACGAGTACCTAGGGCTGATTGCAGTGATCTCCAAAAGTGTGAAGCAAATCTGGGGTCTCGACCAGAGATAATAGACAAGGGTACTCCGTGGAGCTTGACGATCTCGCCAATGTAGATTTGTGCTAGCTTGTCAGTCTTGTCACTTTCCTTGAGGGCTATGAAATGAGCGGATTTTGTTAGTCTATCCACAATGACCCAAATCATGTCATTTCCACGCGGCGTACAGGGCAGTCCCGTGATGAAATCCATGGATATTTCCTCCCATTTCCATTCAGGAATCGTCGGTTGCTGCAATAATCCTGGAGGTTTACGATGTTCTGCTTTGACCTTTGAGCATGTTAAGCACTTACTGACGTATGTAGCAATGTCGGCTTTCATCTTTGGCCACCAGTATAATCCTTTCAGGTCTTGGTACATTTTATCCGAACCGGGATGGACCGAATATCGAGACTTGTGAGCTTCGTCCATCACCAGCTCTCGAAGATTTCCGTGAAGAGGCACCCAAATACGATCCTTGTAGTAGCGGAGTCCATCCGACTTAACCTCCGAAGTTCCATCTATGCCATTTAAGGATTCAGACTCGTAGTTTTCCTCTTTCAAAGCTTCCTTCTGGGCATCCCGAATTCTATCCGGTAACCCAGCATGGATCGTGAGCTGTAGAGCTCGAACCCTTCTAGGTTTTGCATGTTCTTTTCTACTTAATACATCGGCCACAACGTTGGCCTTACCCGGGTGATACTTTATTGCCAAGTCGTAGTCGTTAAGCACCTCGATCCACCTACGCTGTCTCATGTTGAGATCTTTCTGTCCCATTATATGCTGGAGGCTTTTATGGTCGGTGAATATCGTGCACTTGGTACCATATAGGTAGTGTCTCCAAAACTTTAAGGCGAATACAACAGCTCCTAATTCCAGATCATGCGTTGTGTAATTCTTTTCGTGAGACTTTAACTGTCTTGAACCGTAAGCGATGACTTTACCCTTTTGCATTAAAACACATCCAAGTCCTTGGAGAGAAGCGTCACAATAGACCTCGAAGTCGTCAACACCATCTGGTAGGGATAATACAGGCGCGGTACAAAGTTTTTCCTTCAAAGTCTGGAAAGTTGTTTCTTCTTTTTCACCCCAACGGTACTGAACACCTTTGTGCGTGAGAGCGGTTAGCGGTTGGGCTATCTGAGAGAATCCCTTTATAAAACGACGGTAGTAACCCGCTAACCCTAAAAATTGCCGAATTTCCGTTGGTGCTCGTGGTGTAGACCAATTCTTGATCGCCTCTACCTTGGCTGGGTCAACATGAATACCCTGCTCGTTGACGATGTGGCCCAGAAATTAAACTTCTCGGATCCAGAAGTCACATTTGGAGAATTTAGCGTAGAGTTGCTCCTTCCTTAACAATTCTAGTATTAGCCGCAGGTGTTCCTCGTGTTCTTCTTTCGTCCTTGAGTAAACGAGTATGTCGTCGATAAAAACAATTACGAACTGATCCAAGTAAGGTTTGCACACGCGGTTCATGAGGTCCATGAACACCGCCGGTGCGTTCGTTAAGCCGAAGGGCATGACTAGGAATTCGTAATGACCGTAACGCGTTCTGAAAGCCGTCTTTGAAATGTCCTCCTCGCGGACTCTGAGTTGATGATACCCGGACCTTAGGTCAATTTTTGAGAAGTAGCTGGATCCTTGCAGTTGGTCGAAGAGGTCGTCGATCCGAGGGAGAGGATATCGGTTCTTGATAGTGACTTTGTTGAGCTCGCGGTAGTCTATGCACATCCTGAACGTCCCATCTTTCTTCTTGACGAATAAAACTGGCGCGCCCCATGGCGATGAGCTAGGCCTGATAAAACCTTTATTTAACAGCTCTTGCAGTTGAGTGGATAACTCGTGTAACTCGTTCACTGCCAAACGGTACGGAGCTCGGGCAATTGGAGCTGCACCGGGAATGAGGTCGATTCCGAACTCGACTTGTCTATGTGGAGGTAAACCAGGTAATTCTTCTGGGAAAACATCGGGGAAATCGCGAACTATCGGAAAATCTTCAATTTTCTTCGCTACGAGGCTTTGATCCGTAACTGTTGCCAGAACGGCCATGTGTCCCTTCCGAAGGTACTTCTATGCCTTGAGGTAAGATATGATTCCGGAGACAGTACCTCCCTTTTCACCCTGAATCGAGAGCACTTCTCCGTTTGCGGAGGGAATACGTATGACTTTTTCTCGACAAACGAGTTCTGCGTGGTGCTTGGACAACCAGTCCATACCAATTATTACGTCGAAGCTACCGATTGTAAAAGGCGCCAAATCTATGTCGAACTTACGGCCTGAGAGTTCTAAGGTACAACCCTTGACTATATGTGTTGCATCGACAAGCTTACCGTTAGCTAATTCAACAGTGTATTTGGCTCCTAGGGGTTCCGTCTTAGCCTTTATTAATTTGCAAAACTTAGTTGAAATGAAACTTTTCTCGGCACCAGAATCAAATAACACATTCGCAAAGTAGTTGTTGAGGAGAAACTTACCGGTAATCACGTTAGCATCTTCCTTTGCTTCACCTGACCCCATGACAAATGCTCGTCCGCGACCACCATTTCCCCCGTTGCCATTTCCACCACCATTGTTGTTGTTGTTGTCGTTCCCACCTTTCTTTATCTGGGGGCAGTCTTTCTTCAAGTGTCCTGGTTTTCCGCACTCGAAACACCCTCGGGGGCCTTCATTATTCTGCTTGGGTTTGTTCAGCATGTCACCCCAGCAATTTTTGGCAACATGCCCGATTTTACCACATCGCTCGCAGGCTGGTCGTTTACAGTCACCATTGTGATGTGTGTTGCACTTGTTACAGTAGGGTGACTTTCCCCTGTACCTGCTGGAACCTTGACCACTGTTACCCTGTCGGTTTTGGTTTCCACCGCCACCGTTGTTACCATAACCTCCCTTGGAGTCATCAAACTTCTTGTTCTAATTCTAGGAGTTTGAAGACCTCCCAGTGTTGTTGCCAGAACTTGTGAGGTTACTTGGTTCCTCATCTCTCTGCCTCTTCCCATCAAGGGCAGCTTTTGGGGTGTTCCTTGGTGGCAAAGTTCCTTGAGCCACAGCCTGATCAGTCAGTTTGTGCGCCAGCCGGATTGCCTGTCGCACATAAGTGAGATTAGATGAGGTAACCATACCCTTGATTTGTGGTACCAGTCCTTCCACATACAACTCAATTCGCTTATACTCAGCATCCACCATTGTCGGACAGAGTCGGGAGTAAGCTTGATAACGGGTGGTGTACTCCTCTATCTCTGAGCCTTCCATTTTGGAGTTTCCAAACTCGACTTCCAGTCTCCTGACTTGATCACGAGGACAATACTCCTCCATGATTGCTTCCCTGAATTCTTGCCATGTCATGGCGTTTGCCTCATTTAGTCCCAGTATCTGAATCTGAGCATTCCACCAAGTTAGTGCGGAATCCTCAAGTGTGCCAGTAGCATATTTCACCTTATCCCCGTCTGGGCAGTTGCACATTAGAAACACCTTTTCTGACTTTTCAATCCATCTAAGTAGACCCACAGCACCTTCGTCACCTTTGAATACCATTGGCTTGCAATCCATGAAGGCTTTGAATGTGCATTGAGGTGGTTGACCTTGGAAATTTTGCTGAGCGGCTGCTAGGGCTGCTTCAACCCCTTGATTAATCATGTTCTGAACATGTGCAGCTGTGAAGGTTCCTGGGTTGGTTTCGGGTTCTCTTCGCGGAGGCATGATTTCTAGCAAATCAATGCAAAGCTTCCAAAGGTTAGTATTCCAAGTACTAGAAGGTTGTTAAGTTCCGTTTAAGTGTTACATACTAGTATAATTCACATAAAGCATTCATTTACATTGAACAGTGAAAAGAAAATTTCCACCCAAAATTTTCAGGTTTCTAATACCGTCACAAGACAAGAATTCTAAAGGAGGATCATCTTCAGCACGCGGGGCAGTACTTTGCGGAATGGGTTGTAACCAAAGTTTTCAAAAACAGTTACAGTTCAGAAATTTTACTTTTAAAAATGTTCTGGTTCGCTGTAACCAAGGGCTCTGATACCAATCTGTCACACCCCCAATTTCCACTAACGGAGTATAACCGTGTGGGGGTGTGATCCAGACCAGGATCCCAGACTTTAGTTACAACCAAACCATAAACAGAAATTATAAGTTAACATGAAAGTTAAGTTACAGTCCAAAGTAGTAAGTTTAATAGTTCAGCGGAAGCATAATTAAGGTTTACAATCAGATTCTCAAAATGAAGGGAATTTAGATCCGAAAACATAATTTCCAGGTGAGAATAGGTTATGTGTACTGCCGCCGACCCTGCTGTCCATGATCCATCTAGCGACCTGAAAAGCATTCAACAATCAAGTGTCAGCCAAGGCTGGTGAGTTCACTAAAGCAGTCTACCCGTCATAAGGAGACCTAATGTTTATGAATAAAGATAGGTAAAACACAATCAATATCATAAGACCAGTAAAATTCCATATCGTAGGTAGCTAGCCTATAGTTATGTACACCTCAATTGTTCGTAACCGAAGCTGACAATGTTTTCGATAGGGATTACCTATGAACCTTGCCTTCCCGTGTCTTTACGGATCATGGAGGGTAGGCTAACATTGGTCTCAGTCCGACCGCCAGTCGGGAGGGTTCATCACGTGCACCGCTGAGCGGGGGTGTCAATCCCCAGTAGTACTACTCAATATTACCTCGCTACTGTATATTAACGGCTCGAATGTAAGGACTTTTTAATAAATAAGTTCAATTCAGTGTCACATATGATATTATGTCGGAAATTTACCCAGTAAGAAAACCTTACCGTATGGGTCACCATCCTTACCGGATGTAACCACTTGCGCGTTATCGTCCCTGAACGGACACAACAATAATGTAAATGAACTCACCTTAGGTTGCTCGGCTTACTTCTTCAATAAACCCGGTTATGATTGTTAACGAGGACCTAATAATCACATTAAGGTCTTAGGTGTAAGGTTGTGTTTAAAACTACTATCACGTTGGAAAACACGACACGACATAACGACACACGACTCCGATGGTTGATCATACACAAGGGTTCATATACATCAGAAGTCAAAGCATGTATCATCATAGTATAAAGCATGCAAGTCATGGCATATCATTACAAGTAAATTGCACAAGTTTGGAGTCTGGTCACAATTTCGCTAGCAGTTTCGCTAGGCAGTTTCGCTGTGTGCACGGGCAGCACTTTCGCTAGGCAATGCCCGATGACACAGTTTCGCTAGGCTAGTTTCGCTCAAAACTGTTGGCACAGTTTCGCTAGCCTAGTTTCGCCCGAAACTGGTTTGAACTTTCGTTCAGGGAATTTCGCTCGGTAGATTCGCTCGAGCTGGTCTGGTTGGTTTACCCGGCGACACTACAGTTTCGCTACATAGTGTCGCTGGATGAAGATATACATAGTTTCGCTACCTAATTTCGCCTGATGAAGGCACAGTTTCGCTAGTCGCTAAAAAAACCCGTAAATTTGACTAAAATTCTTTCTAACAGCTTCTATATCACATGCAATTTGATATCTAGCATACCTAAGCGTTTACCAACATCATGTGAGCAATTTTAACACCTAAAACATGGTTTCTAGTCATCAATTTACCAAGAATGCATTTTCACATAAAGGAACCTAATTAGCATGGATCTTCATATTGACATGGCAAGTTACAGAATTTATGTTATGTCTAGCATCCTTAAGCATTTTAACAGAGGCATACACCATTGCATGTAAATTTGGTCATCTAATTAAGTAAAGAACAAAGAGGAATGTAAAAGAAGTGGTCTTGGGGACTCACGGGTGATCTCCAAGCTCAAATGGATGGTGATTTGGGGCTGGTCTCCTTGGTTCGTGCTGATCCCTTGCTGGTCAGAAAGCTCCAGAGAAGGAGAGTGCAGGAGTGTGTATGTGTTGTGAGGTGTGAGTAAAAATGAGAAGTTTGGCTTGGGGTTTCTATATATCTGGTGCTAATTTCGCTGGCAGTGTCGCCGGCAGTTTCGCTAGCAGTTTCGCTAGCCACGCGAAACTGGTCATGCATTAGCTACCGGGCGAAACTGTAATTTCGCTAGGTAGTTTCGCTGGCCACCAAGAAAGGGTCAATTTATATTCTAAGTAAGCTAAACACGATTTCTCGATAAATCACATAATTGCACAATTAATTAAATAAGCATGTTGCATTACTTCATACAGTGGTAATAAGTAACAAATCATATAACACATATGGACGGGTTCGGTGATCAACCAAAGGTCGTGGACATATCCGGTTTAGTTAAGTATTAGATACTATTTGTAATGTGACCAACGGAGATTGCCTAATGGAACTAATGGAATTAACGGAAAAGACTTAACGGAGTTAACTTGGGAGGTTACAGTTGTCACAACAAACATTATGTTTGTCACCAACTTTCAAATCATCAGCCATATCTCAAAACACATAAAATGAAAAGTTCATTAAATTCCATGTTATTAACAGACATATTCACCAATTTCATCTATTCGTTGTCGTTTGCGTAAACAATCAACTTTTTAGTCAAAAGTTTATCTCGTGCAAACCTAGTCCGAACATTGTCCGAACTTGGTACGAACTCTGATTAAAGTCCGAACCTGGTCCGAACCTTGCAATCAACGTTGACCTTCGGTCAATGTCCGAACTTCACGGTCAACGTCCGAACTTTGGACGAACTCCGTCCGAACTCAAGGTTCGGAGTCCGAACTTCAGCTTCAGAGCCTGACGAACTCCGAAAAGTTTGAATCTCAAAAATGACGAAACAGATCAAATCAGACTGAAAAACTTGAACCCTTTGAGCGGTTTTTGATTTCGAACCCATAGACACTTCTTTTAACTTCTGAAATCACGTTTAAAGTGGTTAATTTTTAGATCTATGAGTAAAAAAAAACCTCGGAACGTTTTTCAAACAGAAAACCTATTAAAAGTGACCAAAAACGAAATCTAAGACCACCAGTGTACTCGGAATCATGTAATCTACCTTAATCCATTCTCTAATCTTGCTAAAATGCAGTCAATAAGATTTTGGAAATTTTGGCAAGAGTTCGGTATAAGTTGGGAAAAACAAGAAATAGTGAATTCCGAACCTTCAGTTCGGCTATTTATAGCCTGAGGAGTTCGGATGTCCGAACTCCACGTTCAGTCTCAAAGTTTGTCCGAACTCTGCCTTTGGCCTGTTCGAAACGTGTCCGAACTTGCATTTCGGACCATCCGAACTCCAGATTCGGATGTCCGAACTTGAAGTTTGGCCATTTCCAAAATTTTCAATTTTAACCCCTGAATTTTGATGAATTTTCAAATTAAACCACAAAAGTTTTAAGTTTTGTCAATTTGCATCAAAAATTTGATCAATTCGATGATGAACTTTCTGAATTAAAGTCCATTTGGTTGTATCCGGCATAATTTTGATTTTTCACTATCGGTTGATCGAAAATAAAATAGAAACAAAATCTTTTTGATTTTTATAAATTTGTCAAACACACTGATTTTTTTTTTTTACAAGATTATGCTAAAACACACCTAAAATCTTTTTGAGATTTCAGATATTCAAACCAAATAACCAAACAGAAATGAAGTGACAGAATTAAAAACTAATATAACTTAATTTTTTTACGAGAAAGATCCAGACGCGAAATCATATCAGCCAATGTGCATGAGACACATTTTAATTTCAATTTTAATCAGCATGCAAGTCAAGTTGGCAGCAAATACAATTTTTCTATTTATTTTAGCTCAGACAAATCAATTTTTTAGCTTTCTGATATGTTAAGGTATGATTTAACATGCATTGAAACTATGAAAGCCCATACAATCCGAAATACCGGTAATCTGGCTTATTCTTTTATATATATATATATATATATATATATATATTTCACAGAATTTTGATTTCAACAGAGATTTATCGTCCATGGTGTTTCATGCAAAAATAAAGCAGAACCCTAAACAAACAAGAATCAGGTCGGCTGGTAAGCATGCAGAGAAAGTCCGATTGTTTAGGAAAATAAGAAATTAAAAATAAAGCAGAAGTTGTATAATCCAACAACAATCAGGTCGGTACTCCCGTACACGCAGAGAAAGTCCGATGGATTATACGAAACACCAAAGAAAATAAAACAGAACGTCAAACGAACACCAATCAGGTCGATCTTTCGATACGCAGAGAAATGCCAATCGTTTGACAAAATAAAGAAAATCAAACCAGTTGAAATT
Source organism: Deinandra increscens subsp. villosa (assembly GCA_039602395.1). NCBI lineage: Eukaryota > Viridiplantae > Streptophyta > Magnoliopsida > Asterales > Asteraceae > Deinandra > Deinandra increscens. Next base: position 48,855,543 of record JBCNJP010000008.1, read on the forward strand.
TTTGCAAAATGAAAGCATGCATACACCAGAACATCTCTTATTCTGTTTTTGCTATTTTCATTTTTTTTATTTGCCAAAATTACACAACAATCATCATGATGTGTCTCACAATAATCAAGCAGACATTTTATGTTTATATTATACTAGCATATATTAGATTTGCCTTCACGCATTCAACTAACCAAACAAGTACCTACAGCCTTTACTTTTACTTTATCCATGGTTGATAACACATGCTTGATGTATTATCATTTCTCGCTTGATCGGATCAATTTCTCAATTTTTTATTTTCAATTTTTTTATGCTTTTTGCATTTTTCAATTTTTTTATATTTTCTGATATATCTCCCCCTAAAATACAAAACTCTATTTTTGGATTTTGTAATAAGAAAGGAAACACAACTAAAAAATAAACCAAAAGCTGATTAACCGACAGCTACTAAGCTGGAAGTTTTTGTATGCCGTTGATCTGCAAAAGATAGCGAAAGCGGGTTTTGTCAAAAGCTTTTGTGAAAAGATCCGCTTTTTGAAAACCAGTATGGATCTTTTGCAAATCAATCAAGTGTTTCTCAAAACAGTCACGAATGAAGTGATAACCGATGTAGATGTGTTTAGTTTTAGAGTGATGGACGGGGTTCTTGGTAGTGCATATTGTAGCAGAATTATCTATGTATATGGGAGTAGTAAGAAACTGCAAACCGTAATCCCGAATTTGCTGTTGTATCCATAAAACCTGTGAGCAGCAACTTGCAGCTGCTATGTATTCAGCTTCTGTCGTGGATGTAGCAACAGATGTCTGCTTCTTACACTGCCATGAAACTAACCGATCGCCTAGAAATTGACACCCGGCCGTGATTGACTTGAAGTTGATCATGCAACCGCCGTAGTCTGAATCTGAATAGGCCGACAGGTCGAACTTATCATCAAGAGGATACCAGATCCTGAGATCTGTGTTACCCTTCAGATAAGCTAGAATCCTTCTGACTGCATTCAAGTGAGAAACCCGAGGTGCTGCTTGGTACCTGGCACACAAACACACTACAAACATAATGTCAGGTCTACTAGCTGTGAGATACATTAATGAACCTATCATTGCCCTATACCGAGTGCGTCAATTATTTCACCCTTTTCGTCAGGACAAAGGCCATGCGACAACTGAATTGGAGTTCCGGGAATACGAACGTCTTCAACTTTGAATCGACTCAGCACATCTTTCACATACTTGGTTTGATGTATGAAGATCCCTTTGTCAGATTGTTAAACTTGTAACCCCAAGAAGAAAGACATTTCCCCCCATCGAACTCATTTCAAACCTGGTTTGCATCAACTTCTCGAAATCTTTCGATAACTGTTCGTTTGAGCTGCCAAATATGATATCATCAACATAAATCTGTACCAAGAGCAAATCCTCCCCCGTTTTCCGACAAAACAAAGTATAATCAACCAACCCACACTTATTAATGTATAAAAACGAAAAAACAAATGTATTGAAATATTAATAAAGTAAGTGAGAGAAACTATTAATTATATATAAAGTAATAGAGGAGAGAGGTGAGATGGGAGAGAAAAGCATTCAAGTCTCTTGTCATGTCAGAATTTTCTTTTCTATAAGACAAAAAAGATGACATAATGACTATTATACCCTTCTTTTGTATAAGACAAAAAAGATAGAAAATGGTGATGTGGAGCAAGGAGGACCTTTCATTTGGGGTTTTTTGATTTCCTTCACTTAACAAGGTTTCTATTTTAACCCTCCCCTATATATATATATATATATATATATATATATATATATATATATATTAGTTTTCAAAAATCCCTAAAACTACTACAAAACGTTCTGATGAACATCTTTTACGTGACACCCATATTTAAGTATTTTTATATATAAATTTCATATGTTTTATATGATTAAAGTAGCAAGAGTATTACTCTCAATATATTTAAAAAAAATACGATCAAATTAGACTATTCGGTTATTGAAGTTTTTTCTAATCTTTCAAAAATATTAAAACTACATATAAAATTATCCAGTTCTTAAAACCGGTTTGACGGTTCCGACCAGTGAACAAGTTAAGCAACTGGTATTTTTTCAAAGTTAACCGGGTTTTCCGCTTTACAAAAAGATAAATAAATAAATAAATAAAACACGATTAGATTTGGATTAACAAAGTAGGTAACCTTCTAATCAATTCGTTCATGTATATACTTGAATTATTGACCATGCTTCATTGTGCAAGGTGCCGATTCAAAAGGAGATTCAGAGTGAAATTTGTTTGGGGTTGTATCGCGCGGATATATTTTGTGTCCCGTGTTGTATATTATCGCCGCCGCTGCATCGCACAGATAGAAAAATGAGTATCGTGTTGTAAAGTGTCACCGCTGCTGCATCTTGCACACAGAAAACAAGTACCACGTTGTAAATTATCGCGTAGCTGCAATGCGCGAACAAAAGACGTATAACGCGCTATAAACAAAAGACGCAATGCGCAACCGGTATTTTTTCTTGTTGGTTGTAAGTTTTTATTCATACTTAGTGTCAAGGATGAAAGCGTAAATTAATTCTTAATTTAATTATTAATTGATTAAAAAGTGAGTAATTAATTGCAGCAATAAAAATGAGAGTGAAGAAGATTGAAGAAAATGATGTTAGTGAACGGATCCAAATTGGGTTTTATATCAAAGTTTCTGGTTCGAAGTGGAGATCAATTTGGGTTTCATTCCAAATGAAAATAGATTTTAGTACTCCATTGCCATTCCAAATTTCATATCGAAAGTGAAGATCCAAACTGAGTTTTGTTTTATTTTGTTTTAATGGAGTTGATGATGCTTTAGATAGTTTTTTGAACGGACAATTAGTTTAAGAATTATGATGATTGCCGGCTAGAGAAAAGTAGAAGAAGGGGGCGGTGGTGGAGCTCCAATGGTCCGGAATCTTTAGTTTTTAGATGGGTGGCTGAAGTTGTGGTTGGTACAATGGGCTTTCAAAAGTGGTCGTGGTAGGTGGTATATAGAGAGGGTTTTGACTGGAGAATTAGGGGAAGAAAGATGATGCGGTTGTGGTGGTGAAAGATGGGTGGTGGTCTTTGATGCACGGAAGCGGCGACGAGCCACCGTATCCCGTACCAGAATTGCCATCGGGACGGAAACATGAACGAAACGCCGGTGAACCGTTTCCGTAACGCTTCCAGTTCGTCGGAGATGGGGGGTTGATCTTAGGGACGTTTCTCTTCCGCTTCCGTTCCGCTTCCGACGAGCTTCCGTCAACTTTCTTCCGCTTCCATCGATTTCCATGAAACTGGCGTCCAGTTTCTTCCGACCGGCGACCGCTTCCATCAATTTCTTTTACGGCGTTCTGTTTGGCTATTGTTTTAGGGTTAAAACAAATAAACCAAAGCGACTTTCCTTGTTTCTCAACCTAAATTCCTTATATCTATTAATTTGGGTCAATTTCCTTTATTTGGGCCAATGCCCCAATTATAATATTATAATATTAGTAATATATGTGGAATTGTGATGCAATATACGATCCTTTCATGAGCATTAGCGAAGCTTCACCGAAAAATTCATGGGGCGAAAAGTCACGAATCCTAATCCCGGGGAGCGGTTCTCAATATATATATTTAAAAAAAATTTAAAAATCGTAAAATTAGCACTTCGACCGGAAAAAACGGGGGGGGGGGGTCCCCCTCCCCGGTCACCACAATCCTTCGCCAATGTTCATGAGATTTTGCCGTTAAAAAAATATATATATACGATCCTTAGTCCCATTCCCATAAAATACGACATCCAATATATATCTATATCTATCTATATATATATATATATATATATATATATATATATATATATATATATATATATGGGAGAGGATCATTTGAGAACCAATTGGGTTTGAGAACTTTTGAGAACCATTCTGAGCCACAAGTTATATATAAGGAAATCCCCCCCCCCCCCCATGAATTTGAATGCTCCCCCCCCCTGAAAATTAGTGGCTCATAATGGTTCTCAAAAGTTCTCAAAGAAAAAAGTTCTCATTTGAACCTAACCCTATATATATATATATATATATATATATATATATATATATATATATATATATATTTGAACGGCATCAATCAGGCGAACCAGGTTTCACGTGTAACCTACCCCTTCGGGCCAACGTCTAAGGTCGTCTCCATAGACCTCCGTGAAACCAGGACACCCCCTTCTGAAACCATCTGGCAGAAACCCCCTCCATCTGAGACCACTGGGGTAAAACTGCCAACCCTAGGATTCGAACCCGGGTCACTCACAAGGAGAACCACAGGGAACTAAGAGCCTAGGGGTGACCACTCAGCCAAAGCCTCGTGGTCTATATATATATATATATATATATATATATATATATATATATACTAGGGGTATACCCGTGCGTTGCGACGGCGACAGTTTATAGCGCGTTATCTGTCTTCTGTTCACGTGTTCGACGACGATAATAATTTACAACGTAATATTCATTTCTTTTATTTATCAATTCTTTTGTGATATATTGTTTTGTTCGTCTGTTACAACCTAAATAAAAAAAACACATTACATCCGAATGACTGAACCATCCATAGACCCTACAGAAAAAATAAACCAACCTACAATATATCATTCCCCTTTCGCTAATTCTCCTAATCCAATCTTTGTAAACTTGATATTTCCTTCACCCTAAGAAAACCCTTGTCTTGATTTCTTATTTTATCTTAGCAAACACCTACTTTGTTCTGGAATGTCCATAAACGTCAACATGATTTTACATACCTATAAAAGATCCGTAGTCGAGAATGCATAAATTAGTAGATTTTAATCCATTCGTTTCAGGCTGTCCATATGAGTTCGTTATTTAAAAGTTCATGTTTAGAATTATCATTAAAAATCTTAAAATATATTATAATTATAATAAGATTTGATTTATACACCCTTATATTTATTTATAAAAATACAAGATTACAATATATTTCCGCTCCACAAATCTCCATGTGATAATCAGTGCTCGAATCACTTCTTTACACAGAACTCCAATATTTTTTACCAATCTTTCTAAGTAGCAACAACTTAAGAGCAATAGAGGTCCAACCTGCGAAGAGAATGAACTTTCTACTAATATTAGAAACTAAATTTAAAAAACTCCACGATGTGTTTTGTTCTCACGTATTAACAAAATCTAAATACAAGAGGTCAAAGAGGCTCATTCTGTTTCAATTGTGCTAACAAAAGCTTTTCGTTTGTATAAAGGGAAAATAAGTATGAGACTAAGTCCATTGTTAATTAAAAATTGACCATCAGATCATCAAAATACCAAAACTTTCCACTTAAAATATATTAATGTTCAAGCTCGAATTAAGAAATTATATTTCCAATGCTCCCTCGATCCCTTTTATACCCCTTAGTGTTGATTTGATTTGCTGTGTCTTTCAAATGGGTTAAATTAAATAAATTACCAAATGATATTTGTGAAGGATATAACCCTCCACCCGTCACAAATAAAAATCTCATATCATATTATAATGTGTAGCACTACACCTATTACATTTGAAGGTTATCTCTTCATACTTGGGGCAAATGTTCTTTTGTTTGATAAGCATACTCTATCCTCAAAATGTGGAGACTACAAAAGAGGTGGAGACCATTGTAAGGAAAAATTGAGTTGTTCTTGCTACAATTGCTGGTAACAATTATATCCCTATTATTGTACAAATATGAGCTGATGTGTGTGTGGATCAAATAGATTTAATTTTAAAAAGACCAACAATTCACCTCTGTGATACAGTGCATTTTTATGTATGGAAAGTGAGTTTTAACTATGAGGCATAACTTTACAACAATTTAAGAAAAGTCAAATCAATTCAACACATAAAACACCTAATTAAAGAAATCATCACAGTGACCCATCATACTTAATGTAATAAACAGAAAGCAACTGGTTCAATACCAGTTACCTGACCCACCCATTTTCGCTACTTTAAGACCAACTAATCTTGTAATCTCATGAAATCAGGGGTTGATAATAACTTTAATAATTCAACAAATAAAAACAAACATGAACAATAACTTTCTTTATCATAGAATATTAGGCAAAAGGCTGAAATATCTTGACGCCAGGTGGCAGCTTTCTGTAAAATATAACCCGAGTAAGAACCAAAATTAGAATGAGACAGTTTGTAAGCTCATTTTTCTTATTTTATCATGTAATAGCCACTAATTAAAATCATGTAACATATATAGGAGAATACCAACTTGAGCATACCTTGTATCAGCCTATCAATTTAGACATGAAACATTTATGAGAAAAGATTTAAAAATAAAAACTATGAACCACTCACCATTCATCGTTATATAAACAGAAAATAGCATTAATATGTATGTCAATTGGAATCTGTAAGCAAATCACTACATATATAATAATATTGGCTTCAAATTTGCAAAAAAATATTTCACAATTTCATAAACGCAGCACTCAAGAGAAACAATCAGCAAAACTACGCAGAAACAACAAAAACTTAACGATAAATTACATGAAATGCGTGTGAGTAACTAAAAGATGGAAAGCCTACCAAAATCCCAACAGATACGGTGATAAGAAACCCTAAATTGGGGAGAAAAATGGTGGATCCATGGTGTAGAAACCTGCAAAACATGAACACATAGTGAGAAGAGGTTAAATAAACGAAAGATCATATCTCTCAAAAAGAAGGACAATTCTTCTAATTTTAGTATTGTCTGGCTTTTGGTTTTACGGGGTCCTGTCTAAATTAGGGCAAAAGTCACTCTCCTGGAGATTACGCCGCTCGACACCCATGGTTAGGTATAGATCTAATCACCTGGATAACAAAAACGAACACAGAAACAAAAATTACAAACAAAAACTGACAGGAAACTGTGAGACAACAACGATTAGTCAAATCTCAATGAAGAGGAACAAACCCTAAATCAAAAGAGGCGAAGAAGAAAGCAAATCAAACCTGTGGTCACTCTCTGGCTTCACAAACTGGTGAGTAGAATGGCTTGAGGAAACGATTCCGATTTGAGCATCTTCGGGGGACAGGAAACGATTCCGATCTGAGCATCTTCGGGGGAGAGGAAACGAAGGAAAATGCAGAGAGAAATGGGTGCGTGGGTAGGGTTTTGAATTGTTTTGAATCTCCGATCTGAGGCATTTCACGGTTGTACAGGGCGAAGAAAAGTGAATGCGAAAAAGAAAGAGGAGAAAGAAGATAAAGGGATTACCGGATTTAGAGAATGTCTGACAAGGAATCACATTTTTGGGTCTTTCTTCTGCGGATGGATTTTTTGGGGTGTAAGTGGGCTTTGTTGAGATTTGATCTCAACACATTTTCTTAAGATGATGTGCTCTAAAAACTTGTACATCATGCTTAATTCTATTGTACAGTCTTAAAAATTCAACACTATCAACTTTCTCTCTCCAATATATATATTAATGTATTATAGATACTAGTGGGTGACCCGCCGCGCGTTGCGGCGGCCTCACCATTTCATGTGTCACCATCTTTGTTTCGTGTTACAGCGACGGCTTCACCAATTACAATAAAATGTCTATCTAGTAAAATGTTACATGTCTGTCTATAAGAAGATATAATAGTTTCTTGTTTTCTCTCTTGCTCCGTTCATCATATTTTCTCTGATGATACGTATTTCCAAAGGAATAGGTATCTCGTACGGTTTGATGTTTGCGATGCCGTCAGCACCCATCTGTTGTAATGCTGTGATGAAAGAATCGAGTTGTTAGTCTTTAATTTTTTAATGTTACATGTAATCTAAATATACCTTCAACAAAGAATTGTGAACACCTTGAAAATCATATCGATTCATCAGAATAAGCCGGTAAACAATTATGAATACTTTGGTACTAAAGACCTATTTCACTTAGAAAGTCTGTATAGACTATGTTTCATATCAAACATGACCAAATTCTAATCAAGTAAAACTAACCTGTACCAGAAGAAGACATCGATGGACCAAAGTAAGCCTTCTAAAACTGCAAGCAGAAAAGATAAAATTACTCTATTAATGTAATGAATAAGTGATAAGTTAAGGTAAGGCAAAAGACTTGTCAATTATAAACATGACTAAAATCTTGAAGAAGATTAAAGACACACATCAAACACTCAGACTTCTCTTGGGTGATCTATTTTAGCAGCTGGCCATGAAAATCCAATCCAACCCAACCAAGCTCCATGACACCACACTGTGAAGCAAAAGGAGGATTAATATTATTACCATGCATTGATCCAATATATTGGACATAAGCCTTTACCTTTAGGTGCATAACTTTATGCTTAAAAGAAGTCCACCATCATAATTCTCTTCACTTCCTCGGCTTCATCATTTTTGCATCACACCACTACTTCATCATGCGCGTTGCGGCGTGCAACGATATAAATAAAATAACGTGTCCGAAGGTATAACGAATGCAAGGAAACATATGGAGACAAGCCCAACATAAGAAAAAACATTTTTTTTTTTACTTTTTCAAGACCTGCATCCATGGTGGGAATTTTGGCACTCCTCGTATAACACCAAATCTGCCCCTGCTTTCGAAAGCACGTACGACACCAAGAATCCACCTATGATCGCACCAACCACCGCTAGCCTCATCCTGCTTGCCATTCAATTTTACCAGAAATGCATAAAGAGGTATATAAGGAGCTAACCATATATTAAATAACAAATGTGGATTGGTCAACCTTTAATATGCAGATAAGGAAGACGGGTGAGCATTAATTCTGAACTCATAAGACACCCGCAAACCTTTAATGTGCGGGCAGATTGTTGAGACCTGATAGCAGAACCTGGATCAATATAAGAGTCCATGTTCTAACCAAATGCAACCAGCCTACCGGCCGCTTATGCATATATATAGCTGCTAAAAGAAAACAAAACAATGATGATGATTCTTGGGAATACACTATCTAGGACATGTCAATTTTAGTGGTCAAAACTGGACAGGTTGTTTGAGTTGCACACACATTTTTTGTTCTGTGTATATTTTTTGGTTATCACTAATTTGTCAATTAAGATTACTAAGCAAGATTTATTACCATGATATTCTAAAGAAATGCAAGCAATCATTTTCTTCCCTACATTTCTACATTAAAAATAAACGGTTTATAACTTTAAGTTCGTTTGATAGGATTTGTTAGTTTTGTGACAACTAATTGTATGACACCGATGACCCAACACCGGTTATTTAACCCCTAAATAATCAGATGGATCAACTTTAAAACGCAAATCCAAACACCAATTATAGCAGGGTAAAACAATTGTGTGAAATTATTCATCTCCCCCTTTTAACCTCTTAGATCACTAAATAGCATGAGATGTATAAATCTAATTAACATATGCAACCAATTTGGAATACTTTATATAGAATTTCACCTTGTTTGGGCCAACACCTCTAACTCGATGGAGTACGGGCTCATGTATCTTAGCATTCAAGAGTGATTCTGCCTTCTGCATAGAAGATGCTTATTGTTATTATCATCAATAATACTCTTAAATTATTACCATTTTGTGGGGTGGGGGAGGTATCACATGAATATCGTTGTGTTTGTAATGTATAAATATCATAAGAAGTAGGCATTTAACTTCAGGTATAGCATTCGATATGTGTAGAATAAAAATGACTGCTTTATAGGAAGTACACATATAGCATGTAAAGAGTATTATAGTAATGCAAAGATCATGTGTCTATAGAAAAGGATCTTTGATAAAATTCAACTTGGAAATAATTTTTGTTTATAAATCTTGATGTGTGAAGACTGGCAAGAAAGGTAAGAAAATAAGGAAGAACAATCAAGAAACCTGGGAAATGGTCAATATGACCAACAAATAGATAAGCAAAGTTACATATATAAGAACATTACCACTGAAACCTCATTGAATATGTCCTTACATAGTTACAACTAAAGATTTAGAGATCAACTAAAACTAATCAAAACAGGACAAAAAATAACATAAACAGCAGCAGCACATATATAACTTTAGAGAAAATAAAATAGCATTTGGGTTAGGATCAGGGATTAAACCTTCTATGTAGACTTTTAATACTTTTTAAGAGCAGAACAATAAGATGTAACATCTTAGATAAAAACAACCTACAACCTACACATCAATCAAAAAGCAGAGATTTAAAAATAAAAAAAAAAGGCAATAGAGAAAATCATGTACCTCTGGATAAAGAAGAGTAGATGCAGAAAATCATGCCTGCAAAACAACATATACACCAAATTTACATAAATAAAGATGAAAATTATTAATTATCAAATCAGAAAAACATTAAAAAATCAGCAGTACATATTTAACATAAAAAAATAAAAAAAAACATGTGTTTGAGGAACATTTATACCAGTTAAACAGGGATTAAACCTTCTATCTAAACTTTTAATACTTCTCAAAAGAAGCACAATAAAAGATGCATCTTAAAGTTAAAGTATACAAAAATGAGAATTGGTAAATGATGTGTACCCATAGTTTTGGTATAAATGTTCTTTAAAGATTTTAATACATGATTGGTAGCTAAAAAGATACATCTTTTATTGTTCTTCTTTCAAGAAGCACTAAAAGTTTAGAGTACGTCTTAGGGTACCCAGTTAACTTTAAAACTTTTAATAATGGTGGCTACAAAGATAAAAGATGCATAAATAACTTTAAAACTTTTAATAGAGAATTGGTATTTAAAAATATACCCACGTTTTAAAGCTATGGATACATATCATACACCCAAAAATATTCGAGAGCAGCAACCAGGGAGATCATATCTCTATTTTTTTAATCCTTCAAGTGCCTTTAAAATGTAAATTGAATTCCCAAAAAGAAACCAACTGATCCATGATCCAGTATTAATAAAAAATAACGTTTATTAATATCTTTTCAGTAGTCAGTACTTCAGAGTAGTCAAATAACTTTAAAACTTCTAATACTTCTTTAGCTGTAATTAAAAAGTCAAATGAAATTAAACATGGGTACATATCATACACCCAAATAGTCTTCATTTAAAAAATTCAATACCTATTAAAGCTAGACCAAAAAAATATCCACAACAGCAATATATATGAAGAATTGAATTCCACGAAACACTAAAAGTACCTATTTGTGATATTGCTTCGTACGACGCCTGCAACAACAACAATTGATCGAAATAAATATATAAGATCTCGATACAGTAACATGAAAAATCAAATACAAAGGAAACTCGAAAAAGTGAACAAACTATTACCAATCAGGAAGATAATCCGAAGGAAGCCTGCGATAAGGAAAAAACGAAACTTAAATCGAAGAACAATTGTAAATCACTGTGAAATGTATAAAAAATTATATATACCACTGGTATTACATCTAATAAGCAAAAGAATTAATGGGAAGAAACAAAACAAAAGTCTTACTCTAGCTTCATTTCCTTGAAATCATACCAGAGTTAAAAAAAAAAAAACTTTTCTTACTATAGAAATAAACCTTTTTCCACCTACAAAACAACTACAAATAAAACTAAAACAAAAGAGAATGATGAACAAATTGAAATTGCAAGGGCAAGTTGATATGGTGATCAGTTCAACTGATCATTCAACCAAAATAAAAGAAGCATCTGGAAGTTCAGTTGTGATTTATCAAAATTGTCAAAGGAAGATATCTTTAGAAATCATATACCTATTTTTTACCACAAAAAGTAAAAATCTAGCCTCCATTAAGGAAAAACTTACTTTCTCCAGGGGGCTTTGCAACCTCTTCTTCCTCTCTGTTCATGGGAAAAGCCTAAAAATTTATTACAAACAAAAGCAACATAAACCATCTCAACACACAATTAAACCCAAACATTAAAGATGTAGAAGCAATTAAACCCTAAATATGCCTAAAACCCAAAATACGATGAACCCATAAACAATTATACCACTAAATAAAGCCTAACCTTACAAAAATCAAAGATCAAAGATAATTAATTAAAAGAAAGCAAAGAAGAAAACCACAGCTGCAAAGGTGGAGAAATAAAACCTGAAATTCATGGTCGAAAGGCACCGCAAACAGGTCGGCTATTCTTCGATATCCGGATCCACAATATGGACGGCGGCTCGTCGGTGACCATATGCGTGATGGTGATGGTGGTCGGGTAGGAGGAAGATAGAGGCGGAAGAGGAGGCACGTTTTCAGTTAGGGCTTCTTCTTTGTTCTTTGTTGGGAGAAAAAGAGCAGAAAGATACACGATGGGTGGAGGTCAGTAGGGTTTCCTTTAGGGGGGTGATCGAGAATGGAGGAGGAATCTGGGTCGGCTTTCTTCGTCGAAGAACTCCATGAATGGCTTCTTCTTTCTTGGGAGAAAGATAGACGATGGAGTGGAGGTCGGTAGGTGAAAGCGTGCCAGAATGAGAAAGCTTATGGCGGGGGAGACGTAGATAGAGAAAGGGGCAGGTATAGAGAAAGGAGAAGTGTGTGGTCCTCCTCAAATGCAGGTCTTTAACGTGTTGTCAGGAGTAGAGCAGGGACCATATATGAAAATATGTTAGTGTCAAAAATTAAAACCTAGAAACCTCACTATTTAAAAGATGTGTTTTTATATTTAGGTAATATATATATATATTGGGGTTTTTGTTACATTATCTCTAATATATATTTAATTTTTATATGTATTTGTTGTCGTACCAATTTCATCCCCGTTTCTTGAATTTTTTAGTTTTACCGTTTTCCGTTTCCCATTCCCGTACCTGTTCCCGTGCATCATAGGTGGTGGTGAATAGTGGGTGGAGGTCGAGTTGACCAATTTGTAACCGGAACCGATTACTAAAAAACTTGTTTGTGCACCTCTACATCTCACTCTCCCGAGACCCTACTTTGATTGAGATATATACCGGAGTTTGTATATAATTCTCATAGAACATAAACATGAAAATCTATAAAATGATGGACCTAAATTTTCTAAATCCCTAAAAATCCTCTATGAAAATTTTTCGGCCTCTCTATCTCCACATCTTTCGTCACCATTTTGCACACACCTAACAATTAGGCTATCATGCATCTTGATCCAAACCTATTTTTCGATAGAAAAATAAAACTGTATATATATATTTATATAAAAATCTCTTGAATACGTCAACAAGAATGGAAGAAGATGAGGAAATCTGCAAAACCCCATTGACAAACACAGTTATAACTGTTTGTATCATTGCAGGTTCTTCTGGTTTAATGTATGGATATGATACTACCGTTACTGGTTAGTTATTCGTTTTCAATTCTTATAACGAACATAACAGAATTTCGAGGTTTAATCGTCAAAATTCTTGATTTTTTTTCAATAAATGCCCAATACGAGTCGTGTGAATCTATCTGGACAATGTTTTGATAGACGGGTTCAATCTGGTTACAAACCAGAGTTGAACCCGTATTTTTTTAAACATTGTTATTCGATATAAAACCATGCTAAACCCGAGTGCGAAACAGGTTTAGATGGTTTAAGATCGGGGTTTTGTTATCTTTCATCTATTGATAACCGCGGTTTGCGTTGCTTGCAGGAGGGGTAATGATGATGAAGCCATTTTTAGAAAAATTCTTCCCCGCGGTTTTAGCGAAGATGAGGGACCCGAAACAAGAGCAATACTGCGTGTTTGATAGTCATAAATTAGCAGCGTTTATCTCTTCGATGTTCATTGCGGGTTTGGTGTCATCTTTGTTGGCTGGTCGGGTTACATGTGTGATTGGACGCAGGTTTAGTTTGATTACGAGCGGGATCCTCTTCATAGCGGGCAATTGCTTTGCGATTTTCGCACAGAATGTTATTACGCTCATTGTGGGCCGCATGGTTGTCGGGTTTGGCATCGGATTCGCAAATCAGGTGTGCACTTTTTATGTGATGTAAGTCCCTGGATCCATACAACAACTGATGTTAATAAAGGCTCTTGGCCTGCCCTTACAATTAGACCTACGAAAAGGGTCCCGATACACCGCTGAGCCAAATTACCGTTAAAAAAAAAAGATGGGCGGGTTAAGTAAGTCAAAGCGGGTCAATTTTTTAGTACAACCTGAAACGAATGCAAATATTTCTTGTCCGTTTCAAAAATTATAAATATTTTCTGACCTGAATGAGATAAAAATGCTAACACGAATCAACCGATCTTTTACATTTTTGAGTCAAAATGGGTCCGTTTAAACATTTTTTATAAGTTATATATATTTTTGACCCGTTTAAAATGAAATACTAACACATATCAACTCATTCTTTACCTTTATCTGTCAAAAACAGGTCAAGTCAAAACATGTCAGTTTTTAGTACAACCTGAAACGACGTAAACAGTTTTGACTGTTTCAAAATCTATAAATACTTTGACCCGAAAGAGATAAAAAACTAACATGAATCAACCGATCCTTTACCTTTTTTAGTCAAAATGGGTCAGTTAAAACATTTTTAAAAAATTATATATACTTTTGACCCGTTTGAAATGAAATACTAATTCAGATCAATTCATTCTTTACCTTTAAATGTCAAAAAAACGGGTCCAGTCAAAACGAGCTGGTTTTTAGTACAACATGAAACGAAGCAAACATTTTTTTTGTCTGTTTCAAAATCTATAAATATATTCTGACCCGTTTGAAATAAAACATTAACACGAATCAACCGATCCTTTACAAGCGTGTCGGGTTTTGACCCGTTTGAAATAAAACACTAGAACGAATCAACCAATCCTTTACCTTTATTAAAAAAAAAATACATGAAATAATCTGTTGCCTATCTGTACAAGGCTGCTCCAGTTTACATAACTGAAATGGCACCCTCAAAATGGAGAGGAGCTCTAAATACAGCTTTTCAGTTCTTCGTATGTGTGGGCGGTGTAATCGCGGGCTTAATCAACATAGCGGCAAACCGCTCAAGCAGCAGCAATGGCTGGCGGCTCGCACTCGGGGGTGCAACCGTACCAGCCATGATCCTGACAGTTGGGGCTCTATTTATCCCAGATACACCATCCAGTCTGATCCAACGGGGGAGGAATGTTGAGGCCCTGGTCGCGTTGACCAAGGTTCGGTCCACTAAGGCGGGGGCCGAAGCCGAGCTAAAAGACTTGATTACCTCGAATCAGGGAACTAGATCAAACCATTTGAACCCGTATGGGAAACTTATGGAGCCGAAATACAGGCCACAACTAGTGTTGACAGTAGCCATTGCAGGGTTTCAGCAGCTCACGGGGGTCGGTATGGTTGCGTTTTATGCACCCGCGGTGTTGAGGACGATAGGGATAGGGACCGAAGGGTCGTTGCTTGCATCTTTGATAATCGGAGTCGTGAATTTGGTATCGGTACTCATGTCGACTTTCATGGTTGATAAGATTGGAAGAAGGTTGTTGTTTCTACAAGGTGGTATTCAGATAATTTTTGCTCATGTATGTATGCTCATCTTCCCTTTCTAGTTTGATACACAGGGCGGGTTGGGTAACGGGTCAGGTGATCAGATTATTGACCCGCAAACACTTTCTTATTCGTTTTCAGGCCGTTTTAAACACACTTAACGTGTTACATGTTCCCTCTTTAGCTAACTTTTTTTAGCAGACACCTTCAAAATCATAAAATGGGTTGGGATCACCTGCATATATAGTGATAACTATAACTATTTGTATTGCAAAGGACTTACCAAGTTAAAAACATGTCAACATGAAGGTGTTCATAGCATGCACACTAGCGATTCAATCATTAGGCAACGTTGCAGAATTCGAGGAATTCGCGCATAGCTACTGGATCGCGGTGGTAGTACTAATGTGTCTAATTTCATCGGCATTCGGATGGTCATGGGGCCCGCTTACTTGGCTAGTCCCAAGTGAAATCCTACCGATAGAGGTTCGTGCAGTTGGAACAGGCATAAGTGTCTCGACAAACTTCGCTATTACTTTCATACTCGCTCAAGGTTCAATGCCAATGCTATGTACTATGAAGTTCGCTTTGTTCTTATTCTACGGTGCCATGACATCACTCATGACCTTCATTATTGGTGTTTTTTTGCCCGAGACCAAAAACGTTCCCCTTGAGTCCATGGACGGGGTTTGGAGTAAGCATTGGTATTGGAAGTGGGTTGTTCCGGCCTAAGTTTAACCTTAAAGAGCGGCACATGAATCTACAAGTCTCTGATCACCATAACCGTTGTGAAAGCATTTCGAGTATTTGTTTCAAACGGTCATGAGGATGACCTGAAACAAAGAGATGAGATGAGGCCACTAAGACTCTTGCATCGTGGATGATATGATGTTCTTGTGGCCGTCTTAAGCGCGCAGCAACGATAAAGATTGTGAGTTGGTTCGTTCTTCTTCGGCTTATCCTAACCCTATGAGAAAAGTTGGTAATGTGGAAATTGTAAACTAAATAGGATCTTAGTTTCTTTACATTATGATTTTAGATTAGATGCTAATCCTGCTGATGATAGATTATTTATTCTCTTTGGTTTCAAAGTGCTCAAATCAAATCTCTTTATCCTGTTAAATCTAACTACACAATGCAACTTAGAACCAGTGTCTTTAGAATCGCACAACCTTCGATGTTACTTGAACTCGCAACAACACGCCTAATTACAACGTCGTGATTATTAGCAGAACCTTTTAAAGCCCTAATTTCACACATACAATCTAACATAATATTGTTAAACCCTAAACCTTAAAACTTTAAGCGAAGCATAATGCTTGTTAGAACCCTAATTTCACAAATACAACCTAATAAGATTAAACCCTAACTCTTAGCAGATTAACACAAAACTTCAGTTTCTGCAATCAAAACTCAGTATCAATGTAGTCATCTTAGTTGACCATTCAATTTGACCCCAAAAGTTGAACCAGAACCTACTAATTTGCAATCAGAGTAGCCTCAAAAGTTGTAGCTAATCTGAGTGAGCTAGAAGTGTGTAATTATGCAGGGAACTACGATTAAGAACACAATCAAGTTTTGCGATTGAGTTCCCAACTTAGACAATTGTAAAATTCAAGTTGAAACAATAGATATTCACAAGCAAATTATTCGACTCACAAGCATATGATGAATCAACCTAAGATTGCAGATGAAATTGACCGATGTTACACTAAATCGACGTAGAGAAAAACAAAATAGATGAAACCATTCGTCCGGAAACATACCTGAGATTGGGTGAGAGAGTGAGAAAAAACGACGCTTGAGATTACCGATGTGGGTAACCGCATATCATAATACTCTTTTATTTTATTTTTAGCTTCTATTTTATTTGGTAACCGCAATTTGTAATTTTGTACCCTCAACGGTTATTAGTATTTTTGCATTACTCAAGCCGCATAGTGCCGTGTTGCTGAATTGTGCTGTGGTGGCCTGCGGGCACATCATTGCGGGTGCTACGATGCCGCGTAAAGCGAAGGAACTGCGGCCACCGAGCATCACACACTATTGTTCATTCCAATTTCCAGGATGAAGCTAGATTTTGACTGTTGGAGAGGGTCCCACTCCTTCCCAATGACTATTTTCATTGAATTAAAAAAGATTATTTACAAACTTATAAATAAAGGATCTCGATAAAGACATAGACCATTTTGATTTCTACATAGGTTACAAACGGTCGTTTATACCCAAACGGCCGTTTGTAGTTTTTTTTTAATAAATGTTTTAACTTATCTAACTTTTATAAACATTAAAAATGTTTATTTACCATATCTGATAAAAAGTACTTAAACGAACACAATAGTAACTTAAAATAATAAATTCTGAGACTCAGAGTCTTTGCCGGTACCGTCTCGATGACATCTCGAAAAGTCTTTTCCGGTGTTGGGTCCCTACGGCCCATAGTTTTTTTTTTTCAAAACGTTTGTCGAGAAGACTTGTCAAGAATAAGTCCTTAAATTTATTAGGGGTAACAGAATACTCAAAATTTGTTATTTTAAGTCACTATTGTGTTCGTTTAAGTACTTTTTATCAGATATGAGTAAATAAACATTTTTAATGTTTACAAAAGTTAAATAATTTAAAATATTTATAAAAAAAACTACAAACGGCCGTTTGGGTACAAACGACCGTTTGTATCCTGTGTAGAAATCAAAATGGTCTGTGTCTTTATCACGTCCCTAAATAAACCACCCCTCTCACTAGAGGTGCACAAAAAAGCCGGTTAACCTAACCGAACCGGTTTTTTAACCGAAGACAGAACCGGTTTTTTTACCAATACCGTATAAACCGGTTACGAAATGGTAAAAACTGTAGGTTATAAACCGGTTTGAGGTTTTCAAGTTATGAACCGTGTCACACCCTCAAAATCCACCTGCGGAGTATAACTGTGAGGCGTGCGACAAACCAGGACATGACTCATTAGCTATACTAAACCATGTAAGAAAACAATTTTTTTAACACATGCGGAAGCGTAAATAATGATAAGTAAACATGTTGCGGAAAACACGCGCCCAAAACCTTAATAAAAATAAATAACCCAAAATATTTTTAACTGAATTTCAGACCCAGATGAGATACATGCGTTCTAATCGTGCTCCGTAACTAGATACTTGAGAAAACATGCTAAAGTGTGTCGAAGTGTGAGTTCAATACCACTATGCATTCGCAATCGAAGCGTGACTGTTTACGTTATGCCTTTCTACCTTGTCTAACACGAACAATGGCGTCTAACTCGGGCGGGGCTTGTCAGACCCAATAGTACTAATCAATACTTCCTCGTTATAAACCATATATTAACGATCCGATATGTTAAGGACTTTTTAAATGTGTTACGTAAGCAATCAGCGGAAATAGAGTATAACTGGATTACCAGATCTCAATTTGTAAGCTTGTTTTCTTCTCCCAAAGGAGATACTTAAAAAGTGGGGCAGTGAACTCAGTAAGAGAGTTAGAGAGTTGATGATTTCCTAAAATCACCTATATGTACGTAACTGTGTGAGATGACAGTGTAAAATACCAAGACTGACTCGAATAGACCCTGATACGTTGGTGACCCGTTTAACAGATACGTTGGTTTGTTCGGTTAAACTTTCCAATGTTGGAAAATTTCAATTTTTAGGATAGTTTCCAAATATGGCAAGTTTCTATAATTATCAATTTTCTGATTATATCAGGTATACACACATTATACGTTTCTAGCACGCACCTAAGTTGATTGTAAAGCGATAACAAGAAGCATGTACGGTTTCCAAGTTTAAACATGTTTAGTAACAAAGTTTTCTAAATAATCATGCTAAACAAATACGCACGTTAACCAAATCTAATCATACCAATCTTATCATCACATGCTTCATGTGACACCCCAACCGACGGCAGAATACGTCGTGGCGCGATGATTGTCCAGATGCTCATAACACTAATTTAATGTTGTGATATTCTTAATCAACCTATTTCATATTATTTTGATGATTCATACTAATCCATATATAATCAACAACGAATAACATAGTAAGCTCTTTTAATTTAGGTAACCCTAAGTACGCATGCATCCTAAGGTCTCACCAACAATATCATCATCATCAAGCAGCTAAACCTGCAACATGTACAAAATAAAGGTCAACTACGAATAGTTGGTGAGTAAACATAGGTAATATACTACTACAAATTAAAACATGCAAATCAATGATTTAAGTGCATTCAGTTATGATAAACCAGATATAAGATAGAGCAAACAGGAGTGCATGATCCAACCCTGACAATAAGGTTTTCAATCACCCGACGCCAAACACCGATCAAGTCAGGTGGGTCATCACACCAATAGATCTATTATTGCAACCCTGACTTTTTACAGTTAATGTCAAGCGAGATCTAGTTCGAGATAGATATAGAGCACAACATCATAATAAATCACACAAGTTTACATACCAGAGCACACATAACAACATAGAGTTCACATGTGGTTTTGAGTAATAAACAACAAACATTGGCTTGATATGGTACATGTTGCACCCCAAAACGTTTAAAAGAAAGATGGCTATGAATACTCACTTGGTATAGGAGATATGAACAGGCAACGACACCAAGTAACGAGACGGTTAGACCCCAAGATGACCTTGACGACTAAATGAGATAGGGAAAAAATAAGTAAATAATTATTTTAATTTCACGACACAATCGACTCGATGACTCGTTGGTGATTGGTTATGGTGATACGTATGATCAAGGTTTTATAGAGGTAAATTCTAGAACTAAGATATACGATTGTAAATAATTATTAACACAACAATTTGCTTCACGAAGTCGTAAAATATATATATATATATATATATATATATATATATATATTATATGAAAAGATGAATGCTGAGGTGACATCACCACATTCATCCTCAACATCATTTTCTCGCCTAAATGACTCCCCCTCTTATTTTCACGCGGATCCTTTCATTAACCCGAAGAAACAATCTTATCATCCGGACGTTCTTAAAACCCTAATTGCTTTTGACAAACATTCATTCTCCTCCCATATTCATCTGCCCCGTCACAGGCAATTCATCAAAACTTTCGATCATCATCGGCCGTCAAAGCACATGTATTCATCCCAACACAATCACATTTAGGTCATTTGTTTTTCATTCCATGATCATTGATCGCATTTATTTATTTTGAATCGATTTGGTTTGTGAAATCTTTGTCGGATGCTTCGTTTTTTGTTTATAGATCACTATTAATTTTTGCTTTTCATTGTAATCGATCGCACGCTGAATGGATTCTGAATCACTCTTTTCTATCTATTGATTTCTTTTCTCTAATGAATCCCATTCTGAATCGATTCTTTTTTTGCGATTGATATCTTTTTGGAGAAGATTTTCTCTTCTTCACCAACAAACAATAATTCTTTCACAAATAACGATTTGGTTAACATCCGAATCAATTGTTCTTGTAACACCCGTATACAATTTGATGTCAAACATGGCCATATATATCATTAAAACCTGGTCCCAAATTTTTGTTTTAAACAAAACGTGTTGTTTGCTAACTATGTACCACCATCATGGTGGTTTTACATTTACAAAATACAATCATATTGAGTTTGACATTCAAAAATGATCATGAACTTACTACATAAGTTCTCTTTACCAAGATACATGACGGGTGGTTCGTTCTTGACGTGATCGGTTCTTCGAAGTCTTGATTAGCCTCCTTCAAGCTTCTCTTTACATGCAATTCACTCACTTTCAATAGTGATTTTCTATTGCATAAACATATATATACATCATTAACAATGATAAACAACAATTAAATTCAGAAAAGGGTTCCTAGGCGTATCGCCTAGATCTCCAAAATTTCCAAGCGATACGCCTGGAATTTTAGGCGTATCGCCTACTAATTGTCTTGCTCCAAGCGATTCGCTTGGAGCCACATTTCCAGGGATTTGGCCGAATTTGCCCAGTTCTATACTTAGAATATTTTTGACAGTTTTTCATAACTTTTGCCAAATTCATCCAAGTTCATAGAGAACTTCTCCCAACCATTCCAGGCCTTCAAAACACTATTTTAAGCATGTTTATGAGGAAAAATACATACCTTAGTCATGGTTACAATACAATAACCAACTCTGGGTCCACTCGACCCGTTTGACCCGTTAAGGGATTTTCCTTGTGCCAACCCAAAAGTTATGAACCAAATAAGGTCTACTACATGTATTTTGCAATTAAATTCAAATATACAAGCATTTGGCATAAACATGATTATATGCACACACCTTGATTGGTTTTATATATCTATTATGTGTCAAGTTCTTCACGTTACCATTTTACTTGAGTTTTTAGACCCAAGTCACGTGATTTCATTCTTATCATTCTACTTGCCATTGGATTACATAACCATCGTAAATAAGGTCCAATTGACCCAATTATTCTTTTGACCCGTTAAGACGGGTCCTTGCCTTTGGTATTTCCCAATGCTCCATTTGACCATATCTAGGCATTTAGGATCTATGGTTCTATAAACCATTTATGATCCTCCTTCTTTTGTTACATGGCATAGGCTCTATAAGCCCATTTCCGCTCATTGTAACTTGTTATTCGATATATGATTCCTCCGAACTTACATATGATCAAATTTAGTAGTAGGAGAACCATTTGGCACTTTGGGCTTCATGGTTCCTAGAACCATTCGGCACCCGTTTAGTATAACAATAACATTTGGCCCTTATTAAGATTCCTATGAATCAATTAATAAGTATTACTCTCTGACTCAATACTAGGAATCCTTTAGACTCATTTGACCCGTTTAACCGATTAGCATGAATCCTACGATTCATTTACCGCTATTGTCACACACATATATATATTAATGATTCCTTTAGAATCATTTGACCCGTTTAACCCATTAGCATGAACCCTACAATTCATTTACCGCTAATGTCATACATTCTTATAGCCATGGTTCCTATGAACCATTTACTTGTGTATTATTCTTTGACTCATTACTCACTTAGAGTTTATCTCTAATTATTTGACTTTTTGCTTATAAGCCATTAAATGACTTGCCACGTAGGCCAAGCCTAACACATTTCTAAACATCATGCATTTTATATCATTATAGCAAATATGAGTCATTAACAAACTATGTAACATAACATAAATGTTACCTTGAGAGCTTTAACCATTCCTACCCGGTTTCCATTTGCTCCTTCCACTTGTTTACCTACTAAGTTTATCACCCTTATTAGGTTTATATCACAAATTATCAATATGTAAGCAATTCAACTTGTTCACTATCACTAGCTTTTAGAAACATAAATTCTTGTGCAACATTTTCAGCAATGCTGGAGTAACAATCCATTTTGACCATTTTATAAATTTTCTAGCATTCCATGTTCAAACATGGAACGTAGTAGATTGAAATACCTTTCCAGGCATATAAGGCACACCTTCTAACAATGTTTCTATGATTTTATACATTTTTTATAAAAACAGGACAACAACTATATTTATTCAAAATAGCATGCTGGAAATCTAAATGGCCATCTTAACGGGTTGTTTTGACCCATTTTACATCCGATTCAGTTTTCAGAGTTTAAAGACACAACATAGTACTCAAAACAAGCTTTTCAATCATGTATCATAAATCTTAAACGGACATACAAGTGATCATATACGACACTTGCAAAACAGCCCCACAACAAAATTTTTATCTTTTCATGGTTCCATACAAGTCCATCTAACACATTCTACAAGCATGGATTTCAAAATTCATACTCATTCTTATTTCATACTCTCTAATAGTGTAATATCCCTACACTTTATCATTATTTCAAGCATTTCATATAAGTTAGGCATTTCATCAAACACCATATGTGCACCTAATTGTAGGTTCATGAAGTTCACTCTTTTAAGACATTCCAACCTACCAATTAGCATCAATTAGGTGGAATCCCTTCCAACCCATCATTATACAACCAATTTCATCATACATCATACATCATACATGTATTTACCTCATATACTACCATTGTACATAGCTTTTAGGTAGTCACTAACTCAAGTGTTCATCCTTATGGGTTTGGTGACTAAACCACCAATTAATTGAAACACAAGGTCCTACATACACAAATATGATCTTAGCATCAAAGGATTCAAGTAACATCAACAAATTTTCAGCTCTATGAGCAAGGTTATCAAAGCTAATCATGCAACAAGATGGGGGTTTAACTTACTTGATGCAAGGATGTGCTTGGAGGAAGAAATACACTTCCAATTCCAAGTTTCTAGCCAAAAATCGCAACTTGAGGCCTCTTGATTGCAGAATTTGGGGAAGAAGAAGAAGTAGGAGGATGGGGGTCAATGTCCAGGTCGTGAATCACGACCTCCCCCTTCCTCCCTTCTATTTTGACTAATTTCTCTTTTAGGTAATTACACATTAGGTCCTTTTAGTTGCACTTTTTACCCCTTAACCACTCTTTAAGGAAATTTTGGCTAAAACCACCCATAACTTTGGGATTTATTTAAAATAGACCTCATTTTATCTATCTTATATTTTAATCTCATGTTTACATAAATGGTTGAGTTTTGGACTAACGTCCCGTCTCATTTATTTACGAATAAAATATTCGTTCGGGTTTCGGGTTGTTACATTTCTGCAAAACCTAATTTCGTATAAAATCCCTAATAATCAATTGATTTCCACATGGATGTCCATATATATTTATATTGACTTCATTATTTTGTATCATTCTAGTTTAGATTACTAATCTGTGCATGTTTTTCTTCGATGTGCTTAAGAAAGTAACATTCTTCTGTCACAATAGTTGTTTTATTCGGTTTAGGTATTTCATTGCTTCTTTATAATTCCTTGCTACTTTTTTAATTTGGTGATTATGTAGTTCCGTGTTTAACATGGCAATATAGGTTTTAATTATTGCAGACATTTGTAAACAAATTTAGTTTACTAATATGTGGTTAAGAGATTAATAACTGTTTCTAATAATAGGATATGTAATTGTGTTGTGTTAGCTATCATTCTAGTTTAAATTGAAAGTTTATTATCCAACTCTTTTAAACAAATGTACCTTGCGTATTATAGACCATTTGAGGAGTCGAAAGCTCATCAGTCGGACTTGTGACACTCGACTAGTGTAACATCCCACATTGGTGGGGAGGAGAACTAAGCATCGCTTTATAAGGGTGTGGATACCTCCCCTACCAAGACGCGTTTTAAAACCGTGAGGGGCGGATGCCTGAGGGCATGCCGGCTGCCAAAGCGGACAATATCTTGGTTGCGACGGGTCTGGGCTGTTACAGATGGTATCAGAGCCAGTCGTCGACCAGTGTGCCAGCGAGGACGCTGGTCCCCTAAAGGGGGAGGATTGTAACATCCCACATTGGTGGGGAGGAGAACTAAGCATCGCTTTATAAGGGTGTGGATACCTCCCCTACCAAGACGCGTTTTAAAACCGTGAGGGGCGGATGCCTGAGGGCATGCCGGCTGCCAAAGCGGACAATATCTTGGTTGCGACGGGTCTGGGCTGTTACAACTAGGGGACGATGCATGATTATAACGGTGACTCGCACCCCATGCAAAGTAATACGTTCGTAAGTTTTATGTCTATATAAAAAAACATAGCTTTCAAGCTAACGATGGCCTGAAGGTACTTGTTGGGATTGGGGTTAGTAATATTCTGTCACTTCATGGAAGTCAGTGAGATACATGCTTGTGAACTTGGCTCTGGTTATGACCTCTAATGTTTGCGCGAAAACAGTGCATGAAGGAAAAGAACCTTAGTTCCTTTTAAAGATAATTTACATAATAGACTAATATGATGCGTGGGTTGTTGCCTTGCTGGTTTAGGACAATGTATTCGAGTATAATGGCACCGACGGTCCATCGGGCATTATAACTATTTTGCATTCATGCTCACTTTGTTTTCTATTTCTAGGATTGTCCTCTTGGATCCTTACGGGGAGATGAGAGGAACGTGAGACAGGGTTCTAGGCTAAAAAGCGGCCCTCTTCGTCTGACAAATAGCAATCTTAAGGAAAAGTACTTAAATCTATTTTACCAAACTAACCATTGGTATGTTCCCCCAAGTGACATTATCCTCTGATTGATTGAACTTAAAGACCCATTTTATTTACTTGTTTTAATTTATTTTATTTTATTTAAACCTTCCCTCCTACATAATTAAACTTGGTAAAACTGTTAATAAGAATTTATCTTCAGAAGCCTCCTTTTCTTTGTGTCCTTGAACGACCCTCGGTCATCTTACCACTACTATACTGCTCCACGATGGGTACACTTGCCCATGTTGTGTGGTGAAATAGTAGTTGTAGTTAATCAAGGTTTTATATATTTAAAAGCTTATGTATAAAAGTGTTACTAAAACTATTATATTTTAATATACACTATACGCACACCAAGATTTTTGACGCCGTTTCCTGGGACTCAAACGAGGATTTTTGAAGAAAAATCCGAGTTAACGGTATAGCCTTTTCAATGTCTTTTATTTATTTATCTTTTTCTTCTTCTTTAATTTTGTTTTTGTAATTCTCTCTTGAAATATCTTTTAAAATATTCTCTGAGAAATATTTCAAGGATGGATCCGAATCCTGAGGAATATTTCAATTATAGAAATGGAAGACCCGAATGTGTATGGTGTGAGATCTGTAGTGGACTTCATCCTTACTGAGAATGCCACATACTCCTCGAAACGCCGCATTTCTAAAAACAGATAATGATCCATCAAAGGAAAGGCCTACTCATTCTCTATATTCTCCTACATATGAGCATGATAGTATCTGTTGCCAAAATCATAATGAAACAGCGTGGAAAGAAAATACTAGAAGGTCTTTTGAAGAAGAAGAACCCATACCCTCATCTTTAACCCCCTGCCATCATGGTTATTTCTCTTTTTGTATGTGGCGCACTAAACATGACAATGAAGAGACGATCATAAATGAGCACACACCACAAACAAAAGAAACTTCTTGTAACCAACCTGATGTATACTGATGCGTGCGAAGGTATATATAAATATGACCTACATAAATGACTTTTAAATTTATAGCCTAACTCATTGTTTCTACTACGCATGCATATATAGGAAGCAGACCTATAGTATGGTAGTACTAAAGAATGACTCATGGTCGACATATGGAAGCAATTGTGTAATCACACTGAACCTAGCTAATATCATTAAGACTCTGTCTCAATTCTTAATGTCTAGTTATAAAAGAACTAAGGTAGAAATGATTGATTGGAAAACAAATATATGAAAGAAGATATTTGAAAGCAGATATCATCTAAGACTGATCACTATTTCAGCAGTACCTAAAACTGACATTGAGGTATCGTAACTTAATTCTCTAAAGGAAACAGGGTTGCTAGGCACTGGTTCTACAATTATAATCACATCCACAATGAAGTATCCACGAACTAATGTCTTAGTTATAAGGCACTAAACACATGACCTAACACCTAGGGTCATACACCAATCCTATTCTAACTAATCATGATAGACTAACATATTATGACCAATTCACATAACAACACATATGCACTACACCTAGTTACTTAACTAATCCTTTTAATCCAAGACATGGAAGCTAAGGTCCATGACTAACTATAGAGACATACTTCAACCAAAATGGACTATTGAACATGCACTATCACCATTACCTATCTAGTCTCATTAGATTTCCTACACACATATTGGAATCATTAGATAAGAACTATGAAATAGCATTGAATCAACAAGAAGAATACGTCTATCGTACCAATCAAACCAAATACTACTAGGAATGGATCAAACACAACATTCAACAACTCATTTATGATATGGAAAAGGAATCATAAACATTATACTCAAATCATTATGTCATACAATAAACCAATGTTAAATCATAGGTAAATACTGAATTAGATCACTTTGTCTTAGACAATTTTTAAGAGAGTTAGCCTATCATCGTAGCTAAAGTAACTATTATAGCAGGAAAAATAAGTAAACATCATTATGAATGCAAACCAAGGGTAAACAATGGTGGGATCTTCGACTGCAACGATTACGCGAACGATTTGGCACCTTGATACACCTTCAGTGGCTTCAATCTTCGACTTTGGAACTAAGAAATTCTCCTGGAATACGTCAATAATTGTGTCTGGTCTCTAGCGCTTCAAATGAATGAAAGTGATGAGTATTTATAGTTTTCATTTAGGGTTTTGGAAACCGGGCATAACGGGTTGTTATGCGGAAATAAGTCGTGAGCGCCGCCATAAATCTACGATTTAGGGTTTTTTGATGATGGTCTTGTAACGGTCCGTGATAGTGAAACGGGTCGTGGCGTGAGAAATAAGTCAGACCTCCGACTCTTGTGTAATTTCTTCTAAAAACCTCTTACAACCCACAATTGTCACTTTGGCCCCCTCTAGTTACCTGTTTATGACAATACATAGCAAACAAGGGTAAAACTATGACATTCTGGCCCTTCGGGTGGGACCCGCATTGTTAAAACGGAAAAAACTAATAAAACCGACAAAACCGGAATGTGCGTATATAGGCGTAGTATGCTAGTTAAGGTACTAAAAGAGTCTAGTAACCTTAAAACACTTCAAAAGTATCACACACATGTTGGAGTCTTGAACTATTGGTGATTGATTGAAAATCGGTGAATATTGTGAATTATGTGAAAATCTGTATGTGAATTTAATTGATTAATTGAAAACTGTTATATGGCATGTCGATACTTAATTTTATTAGATTCGATGCATTAAAAACAATGGAAAACATTAAAAAAGCCAAACCCGTGAAAACATGGCCAAACATCAAAAAACGTGAAAAGTCAACAAAAGTCAACAGGGCTGCTAGACGGGAGGCTCTAGGCGTATCGCTTAGAGCATATGGACCCTGCAAACGATACGCGTAAAATGGAGTTTTCAGCAAAACCCTAACTTTTCTCTATTTAAGCATCATTAGCCACCATTCCTTCATTTCAACACCTCCATACGTCATTCCAGCCCATTCACATCTCTTATCATTCTCCTACTCATTTCTTATCAAGATCCATGCTTTCTTGCAAGTTTGAATCCCCGATTTCATCCTTTCTCATCCTACATCTTTCAGTATGTGTTTTCTTATGTTTGCTTGTGTTTAAGTTGCCAAGATTCATGCTTTATGTTAGGTTTAGGTCTGATCTATGTTGTTTCGATGATATCAAGTGTAGATCTAGTGATTGTGGTAGAAAAGATTACATCTGTCGATCAAAAAATATGCATTCTAGATATTGGGTTTTTCAAGAGAAAACACGCATACATGTGGTTAAAGCTTGATGATTTGTGTTAGATATATGTTGTAATGACTTGATAATGACATATTTAGATTTGATGAGCAATAAAGTTGCTAACTTTACGTGAAATCTATGATGGAAACTTGATTTCGGTAGTCATGCATGCTAGATCTTGAATAAAGGCATATGATTTGTGTTAGATCTACTATTTGGGTGTGTAATCTAGGTTAAATGATGCATGATGGTGTATAAAGTTACAAACTTGATGTTCAATTGTATGTAGATTATTTTATAAAAATTATTTATATGAAAATATGGTGAAAATGGCCTATTAGGGCAAGATAGCAAACATGCATGTGGTTATGAATCTTTGACATGGCTTGAAATATGCGAAATGATGATCTATATGATGGCATGAGATGATGATGATGTGTAATCATGGAATAATTTACATGTGATAAGAATATATTTCTCGGAAAATAAATAAATTAGGGAAATGCATGAATATGAACATGAGGTTACTTGGCTATGTGTTTGAATGTCATAAGCAAATTGATTATGAGTCATACGGGTGTACAAGTCCTAAGTTTCCTACCTCGGTGGGAATAATAAGACTTCGTACGAGCACCCTGTTGATCGTAAATTGTAAATGCGGGATAATGTTGTAAGTAATTGTGACGCGTTATGTTTATCATTGTACAATGTGCTGTATATGTGATATGTTTTACGTTATGTGTAGAAAACCTAAATTCAATCACCAATGTGCAATCGAGTCCACTTGTCAAATGTTCATGCGTAGTCGAACTGTCTTTATGTTTGTCGTTTCCTCATACGTTAAGTTAAACTTTCGAAAATGCTTCCGCACTATTTTAAAAATAACTTAACTCTGGTAAACTGTTTTGGAAAACCTGAAATGGTCTTGTGTTGAGCATATAGAATGTTTGATGTGTCTGACGGCTCAGATCCTGGTCTGGCTTGCACGCCCATCCCGCGCATCCGCGGCGCTTGGTGCGGGTGGCCCTGGGGCGGGGTGTGACAGATTGGTATTAGAGCCGGCAGTCATAGTGAACTTAGGATTGCATTAGATCCATTATGACTAGAGTCAGTTAGACACACACATTGACGCACATATACGCAGTTTGCCTGTTTGCCACTTACTACTGTATATGTATGTATATATATCGACGTAAATACATGATTATATGTATTGATTTTTTTTTGCTGAGTTGTTACTGTTACTTCTATCTCTCTATCACATCATCGTATCCACTTTCGGTAGTACTTGTTTGAATTAACTGCTTGGTTATTCAAAAAGTAGCTACTGACCGGAATATACATGGAATGTATATTGCAGACATGGCGCCAGGAGATTCTTCATCATCAAATGCGAGAGCACCAACATCACCAGCTAGGGTCAGGGGGAGATGGCCACTAGGAGAGTCAAGCTTGTCCAGGTCGATTGTCTCCAAGAGGATGATGGACACCAGCGACTAGAGGACTTATCCGGCTTACGTGGACGACATGCTGAGGATCCACAGAGTACCGGAACCTTCCGTGGTGCGTACGACTGCACGTATGAGGGTTGCGCCAACCCTACTTGCTTTTTCATGTACCACCGAGCGAGCCATAGTAGCATTGGTGGTCGACTACTCAGTGCACCATGATCATTTCACTCATGCTAGGGGGATATCACTGACTTGCAACTGGGAGCAGCGGATACCAATCGCCAATTGAGGGAGGCTCTTGCCCGATAGCAGCAGAGTGAGGAGATGTTGGCTATCCTGACCCAGAGCCATGAGGAGTTGCATGCGAGATTCTCTGTGTCGTGCAGCGATGGTGGACGTTCAGGGAGGTCTCATTCAATAATTGCTTCTTCGCACTCAGTAGCTATCTGCTCGAGTTGCAGCCATCGAGGCAGAGTTGGAACCGCAAGAGGAGCCCGCGTTCCTGAGCCCGAGCCAGCACCGGCACCCATGGATCAGGACGATATGGAGAGTGAGGGTTCTGTTATTTCCGGTTGATACCTTGGTTGGTTAGTGCGTAGCTAGTAGGTATCTTAGTTCTATGTTTAGATGCTTCGTGAAGCGATATAAGAAGTGTAGTAGGTTTCTATGTATCCGGCATGTAAAAAAATTTGACCATGATTTGAACTAATTGAAAATTGCGATAACAGTTGCGATTTTATATTACTTTAAATTGGTTGTTGAATTTGTTATATGTTCTCTTTTGTCATTTGATGTTTACTTTTTACTTGAATAATAAGTACCGGGGGTAGGGGGTATTAATCATTTGTGGTGTATTGTGAAGAAAGATAACAATGGCAGAGATTGTCCAAGAATCGGATGGAACTATCCGGATGTCAGTAAGGACTTGGGAGCTGTTATCGGTCAAAGTGTGACGACAACTCTTGGACCTCAAGCTCAAGTGAATCAAGTCAATCTTGAACGACTTTTAGAGATTGAAGACTCCAAGAAGAGACGACTCAGCCAATATTCGAAGACTGGTTACCAAGGGAATTACCCGAAATGCCACAAATATAAGTATAACCATCGGGGTAAGTGCGAAAAAGAGACATGTAATCAATATTGAGCCATTGGACACATGGCGATGCATTGCAGAGTTAAAAGTCAAAAGGGTCAAATTTCAGACGTTCCAGTTATAGGATACCAGGGAACATTACCTAAGTGTAGCAAGTGTGGTTTCCATCACCAGAGAAGCCATGACGAGGTGAAGTGCTGCAAGTATAGGAAAGGTGGTCATAGAGCAGAAAATTGTAGGAACATCGTAAAGGAGAGGAAAAGCAACCAGGTGAGTCAATTGGGATGCTTTAAATATGGTCGAACGAGACACCTTAAGAGAGACTGCCAAAAGCTAAAGAGAGGCATCAACTCCGGAAACGAAAGTGATGGGGCAAGTCTGAAGAAACTAATCGAGGTCAAGGTGGAGGAAGCCTGAAGCAAGACGAGGCACCAATGGTAAGTAATTTTCCCTCAATATGTGTCTTGTTTTTTCATTCAACGCGAATGGGAATGAAACCCATGCTGTCAATTGAGTTGGTGAAGTCCTTAGCGCTGTGAATAGTTCATTAGGACTCGAGTATCCCATAGAACTTGTGCGTGGTAGGCAAATGGAGTGGACTATGCTATCGGAGGTACCGCGTTAAGACCTTTGAATCATTATATGAGCTTTAAATCTCTATTGCTACCTTTGGGGAGCTTTAATGAAGTCGCCAGGATTAGTTAGTCAGAGCAACGAGAAGAGGATCGTACGACAGTGAAATGCATCTAATTGAACTTAGAGTGAGGAATGGCTACTTCAAAAGTTCTGCCGAGAAGAACCCTGATCGTTTCAAAGAATCCTTTGGGTGCGTACCGTGAGGCTTGCTAGGATCCCTCTTTTTTCGTAGTTGGAAAATTTGGATTCGGTATGGCACATGGAGCAACGCCAAATGCTCAAGAGCCATATCGACTCGTACCAAGTAAGCCTTAGTAAGCGTGAACTTAAATCGACAGGATTATGGGGAAGAAGGTTTGTCTTTCATTCATTAAGAAGAATGGTTAGATTTCAAGCGTGCGTTGGTTGTCAGAAATTAAGGAGATGTGACCACTAGGGATCAATGCCCTCTATTCTGTAACAATGATCTATTGGCAGCATCAAGGATCGACTTGCTAATCAGGGAGCTGACTCGAGAACTAACGATCGTGGATTGGGGGTCTAAGAGGGACGTTCGCCAATGTCTTCCGAGACTCGATCTGTGTGTTGTGAGAGAATGACTTCTGAGCCTGAAAAATTGCATAGTGTGAGCGATTTTCAAGTCAAGTCTTTTATAAGACAAGCATTCAAGTGAATTGTCATAGGAATTAAGGCTGTTAAGAAATTGGCATGAACTAAGAGCTGACCGAAGTACGCTACGCCAACTCTTCGGGTTAGCGGGCAATTATAGGTTATTGGTCGAGAATTCTTTCCTTCAAATCGCGCAACCTATGACAAAGTTGACTCGTAAGGAAGGTAACATATCCACAGGACGGGAACCAAGACAAGGATCCGGAGATCTAGTCTTCAGCTTAGAAGGTAAAGGCTTTGCAACATGCTCATCCGATTTTTATTGAGAGAATGCTAGAGTTTTCACGGTAGATTGCAACGCCTCCATTCCGGAAAGAGGATGGATGTTGTGTAGCGCGATAGAGTTGTCTTTTACGCCTCGAAGATAGCTTAGAAAAATGGCAAGGAAAAAGATGTAACTCATGAATCAGAGTTTGGAATTTGGAGTTTGTAGCAGGATACTTCATGTTGAAGATTAGATATTTCTTGGATGGTACCGAATGCAAGATTTAGACTAATCACAAGGATCTTCAACGTATCTTTGACCAAGTAGAAGTTATTTGTGGGGTACCATCAGGAAATTAAGGTCCTGTGATACCTAGACCATCAGCACGAAAGGCGATCGAATTAGAACCAATGTCCATTGGTGAATTAAGGAAGTCTAAATGTGGAAACCCTAGAGTAGCTAACCACGGACGAAGCCCATACATCTAAGTACTTCGTACTACCAGGTTCGGATTAGAAGTACTGTGTTTTGGAAATGTTCTACTCATTGCCAAGGGAGGAAGCGGACGTGTGAATGATTATTTGACTTATTTAAAGGTAAAAAATCGAGAATAAAAAATCGTTGGGTTTAGTCAGCGACCTGTGATTATGGAAGGGAAGTGAGAGTGTATGGGAATTAGACTTCGCAATGAAATTTGCCTAAGACTTAGTAGCAAAGCGTTATGGTCTGGAAGGTTGTTAATCGATTAGCAAAATCTATATTCCTTAGCCTATACGGGAACGGATGGATTGAAATAGTTCGTTCATCTACGCTTGAGAGAAATTATCTTGTCACGATGCTTTTATTCGATCCCTTTGGGTCAAGAAGCTGATATTTACCTAGAACTTCGGGGAG
The DNA here is from genome assembly GCA_039602395.1 of Deinandra increscens subsp. villosa. Lineage (NCBI taxonomy): Eukaryota > Viridiplantae > Streptophyta > Magnoliopsida > Asterales > Asteraceae > Deinandra > Deinandra increscens. The sequence goes on from JBCNJP010000008.1 coordinate 48,889,178, forward strand.
TCCTTGTGGAAAGCATCAGGAGTCAACCTCTGGACATGCGAAATTGATTTTGGTAAGGGTTAGGGGATCTAACCTACATAGGGTGGTGAGAATCCTAAAAGAACTATTGTCACGACAGCAAGGAGGCATCGCCATTTGAGGCACAATATGGACATAACCATGAATCACCGACCTGCGGGACAGAGGCAGGCGGCGGTCAACTCATAATGAGCAGGAACAAATTATCTGAATTAGGCAGAAAGCTATGTGCATGAGTCAAGGAAATCCTTGAGAGATTCATAAAATTTAGTCTCAGAAAAGAAAATCATTCGTTTCGAAGAGAATGAGGGTAGATAAATTTAGCAAGCGAAGGAATCATTCGAAATCGTTGAGATAATGGAATGGAAAGATAAACATCCCAAGCAAAGTGGGATTCCAATGGTGAAGGCACTTAGAGTTCGCATGGGAGTATGAGAACTTACTCATTCAAGCATTATGCGCTGTGGACTAAACCTACTTGTTAAATTTCGGAAAGAAATTTCCTAAAAGGAAGGAATGATGTGATAATCGAGAAAATTCCAGTGATAATCGAGAAAATTCCAGTGATAATCGAGAAAATTCCGGTGATAATCGAGAAAAATTGTGATAACCAAGAAAACCAATGCGAAAACCTAGAGCGATTTACATGTGAATTGGTAGAAACTGATATGAGAAAACGGGAATATTTTGCAAAAACCCAAAACTTTTTCTCTTACTAGTAAGAAACTATTAAAATGACCTTTACTGTTGAGTAAAACGTATAAACGATTATTTTACTATTGGAGTAAAATACTAAAACTTGATTTTCCCGCAAACGGCAACGAAGCTGCATCTACTAAACTGTGTGGAGAAACTTATTAATATCCATACTGTTAGCAACCGGGTTGCAATCTTATTATACGGGACAAAAAGTTCCTTAACAAGGGGAGGATGTGACATTTTGGCCCTTTGGGTGGGACCTGTATCGTTAAAACGGATAAAACTGATAAAGCCGGTAAAACCCGAATGTGCGTATATAGACGTAGTATGCTAGTTAAGGTATTAGAATAGTCTAGTAACCTTAAATCACTTCACAAGTATCACACACAAGTTGGAGTCTCGAAATATTGGTGACTAAATTGAAAATCGGTGAATATTTTGAATTATGTGAAAATCGGTGAATATTTTGAATTATGTGAAAATTGGTATGTGAATTTAAATGCTTAATTGAAAATTGTTATATGGCATGTTAATACTTAATTTTATTGATTCGATGCATTAAAAACAATGGAAAACATTAAAAAATGCAAATCCTTGAAAAACGTGGCCAAACATCAAAAAGCGTGAAAAGTCAACAAAAGTCAACATGACTGCCAGACGGGAGGCTCTAGGTGTATCGCCTAGAGCACATGGACCCTGTAAGCGATACACATAAACTGGAGTTTTCAACAAAACCCTAATTTTTCTCTATTTAAGCATCATTAGCCAACATTCCTTCATTTTAACACCACTAGAGGTCATTCCCGCCCCAATTCACGTCTCTTATCATTCTCTTGCTCATTTCTTATCAAGATCCAAGCTTTCTTGCAAGTTTGAAGCCCCGATTTCATCCTTCTCATCCTACATCTCTCGACATGTGTTTTCTTATGTTTTGCTTGTGTTCAAGGTGTCAAGATTCATGCTTTATGTTAGGTTTAGGTCTGCTCTATGTTGGTTTGATGATATAAAGTGTAGATCTAGTGATTGTGATAGAAAATATTGCATCTGTCGATCAAAAACAGATTTTTATGCATGATATGATGATGCATGCTAGATATAGGGTTTTTCATGAGAAAACACGCATGCATGTGGTTAAAGCTTGATGATTTGTGTTAGATCTATGTTGTAATAACTTGATAATGATAGATATAGAGTTGATGAGCAATAAAGTTGCTAACATTACGTGAAATCTATGATGGAAACTTGATTTTGGTAGTCATGCATGCTAGATCTTGAATAAAGGCATATGATTTGTGGTAGATCTACTATTTGGGTGTGTAATCTAGGTTAAATGATGCATGATGGTGTGTAAAGTTACAAACTTGATGTTCAATTGCATGTAGATTATTTTATAAAAATTATTTACATGAAAATATGGTAAAAATGGCCTATTAGGGCAAGATAGCAAACATGCATGTGGGAATGACAAGACTTCGTACGATCGCCCCGTCGATCGTACATCGTATACGCAGGATAATGTTGTAAGTAGTTGTGACACATTTTGTTTATCATTGTACAATGTGTTGTATATGTGATACGTGTTACGTTATGTATAGAAAACCTAAATTCAGTCATCAATGTGCAATCGAGTCCACTTGTCAAATGTTCACGCGTAGTCGAACGGTCGGTCAAACACGGTCAACACTTACACTGTTATGTGTCTTAGGTGAAGTCTAGGAGATCTATAATGCTTACGTCGGTTGACTATTGGAATAGCTAATTGCACCCTAAGGTGACTTCATACCCCTCTTTTACTGTTTTAAAGCTTTTGAGGGAGAAGGCATACTGTAACTCTAATTTTTCGATTCAATTTGATGTTATATACCCAAAATATTTTATAAACCATGGAGGAAAACGTTTGCGTTAAGTTCTTCCATAAGGTGAACCATGAATAGTTTATAACGGGGAATTATGAGGTAGATCTACTGGGTTTGACAAACCCCACTCGACTGCTGGGAGCAGGGTGGGTGTTATATTGTCTCTAGTGCGGTCAAAATTGCAAATAGTTTGGCTGGAAGGCATGCGTTGTTGTCAGTAATGGTGTCACGAATCCTATGGGGTTATAAAAAGTCTTCTGGGTTCGCTACCATAGGTATATAAATCTGCATCTTTCTCAGGGTGGTCCCTGCTTGGGTTATGCTTTTCGAGGGTAACTTACTATTTAACTGTTTTCTGATAAATGTTAATTATCTGCTCAAACTTATGAACTCACCAACCTAGCGTTGACACTATTTAGTATGTTCTTCTCAGGTTCTTAGGAGGTCAGCTAAGGACGCACATTAGGATCATCGTTTAATGGTCTGCATGGTTTGTAAACAGTCTAAATATACTATTCGCCACGACAAAGGGATTTACTTAAACTGTCTTTATGTTTGTCGCTTCCGCATACATTAAGTTAAACTTTCGAAAATGCTTCCGCACTGTTTTAGAAATAAATTAACTCTGATAAACTGTTTTGGAAAACTTGAAATGGTCTTGTGTCGAGCATATAGAATGTTTGATGTGTCTGACGACTCAGATCCTGGTCTGCCTTGCACGCTCATCCCGAGCATCCGCGACGGTTGGTGCGGGTGGCCCCGCGGGGGGGGGGGTGACAGATAGGTATTAGAGCCGGCAGTCATAGCGAACTTAGGATTGCATTAGATCCAACTATGACTAGAGTCTGTTAGACACACACATAGATGCACATATACCCAGTTTGTATGTTTACCACTTACTACTGTATATGTATGTATATATATACGTAATTATATGATTATACATATTGATTTCTTGCTGAGCTATTATTGTTACCTCTATCTCTCTATCACATCATTGTATCCACTTTCGGTAGTACTTGTTTGAATTAACTGCTTGGTTATTCAAAAAGTAGCTATTGACCGAAATATACATGGAATGTATATTGTAGACATGGCGCTAGGATATTTGTCGTCATCAGATGCGAGAGCACCGGCATCACCAGCTAGGGTAAGGGGGAGATGGCCACTGGGGTGTCCTGCGTGCCCAAGTTGAGTATCTTAGAGAGGAGGATGGACACCGGCGACTAGAGGACTTATCCGGCTTACGTGGACGATATACTGAGGGTCCATAGAGTACCGTCACCTAGCGTGGTGCGTATGACTGCACTTATGAGGGTTGCGCCGACCCTACCTGCTTTGTCATGTACCACTGAGCGAGCCATAGCAGCGTTGGTGGCAAATAGATTAACTTAATCTGTCTTTATGTTTGTCGCTTTCGCATACGTTAAGTTAAACTTTCGAAAATGCTTCTGCATTGGTTTAGAAATAACTTAACTCTGATAAACTGTTATGGAAAACCTGAAATTGTCCTGTGTTGAGCATATAGAATGTTTGATGTGTCTGACGACTCAGATCTTGGTCTAGCTCGCACGCCCGTCCCGGGCATCCGCGACAATTGGCGTGGGTGGCCCCGGGGCGGGGTGTGACAAAAACTGACCAAAATAAAGCATAAACTACCAACAAGTGCGGGCGTTTAACTGATAAAAAGATGTGTACTTTAGAGCACATCAAACATCCCCCCACTTAGACTTTGCTCATCCCTCAGTAAACCTCTAATTACAACATTCTCAGAATAGTCACATGTGTATGCATTCTCAGAATAGACTAATCCAAATAAATTTTAAAATCGAAAAGCATGGACAACAAACATTGGACTTCTTTCCTCAGGATTATTCCTTAACAATCAACCAAACTATCTCACGATGTACAGTCCACTCAAGCTTTATATATGGATAACTAGTAAATACATACAAAGCTCTAACTTTAATAATTGAATATGAATCTTTAAACTCATAGATTTTCTTCTAACCATATATACATAATTTTTTTTACTAACATCAGCATAGCATGTCTTTTATACAACATTTCTATCTTTTGTCGAGATTATTCTACTAAGATACTAAACCAGATAGTTTCCCAAAAATAAGGGGTATAAACGAAAAATAGGATAATGGGGTAATCAAATGAAAAGGAAAATTAGGCTCAACAGGGGTAGACTAAGGGTAATTTGGGTAATTAGTATAGAAATAGAAGAATAACTTGAAGGTTAAATAGAAAAAGGTTATCCTAGTGCTTGCCTCTATCATACTTGCTTGTTTCGTAAGTTGTAGTCTCGTAATGTATACACATGTCAAGTTCTAGAAGTAGGTCACGTGTGGCACACTCTAATGTTAAAAAATAATAAAACCCAAGTTCCTAGTGAGTGGAAAGCTTGTTCAAGGCTCAAAAAATCTCACCATGGAAATGGAATGGAAAAAGATCTTAAGTTTGGTTGATTATCTAGGCTTCCTCCCTCGTACACATACACTGTAAGGTCTAATCTATCCTAATCAGCAACTTAAGACTTGGTCATGCATAAGGGTCTAAAATACATACCTAGAGTTGTATAGTAATGAATGGAAGGTGGAAAAACTTTGCTTCGGTCTAGCATACAAAGTTAAGAAGTTTACTCGAGATTTGCAAAATCGGTTGATAGCTTAAGTTTTAGCAGTGACAAAAGTTTAGCATGCAAAAAATTGAAAAAATTGACATTTTTGACCATTTCCACAATAAAACATGCAAACTACTGGCGAGTCTCCTATCCCCCCACTTAAAATCGTACATTGTCCTCAATGTACTTGAGAACAATGCAAAACATAAGATAAAAGGATTAGAAAAGACGAGCCTGACTGCTAGTAGAATGTAGATAATAGCTTTCTTCATTAACCCCAATTACTGACTTGTCATTCATTTGTGTACCAGTTCCTCTGCCTTGCATTGATGCTACTTACAAGACTTAGAAAAAAGAGAAAAACATAACACGCAACAAGAAAATAAAGGTATTACCCAAAATAAAAATAAACATAAAAATAAAGCAGTCCTTTCAATCAATCCGTAATAATTATCATGCCATAGTCAATAGATGTCAAAATAAACAATCCAAAACAAAATCACAAATGAAGTCTAAACAATCAGATAGATAGATAATAATAATATAGATAGGAAAGAAAATAGCATAAGTGAGGTCCTTAAGCATCATCAGTGTCTGATTCCTCCGATGAAGAGATTTCACTAAAAGCAGCCTGCAAAGTATCCTACTCATGTTGTTATATCCTGTCTATCACCACCATTGTACCAATCTTGTATATCTTCTATTGAATCTTGTGAGTAACGCGAGTGAGAATCTTGATACTTTTTAATATCTCGCCCTCCATGAGTGTGAGTCGACCACACAGGATGTTGAAGGTTGGTATGGCTTCAACATGCTTTTTCTTGTGCTCAATCTCATCATTATGTTTCATATTCCTTGCTTGATTCATTCGGGAGGAACTAGCTTCATTGTTATAACTCTTCACAGGCGTGGATTCGTCAATTGGACGTTTGCCAGACATCTAGCAAAAAAAAAAAAAACAGCGAACATATAAAAAATGATAGATTGAATTTTAAGCGCGTAATGACCCGTTACTGGCTAATGAGGCATTCTGCAACTTACTATAATGGATTCGTAACGAGTCGTTACGGGGTAACGGGCCGTTAGGGCTAATTTCGCAAAATTTTTCAAATTTTCAAACCTGCCAGTATTGTATGGTCGAGACATTAGTAGGTTAAGTGCGAATTGGGGATGGGAACTTGTTGCCATCCCCACACTTAATCGTTTACAACGATCTTGATAAAATTTTCAAAAGATTAAACGTGTTGATCGAATTACTAATGGACAGGAGAGCATGGAAGGGGTAAAGAAACATTCCAGCCCTCAAGAATTAAAGAAAAACTTGTTGAAGTGATAATTGAATTGTACCTTTCTTGGGTTTGAAGATAAATAGTGAAAGAACTTTGAATTCTGCTCCTCAGATCGATCAAAATCGCCCCAGGAATCGACAATGCGACTTAGGGTTCGTAAAGAGCCATCTGAAAGGTTTTTATTTACAAATTATAAATAGGTCGGTAACGAGCCGTTTTGTGAAAACGAGCTGTTACATCTTATTTACCTAACAGGCCGTTAGGAAGTAACGAACTGTTACGTCACCCGAAAGTTGGCTACATTCGTGCAATTTTAAGCAATTTTAATCAAATGAGTTACAGGAATGCAAAGAAAGGGAAATTTCATCTGACATAGTCAATTGAAATGATGGAATTCGGATAGAACCTAAACAAATTTCAACACAAAAAAAAAATGAAAATGAAAGTAAAAAGAAATGTAAGGAATTGGGTTGCCTCCCAAGAAGCGCCAAGTTTTTATAGGGTCTTCAGCCATACCCACCTTCCCTTAGATTTTTGAAAGGTGAATGCTTGAGCACGCCTCCTCATTGGGTGTCTCAATCTTAGGATTTTTTATATCAAGGAATGGGTTAACCAATCCAGGATTGAGCGAGATAGGAATTTGCATTGTCTACTCAGAGATGATTCCTTGAGATATTACAATCAGGTTTAAAGAAGGCATCGAGTGTTTTGGGACTTCAGATTGCATATAGAACACGAGCTCCTCCTTGTCTTGAATAACCAACGCCTTTAGATCTGTCTTGGTTGGCTTGATTAAAATTTTCTCATCACCACTTATGAGGGTGATATGACCCATGTCTAAATCGATTAGCTCTCTAGCAGTTGCCAGAAACGAGTCTCCTAGAATCAAAGGATGATTGCTATTAACTGGGACGTCAAGGAAAATGAAGTCGATTGGGAATTTGAGATTCTCAATATTAACTAGCCCATCTTTAATAATTCCCTTGGAATGAATATATGATTGATCGGCCAGTTGAAAGCTGAGACTTACTGGCTGCAGTAGACCTAGTTCAAGCTTCTTATAAATAGAATAAGGCATTATGCTAATGCTAGAACCTAAGTATGCTAGCGCATCTACGAGCGGTGAGAATCCAAACAGGTAGGGAACGATACAACTACCTGGATCTTTCTATTTGTCTGGTAGTTTGGAGAATTCAAGAGTTACTTTGGCCGAAGTGACCAAGGATGCTTTTGCACTTTTTGAAGAGATGAATTTGAGATAAGCATCGATCAGAGCATAGCCTTCATAAGAAGGCTCTAAGTCTTCTTTGTTAGCGTTACACTCAAGGATAAGGTCGAGGAATTGTTGATATCTTTGCTCATCCTCAACATTTTCCTTGTTATCTTCATGGTACTCTTCCAGCTGCTACTTTTGAAGTGAACGAGAATGATCTCGCAGCTGGATACGCCTTTTCTCGAGTGAGTCTTCATCCTCTTCTATTGCAGTGACCATATTGACACTTGCGTTAGGGTTTACTTTCTGTGTTGCTTGGGAACTCTTCCTTATTCCTTTCAGATAGGAGGTTGGCTATCTGCCCTAAGTGTCTCTCCATGTTTTCAATACTGGCCTGATGATTTTTGATATCGGTATCATGCTTGCTATCAGCGCAGATTTTGAACTAACCTCTCTAATTTGCCCATTTTCGATGACTCGCCTTGCTTGAGGTGAGGCGGTCGGTAGGGTTGGATGGAGTTATTGAAGTTTGAGTTTGAGTTTCGTCATGAATGAGCTACTATGTTGATTTCTGTTGTCTGAATTATAGAATTGGCAATTAGACTGTTCCGACAGACGATTATAGAAATTTTGTGCCGAATCAACCTGTTCAATGAAAGTAACGGTGAAAAGTGGACATTTATCTAAGGTGTGTGTGTTACTGCAGGTATCACAACCATTAGATTTGGTAGTTAGACGATTCACTTGGCTTGCGAGAGCCTCGATCTTTGCATGCATTATAGTGACATCATTATGGCATATACGCCAGGCTGTTTGGAATTAGTGGCTGAGCGACCTTTCGAGGGTTGCCACTCGTAGCTTGTAGCAGCTAGACTTTCAATCAACATGATGGCATCCGCCGGAGATTTTTTAAGATTGATCCTCCCGATGAGGAATCAAAATGTATTCAGGTGATGTTCTTTAACCCATTATAGAAGTAGTGTACCTGGAGCCACTCATCCATATTATGACGAGGACATTTGCGTAGCATCCCCTTGCACCTTTCCCATGCCTCGTGTAGGCCTTCCCCCTCATCTTGGGAAAATGTAGTGATATTGTTGCGAAGACAAGTGGTTTTGGATAGAGGAAAGAATTTGACCAAGAATTTCTCAGCCAGTTTATCCCATGTGGTAATGAAACCTGCTGGTAGAGTCTTGAGCCAAGTCTTGGCACTACCAGCCGTAGTGAATGGAAAGAGACGGAGTAAAAAAACATCGAAGTTGAGACCGTCGAGTTTAAACGTAACTCACATTTCAAGGAATGTGTCGATGTGCGACTACGGAAACTCGTCTGCTAGATCGTAGAATTGCGAAGCATTCAGGAACATCTGGATGACACCAGGCTTGATCTCGAAGTGACCTGTGATGACAGGTAGCGTGATGTGTGGCTGGCCTCCGTTAAGTATTGGCTTCGCGTAGTTAGTGATTATGCGCGGTGTTGCCTCTCCCATCCTCATTGCTTGATGAATGACGCATTCAGGTTCTTCGAAAGGATGGATTAGAATTAAGCGATTAGCACGAGTTGGAATAGCAGAAGAAGGTTTTTTTTTTTGAATTTTTTGATTTTTTTTGAAATTTTGAAAAATGAAAAAAAAAAAACAGAAGAGATAAACTACCTAAACTAACTAAACTAACAGGTCGAGAATGACGACTTGCTTCTCCGGCAATGGCGCAAAAAAGCCTTTGATGCGTGCGAAGGTATATATAAATATGACTTGTAAAAATCGTTTTTAAATTTATAACCTAACTCATTGTTTCTACTACGCATGCACATTTAGGAAATCGGACCTATCGTATGGTAGTACTAAAGAATGACTTAGGGTCGACCTAAGGAAGCAATTGTGTAATCACACTAAACCTAGTTAATATCATTTAGACTCTGTCTCAATTCTTAATGACTAGTTATAAAAGAACTAAGGTAGAAATGATTGATTGGAAAACAAATATATAAAAGCAGACATTTAAAAGCAGATATCATCTAAGACTGATCACTATTTTAGCATTACCTAAACCTAACATTGAGGTATCGTAAATTGACTATCTAAAGGAAACAGGGTTCTAGACACTGGTTCTACAATTATAAACATGGTTCTAGACACTGGTTCTATAATCATAATCACAACCACAATGAAGTATCCACGAATTAATGTCTTAGTTATAAGGCACTAAAAACATGACTTAAGACCTAGGATCATAGACCAATCGTATACTGATTAATCATGATAGACTAACATATTATAACCAATTCACATACCATCACATATGCATTACACCTAGTCACTTAACTAATCCTTTTAATCCAAGACATAGAAGCTAAGGTTCATGACTAACTATAGAGACATACTTCAACCAAAATGGACTATTGAACATGCACTATCACCATTTCCTATCTAGGCTCGTTAGAGTTCCTAAACACATATTGGAATCGTTAGATAAAAACTAAGAAATAAATATGAATCAACAAGCAAAATACGTCTATCCTATGAATCAAACCAAATACTACTAGGAATGGATCAAGCACAACATTCAACATCTCATTTCTGATATGCAAAAGGAATCATAAACAGTATACTCAAATCATTAAGTCATACGATAAACTAAAATCAAATCATAAATAAATACTGAATTAGATCACATTCTCTTAGACAATATCAAGAGAGATAGCCTCTCATCGTAGCTAAAGTAACTATTACAGCAGAAAAATAAGTAAACATCATTATGAATGCAAACTGAGGGTAAACAATGGTAGGATCTTCGAATGCAACCGATTACGTGAATGATCTGGCACCTTGCTACACCCTCAATTGCTTCAATCTTCGACTTTGGAATTAAGAAATGCTCCTGGAATACATAAATAACTGTGTCTAGTCTCTATCGATTCAAACGAATGAAGGTGATGAGTATTTATAGTTTTCATTTAGGGTTTCAGAAACTGGGCGTAACAGGTCGTTATGGGGACACGAGTCGTGAGCGCCGCCATAAATCTACGATTTAGGGTTTTTGGAGATGGTCTTGTAATGGCCCGTGACAATGAAATGGGTTGTAGCGTGAGAAATAAGCCAGGCCTCCGAATCTTGTGTAATTTCTTCTAAAAACTTCTTAAAATCCGCAATTGTGACTTTGACCCCTCTAGTTACCTGTTTATGACAATACATAGAAAACAAGGGTAAAACTGACTAACATAATGCATAAACTACCAACAAGTGCAAGCATTTAACTAATAAAAAGATGTGTACTTTAGAGCACATCATATACCTTGATGAAGAAACAATAAAATCATAGAAAACCTAAAAGTTCTTGAGGAATATTTCTCACGGTTAAGTTATGGAGAAGAAGAAATAATCATCATGGAAATACCACCGGGTGATAGACCACATGAGATTCTCAACCCCTCTTATTGTTTTGACTCAAAGTAGCTGGACGCATCACCTTTGACTCAAGATACACCTCCTCAAGTTAATGAACCAGAAAAGAAGAAATTATAGGCGGAGCTGCCAAAAGAGACTCTCAATTATACTCCTGTAGGTAATAATGAGAAACACTTGCCAAGAAAGGTAGCATTTCTAAGCCGTCTCTTAAAGATCTTTCCAAAGTTCCAATGAATGCAAGATTTTTCATGGATATGTTTACATCCACAGAATGTCTTGAAAGAACATCCTCGACCTCCTTGTCCTTCCTCCATATCCCCTGAGTCATTCCTATTCCCGTTGTTATTTCCTCCACCTCCCGTCCCGTTGGCTCCACCAACGCCTCTTTGGACTTGGGCTATTACTTGCGCGACAATAGCCGCTACTTGTTCGCTAGTGAACGTATTAGTTTCGACGTTAGCTTCAGGCTCGGGATTCGCTCGCGTGGTTCTCCTAACTATTCTACCGTCGTTGTCATTACCACGACTTCCTCTAGCCATTTCCTACATTAAGATGAGTGACATTTTAGGATTTATGTGACGTAGAGTTTCCAAGTTTTGAATACATGACGCAGACGTCAATACGTTTATTTATATATTATGTCTTCAAAACTTATCTACATCTATTCACATGCATTCTTTGTGTCCACATCCTAAGTTCCTACTTTCATTGATAACGTATCCTAACATTAAATAAACTATCTCGCACTTGGCCATATAATAATCAGTGCTTAGGATATACTTATATAGTTAATACCAAATTGCAGTAGCTAATTGCAATTGTGTATTTTCCATTCCCATATATCCTAAGTCCCGTCCATTATGTTCCTAATGCACGTTCTACCTATGGGCATAACTATCAATACTGGCATTTGTCTCATCTTACTTGGCTTTCCCAGAGTCCTAGTTTAAGTCTAGACACTGCAATAGTATTAAAATCTCTTAAACCAAGTCTCTGATACCAACTTGTGACGCCCACTCCCAGACTTGGCCCTAGGAGCAGTCACGCATCGGATTTACTCATGAACACAAGGTACAACAGAGATAACTAAAGCAGCGGAAATAAAAACTTTTATTCATATGCCAAGCATTACATAGCAAGAGAGACAAATACAAAAGAGAAATAAATATCCCCATGTCAGTCTTCGAAAATGTCTTCTCTTGATAGCTTGACATTGTCTTGATAATGTACGCCCCCTAGTTCCTGCTCACATATCAGCCTTCCCTTTTCGATCCGAAGGTCCAGCCTCATCTGACATACATAACTTAACAAGTCAGCTTACGCTGGTGAGTTCTACGTTTTTCGAAAACTTTACCTTTCGAAGGCACTTAGGTCTGTCAAACACATTTCTGCAATTAGACAATTAAACACACAGCACATAGCACATATATTCACATACCCTGACCTTGTGAATAGACTAACCTTCTGTTGCTTTGTCATCCTTGTCTCACACTAAGAACGTATCCTAATGTTAAGTGCTATCTTAGGGAAATAGTATTCTATTTGCCTTATGAACACATCGTGTAGCAACGGTCCCTTTAGTTTTGACACTATATAGCTTTGACGCCTTCTGGCTTTGACGCCGTTTAGCTTTGACGTTATCTGGCTTTGACGCCGATTAGCTTTGACGCTTTCTGGCTTTGACGCCGCTTAGCTTTGACGCTATCTGGCTTTGACGCTGATTAGCTCATATCATAGAACTCACCTTAGGTTGCGAAGTAGTTTCTTGCCTTATTCCTTCGTGAAACTAACTTGCTTTAATGTGATGTCCCTAGCAAGACATCCTAGAGGTTACAAGCGGTCATTAAGGCTAACCCCTTTATCCTAAACCAAATCTCTTGTTGGTTTAACATCCATTTGTCTAAATAACCGTTTTGCCCCTTATGGGAAAAAGTATTCTTTTAGTGATACTTATGAAGAGGTGCATATCCTATAAGTAAACGCTCACTCCGGGATTGCCCAGTGAAGCGTATGCCATGTCCTAGTTGGGATTTATGCGACAACGCCACTATGCCAGAAACCCCAGTGTACAGGCGCCACCCTTCCAGTCCGCACCAACTTCTAGATATCCGAGTAACTCGGTACATTCAATACTTTATCAAAACCCATGTTTTAACTTATATATACTTAGTACATATATATAATTATGTTCTTTTGTTGAATATTATTACCCTTGCCCAAGCCTTTATGCCCTTGATGAGTGATTCTCATGACCGACCGTATAGGCGTTATCACGACCAGGAGGCGGGATTACTATGAGATATCACCCATATTTGTGTTTTAGTTTGGTGATGATCATGACCGACCGTATAGGCGTTATCACGACCAGGAGGCGGAATTACTATGATCAAAACACCAATGTTTATGTTCTTGTTTTTGGTTTACTTGTTCTTGATAAACCAACATGGTGAAACCATACCAACCCTTCTTTAAACATGAAATTAACTTAAGGATTTCTTAAAACATGTTATTCTAAGGCTTCATACCAAATTTCAACCCATGATTCCCACTAGAACTCCCAATCTCAACAAAACATGTTCAAGAACCTTAATCTTGCATTATTCTTAAAAGGCATATCTAAGTGTTATGAATCATGAAACTAATTGAAGGATTATGTTAAAAATACCTTAAGTTGATCTATTCCAGAAGATGGGCTCCTAACTCCCTTTGAATCTTCAAAAATGCAAGCTAGAGTGTTCTTGGTGTTCTTGGTGTTCTTGAGGTTTCTTAGAGGTTTTAGGTTGATTTTAGGTGAATTAGCAAGGAAAAATGGATGGATCCGTGGTCTATTCATAGCCAAGAGTGTCTCACATGCTTCTTACAAGTGTCCTGGTGACTAAGCATGAGAATTGACACCTAGCATGGTGACTAATCATGAAAATTGACACCTAGCATGGTGACTAATCATTCATATAACATATATTTAACATATAAACATATATTATTTTTTTTTAAATAATCTAACCCGATAAACACTTACCTTATGCATAGTTTATTGTTATAACTTCAAATACGCATTTCTTAACATTTTAACATGTTAATCACATAAACACATATACGACACATATTTTCACATAAAAATATATAAAAACATATATATTTATTACCTTTAGATTTTGGGGTGTTACAGTCGCACCGTCCACGAGCAGGCCAGCGCCGTAGTCAACGACGCTCGGTTTGCTATCGCCCAACCCAACATTGCCAACACCAATAATTGGCAAGTTCCGTCTCATGTCATTAACATGCTCACCAATTCCATTCAGTTCCACGGACGTGAAGACGAAGATGCACCGATGCATATCTCGCGCTTTATTCGAATCTACAACACGTTCGGACTCACGGGAGTCGCGAACGATACCATTTATCTGTGCTTGTTTCCATTCTTCCTTACTTGTCGAGCCGCCGAGTGGCTCGAGACGCTCCTGCCAAATTCGATCGCAACCTGGGACGATCTGAAGTTAAAATTCCTGAAAAAGTATCATCCTCCAGCCAAGGCTGCACGTACGCGGGAGGAAATCCATTCCTTTAAAATGGACCCCGAGGAGCCTTATTCGGTCGCATACGAGCGATTCAATACCCTTCTGAGCAAATGTCCGCAACACGGCTTGACGGACTGGGCGATCATAGAAAAAGTTCTACAATGGACTTCCTTATTATGTTCAGAAGGAGTTCAACATTTCGGCTGGAGGTCACATGATGGAAAAGCTCACTGTGGATGAATGTAAATCACTATTTGAGAGCTTTGCACTTGCTGAACAGCAGACACCCGGAGGTCGGAGAGCCACCTTGGCCCCGACTAGATCACTTGCACCTTCTACATCTACCCGGAGTGTCAGACACATTGGCTCAGAGACTATGACGCCTAAGGAGTTAGAAAACATCTATAGGGCTTTAGAAGAAATCAAACTCCATATCAAAGCCAAATGTGAGTTGTGTAGAGGCATTCACGACACCCGAGACTGCCCGCTTGCTCCAGCTGAGCAAGTCGACTACATTGGAAACCGAAACCAGTTCGGTAATTCTTTCCAGTCCGGGTGGAGGAGTGGCCAGAATTCAGGATGGCGAGAGGGAGGAAACCCACCTGGTTTTTCACTGAGAAATAACTATGGTGGAGGAGATGACGGGTCTAGCTTGAGAGAGATGAGGGAGTTGATTGCTAACCAGACCCAGATCCTGGCACAGATGAATGCGCGAGATGAGGCTACCCAGAAGAAGCTTTTGGAGCATGACACGCTATTGAGGAATCAACAAGCTTCTTTCTTGGATCTGCAGCGTTCGGTGGGCGACATTGCGAAACAGCTCAAGGAGCTGAATTCCCGCGGGGGTCAATTTTCAGGTAGCACGTATAAAAACCCCAATGCAAATGTCAATGCCATTACTACTAGGAGCGGGAGAGTTGTTCAGAGTCCATCACCGGCGGTGGTTGAGGAGGAGCCGGTCGATGAGGAGATCGAGTTAGAGACGCCTGACGGGAGGGTGCATCCGAGCGTAACGCAAGCAAGTACCACGCCAAACGTCGAGGCGGAGGTATTGAAGAAGCCGCCAGCTAGAGAGAAGCCGTTGAAGTGGGAGGAGGCGAAGGCGAAGAAGAGAGTGAGATTTGCATCTCAACCGATTACAGCAGAAGATTTGAAGTGTGTGCCGTATTCTGAACGTCTAATTCAACAGAAGAATGCGCAAGAGTATGGTCAGATTCTCGATATTCTTAGGCAACTTAGAATCACATTACCATTCACTGAAGTTATAAATAAAATGCCTAAGTATGCAAAATTTTTGAAAGACATGTTAAGTAGTAAAAAGAAACTTGAAGCGTTATCTGATATAACTCTTGATGCAAATTGTTCGGCCATGTTTCAGAATAAATTACCCAAGAAATTGAACGATCCGGGGATTTTTTACAATTCCTTGCATTTTTGGTAGTTCTTCTGTTACTTATGCTTTAGCTGATCTAGGTGCTTCGATTAATGTTATGCCTTTTTCTGTATTTGAGCACTTAGGATTAGGAGAGTTAGCACCTACTTGCATGAACATATCTTTAGTTGACAAATCTGTTGTGAGACCCAAAGGTATAGTGGAAAATGTACTTGTGAAAGTTGATAAATTTTTGTTCCCTATAGACTTTGTGGTAGTTGATAGTGATTATGACCCTAGTTGCCCTTTGATTCTAGGTAGGCCTTTTCTTAGGACCGCCCGTGCATTAGTGGATGTTTTTGAGGGTACTATCACTTTAAGGGTTGACAATGAGAGTGTCATGTTTAAGGTAGGTAGACATGAGGATAGTGGCACCAAATCGGTGTGTTTGATAGGTACTTTGATGTCATTCATAGACCTAGTGGTGGTAGGTAATCGGTTAGAGGATGAAGAATATGAGTGTGAGGAGAACACCGGGGGGTTAGTTGAATTAGTCGATAAAAATGCAATTTTGACCCATTAGTGAAACCCGGTGAGGTAGTTGAGAAAGTGGGTGGAGAGGCTGTGATAGAGGATAAGTGTGGGGAAGATCCCGGAGGGTTATTTGAGTTATTTGATAAAAATGAGAATTTTGACCCGTTAGTAGAACCCAGGGATGAACTAGTGGTTGGAGAGCAGTTGATGGTTAAGAGTAGTTGTAAGAGAGCCACACTTGGTGATTTAGGTGTTTTGAGTGATGATATGGAGTTTAGGCCAAGTGTGGGGAAGTTAGAGGTGGTTGTTAGTGAAAGCGACCCGGCTTTGAGTTTTCTAGGAGAAATTAAGCTTCTACCAGGTCGATTTAAGCATTGGAAGGTTAAAAACTCGTTGGAGTTAGTAAAGTTGGGCGCTTTACCGGTTAGGAAGTTGATAGGTGGTTGGATAGAGGAGAACCGGGTGAAAACCGGTAAATTTGTGGTTAGGGATGTGAAATCAAAGCCTCCGGATGGTTTGGGAGGTTGTCTTGATGGTTTGTGTTAAATGACTGCGTGCGCGGTTTGTATATTTTGTAGTTGTGTTTTCAATTTTCTGCAACTTTAGTTTTTGTGCCTTTTGCGTCTTTTCGGTTTTGTGTTTTTCAGTGTTTACAGGTGATTCGGGAGACTCAAAATGTGGAAAAGTGAGATGGTGAAGTCCGGGTGAGTTTTGTAGGTCTAAAGTGCAGGATTGGCTAGAAATTTCGACCAAGAGACCTGAAGGAAAAAAAAAAGATAGAAAAAATTTTGATGGCCAAAAGTCAGGAAAGTCTCTGGAAAATGGGTTCCAAGCGTATCGCCTGGAAGGTTGGCAGGCAATAGGCGATACGCCTGGAGGGTTGATCCGACGGCTCTTGGTAGTTCCTCGCGGAACGCGAGAGTGAGGAGGAATCCCGCGCGATACGCGAGGGAAGGCGACCAGATGAGTTTTGCAAATTTTTAAATTTTTGTTTTTGATGGTCGGTGAGTTCTCGTTTTCCAGGTAAACACCATTTTAACTTAAGTTTTATTTTTATTTTATTTTCGTCCTTAGTTTATATTTTTGTGATTTTTATTTTCGTGCATGTTACTAATGTTTCGGTCGAGTCGAGTCGTTTGTTTTGTTTTTGTTTTATCATGCAGGTCCGATGATATTCACACTTCAGATTTGTTAACGGAATTCAGTGGAGGGCCTGCGGTTACGAGCTCGCTTGCCATTTATCTAAATCATCAATTAGGGGAGTCCGTTCCGCTTTATTTTTCTTTTTAATTTTCGTTTGCATTTTTGTCGTTCGTGTGTTTTTTTTTTTGCATTGTTTTGTTTCCATTTCACATTGAGGGCAATGTGTGGTTCAAGTGTGGGGATGGGAAGCCTTGTGTCTCATTTTTATTTTTATTTTTATTTTAGTGTGTTTTATTATTAGTTTGTTTGTCTTGAAAAAGAAATTGAAAAATTGTTCAAAAATATCCAAGATTTTGGCTGCAAATAAATGGAAAATGATAGGTACAATCAGGATTTGGTTTCTAATTTTGTGCTTAAATGAAATATAATTAAGAGTTGAAACATTTCCGGTTAGTGATGTATTGGTAGGCCCAGCTGATTTAGTAAAGATTAAATATCCCATTTTGTTTATTTGTTGTATAAATATGTAATAATCAGTCTGTTAGTGGGTTCCCATTTTAGGAGTGATAGGAATACTAAAACTGAGGATTAGGAGGAAAGAGACCCCTTTAGGCTAGATACTTCTATGTCCTTAGAATACCTGGCACGTTATGATCTTTTTGCGAAAGTAAATCCGAGAAATAACGGCGCCCCGTTTTTCCATCATGAGCATATTAGGGAATACATTGGTTAATATTTTTAGAGTGAAGGGACAAAATACTCATGTACGAACTAAGGATAGTATCCCGTGGTAAATGCCTCTAATGATGTCCTGGATCTCGCGGGCAAAATACTCACGTATGATTTTGGGGATAACATCTCGAAAAGAATGCCTCTGATGATGTCCGTTGGTAAGCTTAGTTAAAATCAACCAACTTTAAACTATAAACTAGAAAAAAATTGAAAAAAAAAATGGAAAAAGAAAAGAAGGAAAAAATATATAAATATGATAGCTTAGAGAATAAATGCTCAGAAATTCGCATTCCATTCAAGTCCATCATTCTTTGGACATCTTTGTGTCTGATTTAAGGGGGGTGGTGAAAATCTAAAACTTAAATTATTATTAACCTTTACTTGGAATGAATATGATTCAGTATTAGGTTGAACTTGATCTTTCTAGAGTGGGACACATAGGCAGACTGAAATATATCTGGTAATTCATAAACACCTTGGGGGCTCAAAGGTCAGTGGTTGGGTTTAATCGGATCGAAATATCGATAATCGCTACCGGGATGTAAGTAAGCTATATGTAAAATATAAATTGATGAAATTGTGGGTTGTTAGAAATCAAAGTCCTGGTTATGATACCATTGTAGTATTTTTCGAGGATGAAAAAAGAGTCAGTGTGGGGATGTTTGATGTGTTGCAAACACATCTCATTTTCGAGGTCTTTTAGTTATATATTTGAGTCAAATTGAGTCGGTTTTGGTTAGTTTTAGTTGCTTTTAGTTTAATTTAGTCCTTGAGTCTTTTATTCATGTTTTTATATGCATTTGTAGGAGTTTGATGAATTCCCGAGGCCACGAGAGAAGCGAAGAAGATTTAACGAGAAGCATAGAGAAGAAGTGCTGGAAACAATGGACTAGGCGTATCGCCTGGTCCCTTGGAGGTTTTACGCGATACGCGAGCTTCAGGAAGGTCAAAGGCGGCTTAAAAAGTCAAACCCGACTAAAGTGTCTTCTTGTGAGTCCCAGGCATATCGCCTAGGAGAATGGAGGCAGTAGGCGATACGCCTACAGCCTCAGAACCCGCAGATTTTGCTTAATTGGTATAAATTCGATTTTAGGGTTCTCTTCTTGGTATCACCACTTCCAGACGAACTCAGATGCGATTTTGGGCGAAATTGAGAGCAGAGAAGGCCAGGGATAAAGGAAGAAGCGTCGGTGGACCAATTCTTCAACACGAATCATCATCTGTTTACCGGGTTCTCTTCTTGATTCTTGTCGTTTCTTAGACTTAACCATGTTTTTTGTCCAAGACCTGATTTTCATTATTGTTTCAGACATTGACATGATTGTAGGCTAAGTAATTTGTATTACCTAGACCTAATTGGACGAATTCTTAGTATTTATAACTTTACTTGGTTTTCGGTTGATTGATTGATGTCACACTTCTATTAAATTCCATAGATTGCCATGATTGATGCTTGTGCATGTTGGAAACAGATTGCTAGTTGATTGTTAATGCATGATTTACCCGCGAATGTCTTTCGGTTTTGGTAGATTATCTAAAGTAGTTAACTTTAGGGTTAATTGCTAAAGAGTAGTTTAGGGTTTTCTTGAACTATTACATTGATTGTTGATTAGTTATTTGATTGCAATGTGCTGCCTCTTCTGAGACTAAAAAGGTAAAGAATTATCGGGTAGTTGGGTTGGTTAACGAACTAGGTTAGCACTGTCTCAAAAGGAAGTGTCGTAGGAAATTGGTCAATTTGTTGTTCCGTGTCATTCATGGTAGTTGTTGGTAGCTCCTGCTAGTCTAGGGTGCCTTAGATTAGGTTTGAGGGTGGCTAGGTTTAGTTGAGGTAGGAAGTACCTAAAAGGTGAACTCCTGTTCGAGCGTTAGAAGTGTTAACTAGGAAGGACTTAAAAAGTGAACTAGTCACCATCAGATCGATCGAAACTGAGTGAGGTTGTAGGTATTAAGGAGGATTCCGGGTCTAGGTGATACTTTTCTCTATTCTGATTTTCCCAAGGTTTTCCTGCTTTCGTCTGTTAGTTAGTTGTTAGTTAAGTTAGTTAATTAAATTCTAAAGTCCAAAACCCAATTCAATCTACTTAGTATTTCCAATTTCGTAGGTCTAAGTTTAGTTTTGTCTATAGAGTGTCTCTAGGGTTTGATATTCCCAGTCTTGCCTTAGCTTAGCTACAATCCGACAGGTACACTTACCTTAGGGTTCGGTTTAGTTTACGTAGTTTCGGTAAAATTAGGTGTGTCTAGGTCTAGGTTTAGGTCTAGGTTTTAATAGCATTTTTAGGCACGTTCCGAGCACATCAAGTTTTTGGCCACTTAACCTTAACAGAAAAATAAGCACTACTAGATGTGTTAAGAAGATATAAAAAGGCCATAGCATGGTGACTTTCTTACATTAAAGGAATTAATCCCCTCGTTCTGCACACATAAAATCCTGATGGAAGATGTATACAAACCCGTTGTCCAGCCGCAGCGTAGAGTTTATCCCAACGTTTAGGACATAGTTAAGAAAGAAGTCATAAAACTTCTTGACGCTGGTGTCATATATCTCATCTCAGATAGCCCTTGGGTTAGTCCTGTTCAGGTGGTACCAAAGAAAGGAGGAATGACTGTCATCACAAACAACAAAGAAGAAGCCATTCCTACTCGAACAGACACTGGATGGAGAGTCTGTATAGACTATCGAAGGCTAAATGACGCCACCAGAAAGGACCAATTTCCTTTACCCTTCATTGATCAGATGCTTGAGCGTCTATCTGGGTACATGTATTACTGCTTTCTCGATGGTTTCTCTGGGTATTTTCAAATCCCTATCGACCCAGAAGACCAATAGAAAACCACTTTTACTTGTCCCAAGGGCACCTTTTCCTTTAGACGTATGCCTTTTGGGCTATGTAATGCTCCTGCTACTTTTCAGCAATGCATGGTTGCCATTTTCCACAACATGATAGAGAAATCCATGAAAGTCTTCATGGATGAATTTTCGGTCTTTAGCAATTCATTCGATCATTGTCTGCTTAATCTGGAGAAAATGCTTGCTCGTTGTGAAGAAATTGATCTATCCTTCAACTGGGAGAAATGTTATTTTATGGTTCAAGAAGACATAGTTCTTGGCCACAAAATATCCAAGGCTGGATTAGAGGTGGATAAAGCCAAAATCGACACTATCTTACACCTTCCACCACCCTCTTCAGTTTGTGCCATTTGCACTTTTCTCGGACACGTAGGATTCTATCATCACTTTTATAAGAGCATGTAGTGATCTTACTGCATGATTAGCTCGGGATGACCAACATAAACGTAAATAAAGCTTTCTTTGTATTGATTCAATAGGAGAGTACATAGAGAGAGAAAACGCCAAGATTACACACACTTAACTATGTCGTCTCTCACTCTTCTACTCTGACAAAACACTCAACCTATTTATACTTAAGCTGGCCAGCATACCATGTTGCTCAGCGTACCATTGGTACGCTGCTGCGTACCAACTGGTCTGCCCCATTGTACGCAGGAACCAGTCTTACAAATTTACAATACAAATAGTAAAACACCTAGACCTAGCATTAGACATACAAAAATTGTTCTAACAAACTCACCCTTGTCTTATGCTAGTCTTCAGAAGCTTTTGCTGCAGTCTTCTTCCAAAATCTGTGACGGTTGTTTCCAGAATGAATCCCGAATATGTAACAAACTCGTATCACCTTCTGAAATTGTAAAACTTGATCTGCACCTTCAACTTGATACAAGATGTTGTTGTGATAGAGCTTGTCTATTTCAGCCTCGGACAGATTAATCAACCACATTGGATCAAAGATCCTCACCACCTTGTTATCCTCCTTGATCACTATCACCGCCTCTCCAGTTCTCTCATCATAATACCACCACTTTAGTGTTTGAATAAACTTCTACTCTAGCTTCTTCAGAGGAATCTTCTTAAGTTGCACTGGCTTTTTGTATTTCAATACAACACATGCCTTTCCAGTTTTTGGATGAATTTCAGTCGGGTGATCTTCATACTTTGGCCTCTGAGGCTTCAAAAATCTGAATCTACCTTGGCATTCTCTATGTAACCTCTCTTTGAAGTAATCAGCAAGAGCATTTTGACCATAATTCAAAAACGGTTATCTCGTCAATTCTCTCACGTTCACATACCGACAAAGTATCAAATCTTTTTGCACCCATCAGATAGATAATCCCATACTCCTTCTTAATTGCATAGCATTTGAGTTGGGAGTCATACATCCAACTAATAATTCTTCCAACAGCTTCACCCTTATTGTCAAAGTAACACTTTTGATTGACAAGCTTCACTGAAGGAACTTTCTTAGCCCTTTGTTCTTTCATCCACTCATTAAACAACCTTCTTTTCTCTTGTTCTTCTGAGAAAGTATCAGCTTCAGTCTTCTCAGGTTATTTTTCAGCCTCTTTTGTTTTCAGCTCTTTCTCAATCTCCTCCACATCATCCTTTCCAAAGAAATTGAATCCAGCAGAAGTATCATCATCAGTGAAATTTCCATACATCTTTGGATCATTTGGATATTCCTCTGCGGTCATGTCTTCTACTTCAACATGTTCCTCCTCAAACTCCATATCAACTTCATCAATGTTTAAAGCATAGATTGCAGCAAGTTGTTCCTTTGAATATGTATGAATAAACTCCACCTCTTCAATCACACTTCTTGATATCGGGATAACATCATATTCGTCTCCTCCAGCAACCTTCTCCCCCTGAGATGTATCAGCTGTAGAAGTACCAGTTGCAGTGGAAGTACCCGCAGTACCAAACTTACCGGTACTGGCACCACCTACACCTCACTCCGGGTCTTCTTCTTCTTCATCGTTTAGATATTCTAACCCGTCTCCCTTGCAAGTTTCTTCAGGATCAGGATTCCTCTCCCCCTGAGCAGGTAATGATTTTAACAAAAGATTTAGCTGCTCAGACAGGGATTGAGAAATTTGCAGTAAGCGACCAATCTCCCGATCTTTAGATACATCTCTTTCTCTCAATACGTTCATAATTTCTTGAAAATCTTGAATCTATATAGCATGTTGACGATCATTCTCTTGCAATGAAGTAACTTGACTTTGAAGTAACCCAAGCTGATGATCGACAGACACATTCGCATAAGAAGTTGTAGTGGCAGTAGAAGTAGTAACTGCAGGAGCCTTGATAGTGATCTTTCTTATCGGAGCAGGTGGATTTGTAGAGATTGGAGTACTAGCAGTAGTGGTTGTCTTTGGAACCGAAGACTGAGCACTTGAAGTCTTTTGCTTCTTGTTCGGTGAATTGCTCACAAGATCTCTCCTGGAATCAGCAAGAAAAGTACCCCGTTTGATTATCATCTTTCCTTGACACAGGATGGGAGCTTTTACCAGTATCTTGCGTCGGAGCCTTTCCTTTTCCAGTAACATCAGCTCGCGACCTTGATTCCTCCATAGCAGAAGTGTATAATGGATCAGTGTCTGTTTCCAAATCATCAACCTGAGCTCTTTGTTTTTCATACTTGGAAGTATCTTTATTCTAAGACTTTAAATATGCAATGTGAGCTTTTGAACCTTTCTTCACATGAATACCTCTGGCATTATGCAGAATTGTGACATAATCACCAGAGTCTGAATCTGTATGAGACGAGCTCGAGTCATCATCATCTTTTTCATCATTAGATTTATCAGCACCAGCATCATCCATCAATTCTTCATCCTGAGCATTAACAACCTCATGCTCTTGTATAATTGGATCTTGAATAATTTTCTCTCGATGTTGTTGTTGCTGAACAGGTTCTTGAAGTACTTGCTCTTGCACAATTGGTTCTTGATTCTGTGGTTCAGGATCTGCAGCTTGATTTTGAACAACTTTCATTGGCTCACCGTTATCATCATATTCTAATTCATCATCTGAACTGTTGTCATGGCATGGAGCACCATTTGCAGGAGCCACATAGTCAGGCTTAGCAAGGTGTCCGTCCGATTAGCTTCTTGACCGGTGGAGCACCGTTTGACCCTTTTTCCTTTTTGATAAACCAACATTTTGTTGACAGAAACCTGACTCATGTGCTTTAGCGTCAAAACAAAATTTGGATTCTTTGGAAGTTGCGGATACGAAGCATCAAGAATCATCTGGATGAATCTCGGATACATGAGACTTTTCTTCTGTTTCACAAGGATGTTTATCTTTATATAAGCAAGCACCCATCCAGAAAAATTGAATTCTCTGTTCATCACCAGAGCTGTAAAGAATGATAAAATCTTCATATCGAACTCTTCGTGACCTCTTAATCTATTTCTAAAACACCTTATAATCACATGCATTAGGTACTTGTACGGCGGACAAAGATTTGACTTGGCGAACCACTTTGCAGTCAAATTTCCATCATACTTGATTGTTCGTAGTAATCCGACCAGATCTGTTTCATCAAACTCCATCGGATATGTAGCTTGACGAACATCATCCTCAGAAATAACAATATATGTCTGATTAATCCTTGATTTGATAACCGGTGGCACCACTGTACAGTCCACCCGAGCTGCATGCCAGAAAGTGTTCAGAATGTCTTTGTATAGTGTACATTCATGTGTAGCGCCATAGTAGATCCTAGATCGTTGCATGAACTAAAAAATTTCTCCAAACTGAGGTCTCCATTTGGCAGACGCTCCTAGATATGCAAAAATGTTGTGCTCGTCATTAGATGGTAATATAGCAGCCATTTCTGAAAATTCACAAAAACAAGTAACATTAAATTTGTGTTGAATATTCAAAAATACTAACAATTGACTCAAATTTGACTCGAAACGCTTAAACTTCTTTAACAAAAATCTAGTCGGCGTACCATCAACATACCATGGACCGTACCAAATGGTCATCCGTACCATGATGGTACGGTCGTACCATTGAATTGGAGACTGTTGACCAGACCACTTTTGGTCAAACGTACCACACTGGTACGGGTGTACCAGTGTGTTAGGCGTACCATCGCCGTACCACTTTGGGCATGCGTACCACGTTGGTACGGGGGTACCAACTGGTATGGCAGAAGAACAGTTACCGAAAGGTCTTTCGATTTTTAAGTCCAAAATGAACACGGTACGTGAAATCTACCACCACAGTTTGATGCTATGTCAAAAACTGAGTCAATCGATGTATGCAAAACACATTTTCATCTCTTAAAACCTAGTGAACCAGAGTATGTTAAAAGTTGCGAGAAAACCGAGCTTTTAATCCTAAAAATCAGAAGATTTAAGGAACCATTGAACAAATTAAGACCACCAATCTGTGCGGAAATCGATTACTTACCTGTAGCAACAAAAATTAGGATCAAAGGTTCAGTAATGAGTGAAAAATCGAGTAAAAACGAGTTAGGATTCGAGGGTTTCGCTCTGAGAACTTTTTCTGTGGTACGGTGGTTACGTGGTTCCCGTACCACTTTAACCCCTTTTATATGTGCCTTGGTGCGGCCCGGCATACCGCTTGGTACGGGCGTACCAATGCAATTTTAATTTTGAACCCTCCACTTTTCTGTTTTGACAGTTTTTCATCCCAAAATTCAAAATTTTTAATTTTTAACACTTGATGTTGATGAGCTGATTTCCGCTTCGATTATGGTTCAGAAAACCAAAAATTTGCCAGTTTCCGTAATCAGTTGATCGAAAATAATACAGAAACAAAATCTTTTTGTATTTTAACAAATTTATATCAAAACACACCAAAATCTTTTTGATTTTTCGAACTTATGCTAAAACACACCAAAAATCTTTTTGTGATTTTATAAAATGCAATAACCAAACGAAATCAACAATTAATTGCGATAAATTATATTTTTGTGAGAAAGATCACAACATGAGATCATATTAGTGATATGTACCATACTCACTTTAATTTCAGATTAATCAGCATGCAAGCCAAGTTGTGCATGAATACAACATTTTCATGTTTATTTCAGCTAAACCAAATCTATTTTTATAGCTTTTTAATATGCATTAGGTATTCATTTATCAAGCACATAAATCATGGAACCCACATATTCAAGTAACTGATAACCTGACTTATTATATTTTTGATTTTTCTCTTATTCAGCACAGAATTTATGTACAGAGACAAGCAGTTCATAGTGTGTCGTGCAAAAAGAACTCAGAACGTTAAATCGTCTACCTTAAGGTCAATCTTTCGATACGCAGATAAGGCCTCGGATTTAACAAAATAAGAAAGAAAAAACAAGTTGAAGTCGTATAATTCAACAGCAATCAGGTCGATACTCTCGTATAAGCAGAGAAAGCCCGATGAATTATACAAAACACCAAGAAAAATAAAGTAGAACCTCAAACGAACAATGAAATGGTCGGTCTTGTGGACACACAGAGAAAGTCCGATCGTTTGAGAAAATAATGAAAATCAAACAAGTTTAAATCTTTCAAAAGAAAGCATGCATACACTTGAACAATCTCTTATTCTATTTTTGGTTTTTCAGATATGATCAGAATTACACAAAAACAAGAATAGTGTTTCACCACAGATTTCAGGCTAGTTTTATCTTTATATCATACTTGCGTATATCAGATTTGATTAGCACATTCAATGACATAGACAATTACCTACAGCCTTTCTTCCTACTTTATCCGTGGTCAGTATCTTATACTGATGTACTATCATTTCTCACAGGGGTTGGATCACATTTCTCAATGTCTGGATTTTTTAATTATTTATGCTTTTTCATTTTGAAGACAAGAAATCACAATATTTTTGTATTTTCCATATATTCTCCCCTAAAAAGCAAAAACACAATTGAAAATAAAAACAAAAGAAAAAATGATCAACCGAAACAGATTACTTGGCTTTTAAACAAGTAATGCCATTGATTTGCATTAAAAATTGAAAGCGTGTTTTATCAAAAGCTTTGGTAAACAAATCAGCTCTTTGAAAATCCATATGGACTTTTTGCAAATCAATAAGCTTCTTCTCAAAGCAGTCACGAATAAAATGATATCTTATGTCAATGTGTTTGGTTTTTGAATGTTGCACGAGGTTTTTCGTGATGCATATAGCAGCCGAGTTATCAATAAAGATAGGAGTGGTCAGAAATTTCAAATCGTAATCGCGCAACTGCTTTTGAATCCATAGAACCTGTGAACAGCAATTGGAAGCAGCAACATACTCTGCCTCCGCAGTAGTTGTTGTGACTGAGGTCTGTTTCTTGCACTGCCATGATACTAGCCTCTCCCACAAAAATTGGCAACCGGCAGTAGTAGATTTGAAGTTAATTTTGCACTCGTCGTAATCCGAATCTGAGTAGGCCGACAACTCAAACTTATTATCATTAGGGTACCAGATGCCGAGATCCGGATAACCCTTCAAATAAGCAAAGATCCTTTGCACTTCTAGCAAATGATAGGCCTTGGGGTCCGCTTAATACCTAGCACACATACAAACTGCAAACATTATGTCAGGTCTAGAAGGTATAAGATACATAAGAGACCCAATCATGGCTCGATACAGTGTTGGATCCACACTGTCACCAGACTCATCTGGTGCAAGCCCATGATTAACCTGGATGGGAGTATTGGGAATCCGAACATCTCCAATCTTGAATCTTGTCAGCACATCGTGAACATATTTAGTCTGATGCAACAAGATGCCTTTCGCTGACTGATTCACTTGGAGTCCCAAAAAGAAATTCATCTCTCCCATAGAACTCATTTCAAATTTGGTTTGCATTACAAGCTCAAATTCTTTGCAAAGCTTGTCATTTGTGCTACCAAAGATAATGTCATCTACATAAACTTGGACCAATAGCAGATCTTCCCCAAACTTCTTTGTGAATAAAGTGCAATCCACCTTCCCGCGTTTGAAACCATTTTCAAGTAAATGTGTAGATAAAGTCTCATACCAAGCTCGTGGAGCTTGATGAAGACCGTATAAGGCTTTATCCAACTTGTACATGCGCTCAGGAAAGTCGGGATCATAGAAACCAGGTGGTTGCTTAACATACACTTCTTCACGAATCAACCCGTTTAAAAACACACTTTTGACGTCTATTTGATACACTTTAAAGCCCTTGTAAGCTGCAAATACCAGAAAAAATCCAATCGCTTCAATTCTGGCAACGGGAGCATAAACTTCATTGAAGTCTATCCCTTCATTCTGAGAGAATCCTTGAACCACTAATAGAGCTTTATTTCTAACGATGATGCCTCAATCGTCCTTTTTACATTTAAACACCCATTGTGTTCCACAAGGTTCTTTTGAATTCTTGGACAAATCAACAAGATGCCATACACCCAATTTCTGAAATTGTTGCAACTCGTCCTGCATGGCCTCGACCCAAGATGCGTCTTCCAATGCTTGATCTATAATTGTAGGCTTAACTTGAGATAAGAAGCAAGAATGAAAAACTTCATCTTGAATCCCCGAATCACGAATCTCTGCAATCAACACATAGATTGAACTGGATAATTGATGACGTGTGCGAACATTAGAAGTAGGATCACCAATAATGTTATCCTAAGGATGTATGTTATGAATTCGAAGAGTAGTAATATAAGGAACCACAACATTTTCTTCAAGATTAGTGAAGTTCTCGTCTGCAACCGCCGAGCTTGATGGATCATCAATTGGTAATGTACTCGGAACAGAAGAACTAGTACTCGGTAAAGAAATTGGATCATCAATCGGTCCCGATTCAGCCTCATGAATATCACTTTCATCATCATCAGAAGAACTAACAGTTTCCAAATTAGAAGTATTCTGACTCGATGAAGCAGTAGCAGGAACACTAGGAAGCTTCGGAATATTGGATCCTTGTTGATACATCGTTTGATACATGGCAGCAAGTATTTCGTCCTCGAAATCCTCATCATCAGAAATACTGCTTGCTGAAGAGAAAATCTCAAAGAACCATCATAATCAAAGCTTCGAATGGAACCTGTGTTTTCCGGTGTAAAAGAATGTCGATGGCAATCAACATGCAGCCAATTCTCAACTGACTTGGAAGCTCTATTATAAACCCGTTTGTTTATATCCAAGAAAAATGCCTTCAAAATCCTTTTCATCAAATTTGTTAGCTTCCTTGAGAACGGTACAATTGCACCCAAACGACTTCAAAAAGCTCAGATTTGGCTTTGGACCTTTAAGCAACTGATAACATGTTTTATCCAACCTTTTGACAATGAGAACAAGATAAAGGACATAACAAGCTATATCAACGGCTTCAGTCCAAAAGTTAGTTGGTAATTGTGCATCAGCTAACATGGTGCGTGCTGTTTCAATCAACGTTCGATTCTTTCTCTCAGCCACTCCATTTTGTTGAGGAGTATATGGAGCACTAAACTCTTGAATAATACCATGTGCATCACAAAACTCTGCCATACTCGCATTTTTAAATACGATGCCATTATCACTCCGAATGCGACATATTCTTCTCTTGTATGCGGATGGAAACTTTAACAACAGTTTCTGAATGACACTAGGAGTTTCATCTTTCTTGTTCATAAACGCCACCCATGAGAAACGGGAAAAATCATCCGTGATCACTAAACAATAGTATTTGCCATCAATGCTACGAATATTCACAGGACCAAAGAGATCCATATGAAGTAGCTCCAATGGTGTAATAATCATATTGATACGTTTGACAGGATGGATTTCTTCTGTTGCTTTCCCTTTTTGCAGGGAACGCACACATCATAAAAAGAGAAATGATTCTTCGTAACACCTTCAACTAGATTGTGATTCACTAAGTAATTCATTTTCCGGTAATTGATGTGTCCCATACGGCGATGCCACATAACAGACTCTTTTTCCGTGGCTTTTGAAATGAAACATGTCATAGGAACTACAGGCGAAGACTTAGAATTCATGTTCAGCATGTATAAATGTGACAACCGTCACTTCCCGAGTTAACTCCGTTAACTTTTTCCGTTAAGTGCCGTTAGTTCCGTTAGCCAAACCGAGACCCGTTACGTGATTTATTGTCATGTTATTCATGATTACTGTACTAAATGATGTTGATAACTTGTTTTGTGAATTCGTGGCATGACTATTAAGTGTTAACTGTGAAAATTTCGCGTTTTCGGGTAAAACCGGGACTTCGCGCGAAATTTGAATTTTTGTGGGTAAATGATTAACTTTATCATATCCCGACTAAATCTAGCATGTTAGATAAGTTAAAAATGTTTAGAAACATTATTAGAATGCTTGTTTTAAAAATTTTAGTTAAAAACCTCATTTAATCAAGTTTCATGCTAGTTATGTTTAAGAACCAAATTAGAAGGGGCCAATTATGTAAATTCCCCTTTTAAACAAATCTGCCCTCATCCCTCCCCCACCTCCATTGTCACGCACCTCATTCCCCCCTTCTTCCCTCAAAATCGCGATTCACACACAAACACACATACATAGCGAATTTCGGAGAAAATCAAGCTTAAGGAGGTGATTTGCTAGAAGGTTAAGCCACTACAAGCTTCCACAACCTCTGGACCAGCTTCTTCTCCCTTCCCTCTTCCCCAAATCTGCGATTTTTCTCAACATTGTAAGCCCTAGTTTTTACAATTTCGAAATTAGATGTTGCATGTATGTTTTCTTGAGTTTGGGTGCTAAATGATGTGCTTTTGTGCTTATGAAACTTGAATTAGGTTAGGAAATGATAGTTCCTAATTTGGGACAGATTTGTGGGAGGGTTTTAAACCTGGAAATTGGGGGTTGATTTGTGTTATATGTGTTCTTGAGTTCTAGTGGGTGTTTGGGTATAGAGATAGTATGCAATAAGCTTGTATGTTAACTTGGAAATGGAGAAATTGCTATGGTTTTGGTGTGAATATGCTATAAACTTGTTAGAACCAGAATTCATGTGCTAATGTGCTTGTAATTGTGTTGGGGTATGATTCATGGTCTTTAGGTAGCATAAGAGTTGAGTTTTGAGTTTTTGGTAAACAACAAATTCCTAACAGCTTTGACTAGATTTTTTGGTCAACTTGTGACGGCCATAACTTGGTCATTTTTAATCGAAATTGGTTGGTTCTTTTTGCATGATAAACTAGGATGTCTTAGCTTTATAACGGCTATTTATACGCCTTCTAAAACCTTCGTTAGGTCACCCAAACTGCTGTTACAAAACTGGTATGCAAAGCTGTTAAGAAACTTAAAAAGTAGATTTTCCAAACGGGTCGGACATGTAAACCTTAGTATATTGAGGTGTTTGCTATTTGGAATTGTGGTATATATATTAAGTGTAGGATCTGGAGCATTTGAAGTTTAAAACCCAAAATTTGAGTGAGTTATGCCATTTTCAAATCTTCATAAACTAGTTAACTTTATGCAAAATGGGTCAACTTGTAATGTGCATATTTGCTAGCCACATGATGAGATTTTGATATGGTTATGGTATGATCTTGTTCATGACAGAAATTACGTGTTATGTTGATTATAAACTTGTTGGTAGGTGTTAATTTGATCAAATGTTAGCATAAAATTGAAATGCTAGTCATGGGCAAACTTGGAAATTTCTAACAGCTTTGACTAGAATTTTTGGTCAACTCGCAGCTGTCATAACTTGCTCAATTTTCATCAAAATCAGTTTATTCTTTTTCCTTAGTAAAGTATTATGTCGTAGCTTTACAACGGCTATTCGCACACTTTCTAAAACCCCCGCTTGGTCAGTCAAAACACAGCTGCAAGTCGGGTACTCAAAGCTGTCATTTTCTGTGAAAAGTGGACTTTTCATTTTGGTTGAGCATGTTAATCTTGTTCTAATGGTGTGTTTGCTATCCGTAAATGATGTTTATATATTAAAAGTAAGATCTGGAGATGTTGGTTCATAAATTCCAAATTTTGAATGAGATATGCAAGTTTCCATTTCCTTTGACTAGTTTGCTAAATGCTAAAATATGCCAACTTCCGATGTGCATAACTTCTTCGTTTCTCAACCTTTTTAGTTGATTCTTTTTGAAACAAGTCCTAATTGGTGTGTAGTATATGCCTGTAAAATTTAAGAATCTAATTCCAAGTATTGTGGATTTTAGCTATGCCACTAGTTAAGTGCTTGAAGTTTGACTTTCTGGGTCAACTTTGACATAAATTGCAATTTCCTGATTTTCTCCCAATCTGGGACTTGTATGCGCATTGAGTGACTTGTATAATTGCATGAATCATGTTTAGGAGCTAATATTTCTATTTTATTCCTCGCGACACCTCCTAACCCGTTTAGGTCATATTTGCCCGATTAGGTTGATTGTGACCAACCTATTGCTTCTTTTGGCTGAGTACTAGTGCCCCCTCAGGTGAGTTCATTACTATATGTTGCTATGTCCATTCAGGGACGATAACGCGCAATGGTAAGGTATTTCTTACTAAGTAAACTTTATCTGACCAAATATCATATGTATCATTGAATTGACTGTTAAACTTCAAAAGTCCTTACATTCGGACCGTTAATATAGAATAGCTAGGTGATGTTGAGTAGTACTACTGGGGATTGACACCCCCGCCCAGCGGTGCACGTGATGCACCAACCCGACTGGAGGTCGGACTGGGACCAATGTTAGCCTACCCTCCGTGGTCTTTCAGGACACGGGAAGGCAAATCCATAGGTAATCCCTATACATTGTCAGCTTCGGTTGCGAACAATTCAAATGTGCATAAATTAGGCTAGCTACCTACGATATGGAAAATTTTACAGGTCTTATGATATTGATTGTGTGATACCTGTCTTTGATCATAAAAAAATTTAGGTCTACTTGTGACGGGTAGACCGCTTAGTGAACTCACCAGCCTTGGCTGACACTTGATTGTTGAATGCTTTTCAGGTCGCTAGGAGGATCGTCGTGGGCACGGGTAGCGACAGTACTGAATTATGCTTTTGGATTGAAATCTGTATTTTCAATCATCTAAACAAGTCATTTTGTAAAAACCATAACTGTGAACTTGTTTTATGCTTCCGCTTAACTCTTAACTCCTTTTGGTCTGTAACTAAAGCTTTCTATTACCTATTATCACTCTGTTGTGGTTTGTTTGTAACTGAAGTCTGGGATCCTGGTCTGGATCATACCCCCACGCGGTTATACTCCGTTAGGTGGAAATTGGGGGTGTGACAGATTGGTATTAGAGCCCTCGGTTACAGCGAATCGGAACATTTTTAAGGAAAATTAAAAATTTCTGAACTGTAACTATTTTGAAAACTTCAGTTACAACACTTCTCAAAAGTACTGCTCCGCGTGCCAAAGGTGATCCTCGATTTAGAAATTCACTGCCATCGTGTTAGTATGAGAACTTGATTTTTGGTAGGAAATTTTTTCTTTCCCGAGACTTAGAAATAATTTACTTGATTTTGTATTTCCTCTTAACAATTTGGTCCCTTTTGTTCTTAAAGATCTGACCTGAATTTGTTCTTAAAGATCTGACCTGATTTGTTCTTAACAACTTGACCTGATTTGTTCTTAACGATTTGCATGGGATTGGTCTTAACGATCTGGCTTTCTTTGTGCTTAACGATTTGACCCCCCCCCCCCCCAAATGCAAATCAAGCCAAACCAACATTAGACAATAACCAAACTTGGTAAATTCTTCTTAGCCAACTTGCATGACTGATATAATATTGCTATTAGTCTGTGATGCAAACATAACTCGTACAACGTGTTTACATGTTTTTAACACTATTACTACCGCGTTACAACTTAGATTGCACTGTTCATGTAAATGAATGTTTTATGTGAATTGTACTTGTATGCAACACCTAACGGAACTTGGCAACTTTCTAGTATTGGGTATACTAACCTTTGGAAGTTTTGCATTGATTTTCTAGAAATCATGCCTCCACAGAGAGATCCCGAAACCAACCAAGGAACCTTCACTGCCGCACAGGTTCAGAACATGATTAATCAAGGAGTTGCAGCAGCCCTAGCAGCCGCTCAGCAACACTTCCAAGGTCAACCGCCTCAATGTTCATTCAAAGCCTACATGGATTGCAAGCCAATGGTATTTAAGGGTGACGAAGGTGCTGTGGGCCTACTTAGATGGATCGAGAAGTCCGAGAAAGTCTTTGCGATGTGTAACTGCCCGGATGGGGACCGGGTGAAGTATGCCACTGGCACTTTGGAGGATTCCGCGCTAACTTGGTGGAATTCTCAGATTCAGATGTTGGGACTGAATGAAGCTAACGCCATGACATGGCAGGAATTCAAAGAAGCTCTCATGGAGGAATATTGTCCTCGTGACCAAGTTCGAAGATTAGAGGTCGAGTTTGCAAGCTCCAAGATGGAGGGTTCCGAGATAGAGGAATATACCACCCGCTACCAAGCATATTCCCGACTCTGCCCAACAATGGTGGATGCAGAATATAAGCGGATTGAGCTGTATGTGGAAGGGCTGGCCCCACAGATCAAAGGAATGGTGACAGCATCTACTCCCGTTTATGTGCGACAGGCAATCCGACTGGCGCACAAGTTAACTGATCAGGCCGTGGCCCAAGGGCTATTGCCACCAAGGAAAGTCCCAAAGGTGGCTCTAGACGGGAAAAGGCAGCGAGAGGAAGAGTCGAGCAACCCTGCAACTCCTGGCAACAACACTGGGAGGTCTTCAAACTCCCAGAATCAGAACAGGAAAATTGACAACTCCAAGGGGAGCCATGGGAATACCGGTGGTGGCAACAACCAAAACCGCCAAGGTAGCAGCGGGCAAGGCGCTAGCGGGTATAAAGGAAAGTTACCCTACTGCAGCAAGTGTAGCAAGCACCACAATGGTGAATGTAGCCGGCCAGTCTGTGAGAGATGTGGAAAATCGGGGCATCTTGCCAAGAATTGTCGGGGTGAACTACTCAATCGGGCCAAGCAGAACACTGAAGGCCCCCGTGGGTGTTATGAATGTGGGAAACCCGGGCACATGAAGAAGGACTGCCCTCAACTGAAGAAAGGTGCCAACAATAACAACAACAACAACAACAATGGTGGTGGTAATGGTAACGGGGGAAATGGTGGTCGCGGACGTGCGTTTGTCATGGGTTCCGGTGAAGCGAAGGATGACGCTAATGTGATTACCGGTAAGTTTCTCCTCAACAACTACTTTGCAAATGTTTTATTTGATTCGGGTGCCGAGAAAAGTTTCATTTCGACTAAGTTTTGCAAATTGATAAAGGCCAAGACGGAACCCCTAGGAGCTAAATACACTGTTGAACTAGCTAACGGTAAACTTATTGATGCAACACATATAGTCAAGGATTGTACCTTAGAACTCTCAGGTCATAAGTTCGACATAGATTTGATGCCTTTTACAATCGGTAGCTTCGACGTAATAATTGGTATGGACTGGTTGTCCATGCACCACGCAGAACTCGTCTGCCGAGAGAAAGTCATACGTATACCCTTCGCAAACGGAGAAGTACTCTCGATTCAGGGTGAGAAGGGAGGTACTGTCTCCGGAATCATATCATACCTCAAGGCACACAAATATCTTCGGAAAGGGCACATGGCCGTTCTGGCAACGGTTACGGATCAAAACCTCGTAGAGAAGAAAATTGAAGATTTTCCGATAGTTCGCGATTTCCCCGATGTATTCCCGGAAGAATTACCCGGTCTACCTCCTCATCGACAAGTCGAATTCGGAATCGATCTCGTTCCCGGTGCAGCTCCGATTGCCCGAGCTCCGTATCGTTTGGCGGTGAACGAATTACACGAGTTATCCACTCAACTGCAAGAGCTGTTAGATAAAGGTTTCATCAGGCCTAGCTCATCGCCATGGGGCGCGCCAGTTTTATTCGTCAAAAAGAAAGATGGGACGTTCAGGATGTGCATTAGATTACCGCGAGCTCAACAAAGTCACTATTAAGAACCGGTATCCCCTCCCTCGGATCGACGACCTCTTCGACCAACTGCAAGGATCCAGTTATTTCTCCAAAATCGACTTAAGGTCCGGGTATCATCAGCTTAGGGTCCGCGAGGAGGACATTTCAAAGACAGCTTTCCGAACACGCTACGGTCATTACGAGTTCCTAGTCATGCCCTTCGGCCTAACGAACGCACCGGCGGTGTTCATGGACCTCATGAACCGCGTTTGCAAACCTTACCTAGATCAGTTCGTAATTGTTTTCATCGACGACATACTCGTTTACTCAAGGACGAAGAAAGAGCACGAGGAACACCTGCGATTAGTACTAGAGTTGTTAAGGAAGGAGCAACTCTACGCCAAATTCTCCAAATGTGACTTCTGGATCCGAGAAGTTCAATTTCTGGGCCACATTGTCAACGAGCAAGGTATTCACGTTGACCCAGCCAAAGTAGAGGCGATCAAGAATTGGTCTACACCACGAGCACCAACGGAAATTCGGCAATTTCTAGGGTTAGCGGGTTACTACCGTCGTTTCATCCAGGGATTCTCTCAGATAGCCCAACCGCTAACCGCTCTTACGCATAAAGGCGTTCAGTACCGATGGGGTGAAAAAGAAGAAGCAGCTTTTCAGACTTTGAAAGAAAAACTTTGTACCGCGCCTGTATTATCTCTACCAGATGGTGTTGACGACTTCGAGGTCTATTGTGACGCTTCTCTCCAAGGACTTGGATGTGTTTTAATGCAAAGAGGTAAAGTCATCGCTTACGGGTCGAGACAGTTAAAGTCTCACGAACAGAATTACACAACGCATGATCTGGAGTTAGGAGCTGTTGTATTTGCCTTAAAGTTTTGGAGGCACTACCTGTACGGTACCAAATGCACTATATTCACCGATCATAAAAGCCTCCAGCATATAATGGGACAAAAAGATCTCAACATGAGACAGCGTAGGTGGATCGAGGTGCTTAACGACTACGATTTGGCAATAAAGTATCACCCGGGCAAGGCCAACGTTGTGGCCGACGCGTTAAGTAGAAAAGAGCATGCGAAACCTAGAAGGGTTCGAGCTCTACAACTCACGATCCATGCTGGGTTACCGGATAGAATTCGGGCTGCCCAGAAGGAAGCTTTGAAAGAGGAAAACTATGAGGCAGAATCTTTAAACGGTGTAGATGGAACTTCAGAAGTTAAGTCTGACGGAGTACGTTACTATAAGGATCGCATTTGGGTGCCTCTTCATGGAAATCTTCGAGAGTTGGTGATGGACGAAGCTCACAAGTCTCGATATTCGGTCCATCCCGGTTCGGATAAAATGTACCAAGACCTGAAGGGATTATACTGGTGGCCCAAGATGAAAGCTGACATTGCTACATATGTCAGTAAGTGTTTAACATGCTCGAAGGTCAAAGCAGAACATCGAAAGCCTCCAGGATTATTGCAGCAACCGACGATTCCTGAATGGAAATGGGAGGAAATATCCATGGATTTCATCACGGGACTGCCCCGTACGCCTCGTGGAAATGACATGATTTGGGTCATTGTGGATAGACTAACAAAATCCGCTCATTTCATAGCCCTCAAGGAAAATGACAAGACTGACAAGCTAGCACAAATCTACATTGACGAGATCGTCAAGCTCCACGGAGTACCCTTGTCTATTATCTCCGATCGAGACCCCAGATTTGCTTCACACTTTTGGAGATCATTGCAATCAGCTTTAGGTACTCGTTTGGATATGAGTACCGCATACCATCCGCAGACAGACGGCCAGACCGAACGCACAATCCAGACCCTCGAGGATATGCTCCGAGCGTGTGTAATGGATTTTGGAAAGAACTGGGAAACCCACTTGGCATTGGTCGAATTCTCCTACAACAACAGCTACCATTCCAGTATTGGAGCCGCTCCCTTTGAGGCTCTCTATGGACGAAAGTGTAGATCACCGGTCTGTTGGGCTGAAATCGGTGATAGTCAACTTACTGGACCCGAGATGGTGTACGAAACGACTGAAAGAATTGTGCAAATTAGAGACCGTATGAAAGCTGCGAGAGACCGACAAAAGAGTTATGCAGACAAACGCAGAAGGCCATTAGAATTCGAGGTGGGAGACCGTGTTCTGTTGAAAGTCTCGCCTTGGAAGGGTGTTGTGCGTTTTGGAAAGCGCGGGAAGTTGAACCCTCGCTACATAGGACCTTTCCTGATAACCGAGAAGATTGGGACGGTGGCATATCGGTTGGACTTGCCACCAGAATTAGACGGGGTGCATAATGTGTTTCACGTTTCCAACTTGAAAAAGTGTCTGGCGGATGATACTTTAATAGTTCCATTAGGAGAACTCCACATCGACGAACAGCTCCGATTTATAGAACAACCTGTGGAGATTATGGGACGTGAGCAGAAAACGCTAAAGCGTAGCAAGATCCCAATTGTCAAAGTTAGATGGCAATCGAAACGTGGACCGGAGTTCACATGGGAACGAGAAGACCAGATGCGAAAGAAATATCCTCACCTGTTCGATCAAGCCTCCGCTTCAACCCAAGGTACTAGCTAATTTTCGGGACGAAAATTCTTTAACATGGGGAGGCTGTGACAACCGTCACTTCCCGAGTTAACTCCGTTAACTTTTTCCGTTAGTCCCGTTAGTTCCGTTAGCGAACCCGAGACCCGTTATTTGAATGATTGTCGTGTTTACTTATGTTTACTGTGTTATTTGACTGTAGATAACTTGGTTTGTAAAACTCGTTTCGTGACTATTATGTGTTAAATGTGAAAATTTCGCATTTTTGTGCAAAACCGGGACTTTGTGGGTAATCTCGAATTTTTATGTATAAATGATAAACTTTATCATAACCCAACTAAATCTTAGCATGTTAAATGATTTAAAAACACTTAGAAACATTTTTAGAAATGTTTACTTCATAAGTTTTTAATTAAAAACCTCATTTAAATCGAGTTACTACCCTAATTATGTTTAAAAAGATAAAGTAGAAGGGACCATATGTGTAACTTCGCCTTATAAGCAGATCTGCCCTCATTCCTCCCCCATCCTCCATTGTCACGCACCTCACTCTCCCTCCTCTCTTCTTGCTTGCGGATTCATCACACAAACACACATACATAGCGAATTTCGGAGAAAATCAAGCTTAAGGAGGTGATTTGCTAGAAGGTTAAGCCACTACAAGCTTCCACAACCTCTGGACCAGCTTCTTCTCCCTTCCCTCTTCCCCAAATCTGCGATTTTTCTCAACATTGTAAGCCCTAGTTTTTACAATTTCGAAATTAGATGTTGCATGTGTGTTTTCTTGAGTTTGGGTGCTAAATGATGTGCTTTTGTGCTTATGAAACTTGAATTAGGTTAGGAAATGATAGTTCCTAATTTGGGACAGATTTGTGGGAGGGTTTTAAACCTGGAAATTGGGGGTTGATTTGTGTTATATGTGTTCTTGAGTTCTAGTGGGTGTTTGGGTATAGAGATAGTATGCAATAAGCTTGTATGTTAACTTGGAAATGGAGAAATTGCTATGGTTTTGGTGTGAATATGCTATAAACTTGTTAGAACCAGAATTCATGTGCTAATGTGCTTGTAATTGTGTTGGGGTATGATTCATGGTCTTTAGGTAGCATAAGAGTTGAGTTTTGAGTTTTTGGTAAACAACAAATTCCTAACAGCTTTGACTAGATTTTTTTGGTCAACTTGTGACGGCCATAACTTGGTCATTTTTAATCGAAATTGGTTGGTTCTTTTTGCATGATAAACTAGGATGTCTTAGCTTTATAACGGCTATTTATACGCCTTCTAAAACCTTCGTTTGGTCACCCAAACTGCTGTTACAAAACTGGTATGCAAAGCTGTTAAGAAACTTAAAAAGTAGATTTTCCAAACGGGTCGGACATGTAAACCTTAGTATATTGAGGTGTTTGCTATTTGGAATTGTGGTATATATATTAAGTGTAGGATCTGGAGCATTTGAAGTTTAAAACCCAAAATTTGAGTGAGTTATGCCATTTTCAAATCTTCATAAACTAGTTAACTTTATGCAAAATGGGTCAACTTGTAATGTGCATATTTGCTAGCCACATGATGAGATTTTGATATGGTTATGGTATGATCTTGTTCATGACAGAAATTACGTGTTATGTTGATTATAAACTTGTTGGTAGGTGTTAATTTGATCAAATGCTAGCATAAAATTGAAATGCTAGTCATGGGCAAACTTGGAAATTTCTAACAGCTTTGACCAGAATTTTTGGTCAACTTGCAGCTGTCATAACTTGCTCAATTTTCATCGAAATCAG
This sequence comes from Deinandra increscens subsp. villosa, assembly GCA_039602395.1. Taxonomy (NCBI): domain Eukaryota; kingdom Viridiplantae; phylum Streptophyta; class Magnoliopsida; order Asterales; family Asteraceae; genus Deinandra; species Deinandra increscens. The sequence goes on from JBCNJP010000008.1 coordinate 48,929,689, forward strand.
TTGATTCTTTTTCCTTAGTAAAGTATTATGTCTTAGCTTTACAACGGCTATTCGCACACTTTCTAAAACCCCCGTTTGGTCAGTCAAAACACAGCTGCAAGTCGGGTACTCAAAGCTGTCATTTTCTGTGAAAAGTGGACTTTTCATTTTGGTTGAGCATGTTAATCTTGTTCTAATGGTGTGTTTGCTATCCGTAAATGATGCTTATATATTAAAAGTAAGATCTGGAGATGTTGGTTCATAAATTCCAAATTTTGAATGAGATATGCAAGTTTCCATTTCCTTTGACTAGTTTGCTAAATGCTAAAATGTGCCAACTTCCGATGTGCATAACTTCTTCGTTTCTCAACCTTTTTAGTTGATTCTTTTTGCAACAAGTCCTAATTGGTGTGTAGTATATGCCTGTAAAATTTAAGAATCTAATTCCAAGTATTGTGGATTTTAGCTATGCCACTAGTTAAGTGCTTGAAGTTTGACTTTCTGGGTCAACTTTGACATAAATTGCAATTTCCTGATTTTCTCCCAATCTGGGACTTGTATGCGCATTGAGTGACTTGTATAATTGCATGAAACATGTTTAGGAGCTAAGATTGCTATTTTAGTCCTCGCGACACCTCCTAACCCGTTTAGGTCATATTTGCCCGATTAGGTTGATTGTGACCAACCTATTGCTTCTTTTGGCTGAGTACCAGTGCCCCCTCAGGTGAGTTCATTACTATATGTTGCTATGTCCTTTCAGGGACGATAACGCGCAACGGTAAGGTATTCCTTACTAAGTAAATTTTATCCGACCAAATATCATATGTATCATTGAATTGATTGTTAAACTTCAAAAGTCCTTACATTCGGACCGTTAATATAGAATAGCTAGGTGATGTTGAGTAGTACTACTGGGGATTGACACCCCCGCCCAGCGGTGCACGGGATGCACCAACCCGACTGGAGGTCGGACTGGGACCAATGTTACCCTACCCTCCGTGGTCTTTCAGGACACGGGAAGGCAAATCCGTAGGTAATCCCTATACATTGTCAGCTTCGGTTGCGAACAATTCAAATGTGCATAAATTAGGCTAGCTACCTACGATATGGAAAATTTTACCAGGTCTTATGATATTGATTGTGTTTTACCTGTCTTTGATCATAAAAAAATTTAGGTCTACTTGTGACGGGTAGACCGCTTAGTGAACTCACCAGCCTTGGCTGACACTTGATTGTTGAATGCTTTTCAGGTCGCTAGGAGGATCATCGAGGGCACAGGCAGCGGCAGTACTAAATCATTACTTTTGGATTGAAATCTATATTTCCAATCAGTCTAAACTAAGTCATTTTGTAAAAACCATAACTGTGAACTTGTTTTATGCTTCCGCTTAACTGTTAATCTACCTTGTGGTCTGTAACTAAAGCTCTTCTATTACCTATTATCACTCTGTTGTGGTTTGTTTGTAACTGAAGTCTGGGATCCTGGTCTGGATCATACCCCCACGCGGTTATACTCCGTTAGGTGGAAATTGGGGGTGTAACAATAAATCTCTAGAACGTGGTGCACGCATCACTATCCAGTCATCAGGGATTTTGATTCCGGGTTTCAAAATCAAGCACTCAGAACTTGTGAACGCAGTCGTGAACTGTTTGTCACAAATCTGAGAAACACTTAGCAGGTTTTGTTGCAACTCTTCCACAAATTGTACTCGGTCGAATGTGACACTCTCGTTCCCCATTTTTCCTTGACCGGTTATTCTGCTGCCCTTATTTCTAGCAAAGGTAACATTCTCACCATTAATTGGTTTGACTTCGGTTAGCAGGGAAAGATTACCCATCATGTATCGAGAAGCTCAACTATCAACCATCCAAAAGTTGTTGACAACCTTTTTTCGAACTCCCTGCACAAGTCAGCAGATAATTAGTTGAAATATGGACCCAAGCTTTCAGCTTTGGGTCGACCGGTGTCCTCAGAAAAGTTTTCAGTGGCTTTAGATGATAACTTTGGAAGCCACTTGTGTTTCAGCAATGGAATAGATGTGGCAACTTGATTTGATGAATTACCAAAAGTACTTTTGTTATGTTTAACAAAATTTTCACGTTTAAAATGATGTTTGAAAACCATCGACTCATCCACCATCTTATCCTTGGAAACAGATTTTGAATTAGAATCAGAATTTTCTGAATTTTCATTTCTAACAGCGGAAGCTCTCTTTTTAGCAAGCATTGAACACTTATTAGGTAAGTGACCACGTTGATAACAGTAATAACATATTTGACAATCATTAAATCCAAAAACAACAAGATTACAAAATTCATCTATTGGACCATCACTAGAAATGGGTTGAATGATTTCCTTTGGGTTCTTGGTCTTAAACACTCTTGATTTGTTCTTGGGAAGAGGTTTAAACAATGGACCAATATACCCAAAATCATTATAAAACCCATATTCATCAAAACCACAGTTTTTAGAATACCGTTTTGGTTTAGTGGATTTGTTCTGTCCAAACTGCCCATATGATGAGCCTTCACCAAAGTCATCATAAAATTGTAATCATCGCAAAAACCGTATAACTCATACTCAAATGAATTTGATTTTTAAGAAAAATGACCATCAGAATTATAAAAGTTCTTTGGAGAGTACTTTGATGAATTGGATTTGGACTTAGATCTCCGATCATTTGGTGATTTTGATCTGGATTGAGATCTCTGATCAGTTGGTGGTTGTGATCTGGATTTAGAATTCTGATCATTGGATATAGATTTTTTAACATGGGTAGAGAAGCATTTGCAAGATCAGGAACGACTTTCACTCCCGGTGCGACAAGAAATACTTTTTCAATAAGTGTTGGATCAACACAACACATAGGAAATATTGCATTAGAGAAAATAGTATCACTTCCTTTCAAGCAATACATTTTCTGAGTGGTAGATGTTTCACCAATCTCAGATTTGCCTTTTAGCTTCTCATCAATTTTCTCAGAATTTGTGTCAAATGGTTTGACACCTTTGTTACCATTCTTCTGAAATTTCTGAGATTTCTTCTGATTGATCTCAGAATTTCCAAAATCAGTTGATCCAAAACCGACTCCACTAAATTTTACTGATTTAGAAGGAGGAGCCGGAATTGCATTAACATCAGGTGTGGTTTGATTGCTCTCATTTATTTTATCTTGTTCATAGAACAAATCAACACCTTTTGCAAAATTTTCTTTTTCAAATTCTTTCATTTTCTTTTCAGTTTCCACGATCTTCATTGCTGCCTCTAAAGGTGTTGGTTTAACACCACCTTTAGACTTAATCTCAGTAACAGGTTTTCAACCGCAGGGTCACTAGATTCTGATTGAGTTGGAACACAATGGTTTGGTTTTGAACCATGTTTCCAGGGCATCTTCTTATATGTGCCCTTGTGTCGATCAGACGACCCAATCAAGTTTTCAGTGAACTTGGAATAATTAAAGACAATGGATGGTTTGTTTTCAGTTTCATTTGGTCCCAAACCATGAACAATCGGTGGTGGAACTGAATTGCATCCAGACTCTTTAAACACTTCTTTTAATGTTTCATCTTTGCACAAATAACTTGCAAAGGAAGCTGAAATTTTGAAATTTTCAATTTGTCTTTTAAGATCTAAAATTAAAATCAGGAATTTTAGCAGTAGCTTCGGCAAGTTTTTTCTCATAAAAGATAAATTCCTCAGTTTTGTTATTCAATTCAACTTTTGTGTTAAGAGTCATAGCATGTTCCTTTTTTAGTTCCGCTTTAACAGCCTCCCACCTTTGTTTAAAAGTTTTTGTAGTTTCCTCAGCTAACAAGTATTTGTCATGATACTTCACTTTCTCATCAGAAAGTTCTTTCAGTTTGTCAGCAATTAAAGCATAATGATCACAAAGTTCATAATCAACCTGAACATCAGCCATGAATGCTTGATGGGCATCTCCAAGAAAATCATCTCCTGGAAGTTCAGAATTTTCTTCATTCATCACTTTTTCAGCTTCAGAACTGCATAGGAAAGCAGATTCATCAGGAAAATCAGCACTCCAATCATAACCTTCACGAGTTTGAGAAACTAAAGCTTTAGTTTCTGAACTTAAAGCATTAGCATTTGCGTTGGAAGTAGATGGATTAGAGTTACTCCCTGAATTCTTTGCAGCATATTTCTAAATACAACCTGGAAGTTTCTTGCTTTTTGCTGTTGCTGCACTCCTTTGCAAAGTGACCATAATATTGACAGTTGTAACATCGAACTTTGGCTTTGTCAAACCCAAGCTTCCCTTCAGGATTTGAATCCTTTCTTCCTGTTCTTTTCATGAACTTATTCCCTCTTTGAACCAACATAGCCATAGACCAGTTAATATCCATTAATTCCAAATCATCAACATCTATTTGTTCATAGTCTTCATCCGTTAACTCAGCACTGGTTAACTTTCCAGCAATAACACCGTCATAGGATGACACCATAGCAGAGAACAATGCCATAAAGTGATTTGTTGTTTTTGCAGTAAATGGACTTTGATTTGAAACAAATGCAGATTGGTTTGAGTGAACTGGATATGTAACTGCAACATTTTGAGTATAAGTTCCCATGGATGGTCCTCTAGATACATTTAAATATCCAGCTGAAGAGTTTTCCACATACAAAGCAGTAGGAGTTGGATTTGAACTTTTAGTCGCCTTAGCATGAATAGTTGAAGCATTTTTTTCCAAAGTAGACATCCGGGTTTTGAATTTTTGCAGGTAAAGTATAACCCTCATCATATCTAGTTCTCTTGCCAACATATTCCTTGTCAATTTATCGTAAGACACATCATCAAATCCTTTGTCATGAGTTAACAACAAAATGTAACCTTCCCACTTAGCAGGTAAAGCATCTAATAGTTTTTCCTATAACTCTTTTTATATTGAGCATTTCCTTCACACCTGTTACATAACGCTTCCCACAAGGCTTTAGAAGTTGCATGCATTTTAAATTGATAGGGACAAAGTTGCATACACCATTCTGTGACACTCCGACTTTTCAGGTCACTTTCTAACATTAACTGAACGTAACCCGTATAAAATGTTGTGTGAACATTTATATGTTGACTTGTTGACTTTAGCAAATTAGGGTTTTGTGTGATCGATCACTACGAGCATGCACGGAAATTTAAACGTTTGAAATCCTATGATAATTATGGAATTAAAATATATAAATGCATATATATGATTTAATGATATTTATGATTTTGTGTAATTGAAGGATTTTAATTACAAAGTTATTAATCACTTGAGTATATATAAATATATAAGTTATGATTTCATGTGGATTTAAAATGAGTTATTATTCATAAATTCATATATTTATGTGATTTAAATAGGTAAATTATGATTTTATGTGATATATTTATATATAAGTTCACACGAGTTATTTTATGATTTTATGTGAATGTAAATGGATAATTAGGGATTGTTATCTATGATTTTATGTGGTTGTTTAAATTTATATTTTATGAAATGTCACACGTTGCTTGGATGTCAATATTCCTTTGTTCAATCCTCATTCCAATTATTTCCGTTAGCCCCATTAGGAGTTCGTTAGCATTTAGTAAACTGAAGGGATCACAATTGCCATTTTCTAAACCTCCTTGTGCTTAACAAAGATTGTAGGGACTGTTCCTGTAATTACCTAAAGGATGAATCCACCTTGGTAACTTAGGGAGGGACTTAATGTGTCATTATCCCAAAGAGGGTTTAAATGACTTTCAATTGAAACTTTGAAACGGAAGGCGCATCCGATGATCGGTTTCGGCCGATCATCATTCCTCCTCAGTTACGTTTGATCGTAAATTGGTTTCAATGATATAAAATATCATTTGCATAAGACTCATAAGACACTCATTCTCTCATCCTCCCGCAACCTATCCCTCTCGTTCTCTGTTTGTCCGGCGAAGAAAACCCACCGAGACCACCATCGAACCACCACTATCTAGCCACCGTTTTACCACCATTAACACGCCACTGAGATCGCCTCTCGACGTTGAGCAAGCAGGGACCATCAATTTCGGAATCGATGCAACAAACGGAGTTGTTGTCGGAACTTTCGGGCTCGGTTTCGGTGTTTAAAACTTGTGATCTCGCATCTCCGTCTAGAGGTAAACAATCCTTAAAACTTTTTCTTTCTTCTCGTATCATCTTTATGAGGTCGCGATTTTTCCGGCGACCGGAGCTAGGGTTTCGGCCACCGGAGGTCTTGATGAGGAAGATGACAAGCGCCGGGTATAGGTTATATATATTACGGATCGGCTTAAAAAGCAGACGCCAATCTGGCATGGTGGGTAGGTCGCTGGTCATGTACGCTGGGGACGTGGGTTCGAGTCCCGGTCCTAACCTTTTTAACCCACTAATTCCTCTCAGTTTGATTTTGGTCGCCCATAACACACAAAAGGTTTCCGGGCGAGTTCCTGGCACCAAGAGCAGCCTGGCCGAGGGGTGTGTGCGCTGCATTGTAACATAGAGGTCAGGGGTTCGAACCCGCTGACCTCCATGTTTTCTATTTTTAATTTTTTTTTTGTATTCCTTTGGTTCATTGTTCACTAGAACCCATATCTAAGTCATCCCTTGTCGTATTTTAACACCCGTAAAATGTGTATTGATTATTAAACTCGTAAACTTTGACGTTTTGAACCAAACTATAGTTTTAATAAATCCGTATGTATATATATATATATATATATATTTTTTAAACTCAAGAATTATGGTTTTATGTAAAATGGTAAAATGAATATATTTTCACGTAAATTAATATAGTTACCTATATCGTGGGTTCGTTGAAACGGTTAGATACTTTTAGATAAAATATATGAATATGTATCTCGTTTAGTAACTCGTCATTAACGTTATAACACGTTTGGTTTAAATATATATATATTATATGTTTTGGTCAAAAACTGCCTAAGCAATTAGTTGATCAAACTTTGTATGTGAGGTAGCGTGTTTGATGTAAATAAGGATGAAAATGTAACTGCTAGAATAGACACGAGGATATAACGAGGGAAAATCCAAGTATCCTTGAGTATCCTCAAGGAGCCTGGCAAAAAACCTCGGGGGCCGGTTCAAAGTACCTGCCGCCTAAAACTTTTATATAATGAAAGTTCTGATTACAAAGTAAATGAGCTCGAATTCTAAGTGTTGCAGAGAATTGTAATCGAAAAGATTGTGTGTGTGTGTAAGCCTAGAGCTCTGTTTAAATACGAAATACATAGCAACTAATTTTCCTAAAAAATAGCAACTAAGTCCACGTTCGCCAACTAGCCGTTTGAATCCCAACTGACCCACGATTCTATTGATAGACCGAGTCTTTAGGACACGTGATGAATGACCAAGTCAACCTGCGAGTAACAAACAATAGAGAAGCAACCGTTAGTAAGTAAATATTATTCAGGATCCTTACCATGAAGTGCCTACGAGCTGATGCGAGCTGCTCATCGTCTCCTGAATTCTAGTACCAACATTATATATATTTAATTTTGGGAATATTTAAACTTAGAAAATATATAATATTGATATACATTGTATTTTCTCGCGTTATTTCGGTAATCGCTCGGATTTGGCACACGAGCCATCCTCGACTTATTTGAATTCCACGATCACTCATATTTGTCGTCTACATTAGACTTAATAGTTTATAGAACACACACTTATACATTTATGCTCGTTAGGTGATTGATTGCTTGCACAAGACTCGTTCTTGCTACTTGAATTAACTGTTTGTCTGGAAACTTTGCTAAGCAACCTAAGGTGAGTTTCACGGTCCCATTTTACTTATTTTAATCCTGTTGGGGGAGATTAACATGCAAACACTTGAATTGTTAGATATATATCACCTGAATGATAATGGCACACTTATGATAAAGCCCTCACTTTATAGTTACTGTCAACGTGACATCAGCGGGAACTTATTTAGTAGATCTACTGGGTTTGACAGCCCTGTTGGGTTATATAACTAATTATCAAATAAACACGAGTACGCAACGGATATTTCCTATGAATTAATCTAACTAACCGGATAGATAATGTGTACCTTTTTAGCTCGGCAAGAGAAGATCTTCTAGGATTTGAAGTAAATCCCTCTACGATCGCACACACGACACACCGATGTCGTATGCTAGTACTTGATCACGAACTCCTCTTGATGTAGGCTTGGTCGAACCACACAAGAAATCGAACCCCCCTTGGGTTCTTCTCTTATTGCCGAAAATTAGAGAGAGAATAGAGAGAGATTAGGGTTTTGCACTTTATCAGATAAAAGCAGCAGCTTAAACCTTAAACCCATAAGGTTTATTTATAGTGTTTAGGAACTTGATGAACAAGTTAGGGATTGGGATTGGGATTGGGCTTAGCCGGATTCGGCCCTAAGGCCTATCCCAAACCTTTTCCTAATTGTAATCAAATTACAACTCTCTCTAAAACTAACACCCCTTTTAACGACTTCTCGTTAAATGTTCGTGATAAATATTCATTAACTAATTAATTAATACAAATACATTAGTGTCGAGACGTGTAACCCCGTAGGCTTAAATACTTTCCAGACATACGCTTATTAACACGTGATCATATCCCTACAGCTCCCACTTGAGCTCGTAATAATAAAGGTAATAACATTGGTTAGCGTCTAGCAACACGCCAATGCTCCCGGAAATATTTAAGTACAGTTTCTGAAAGTGTATTTAAATGGTACAGTCATTTACTATCCCTTTGTTACCGATACCGTTGTTAAATATGAGTATGGATCAAGGTCATTTCATACTTTAACAATTTTGTTTCTCATTCCATAACTAATTAAAGATTACCAAATTCAAATCGAGACACATCTGGATTCATTTGGGCACGGCCATGCAAACATCTTAATTAGTCCCAATGAGGGGCCCAGTGGTATCTGCTTCAACCTTTAGGCTGAAGGAACAAATCCTCTTGACTACACGTGTCCAGTCACATACTTCACTACACTTACTGAAAATACCCTTTTGTACTACCTTATTCAGGATAGTTTAGAACTATACCAAGTAGGTGCAATCCATATATGCATGACCTGCTTGTATCTCAAGTCTAAGGATAAGTAAAGCAACCATTTACGAATTTCTCTTAATGACGACGATCCATAAAGTGACAATTCGTTAGTGGGGTAGTCCGATATGCATCCTATGAATACCATGTGAGTTTGGTGGGACCATCCATTATATATTCCAAGAATATTACCAATCACTCAGATTTGTCTTAGTTTAACTATATTCCCATATAGTTAATCGACAATGGACAATTTAGAATACTTGACAAGTACTCAAGGATTAAACATGCAAATATAGGAAACAATTTTCTATTAAATGAAATCAAACATATCAAGTACTTTATTTCATTATATAAATAGAAATTGTTTAACATCACCTATCCAAATACCGAACATCAGACATACATGATTTAACTAGCTAATTTAAGTCCCATGCCCTCGGCATGCCTTTCAAGCTTCGGCCTCGACAAAGCTTTCGTGAAAGGATCAGCTAAGTTAATATCTGTGTGAACTTTGAGTAATCTGATTTCACCTAGTTCGATCTGCTCACGAACATAGTGATATCTCCTGGCATAGTGCCTGGCGCCCTTCTGAACTCCAGGTTCTTTGGCAATGATTAATGCACCAGTATTATCACAGTACATATCAATAGGCAAATTACTTGTAGGGATCACGTCAAACCCACAAATAAATTTCCTTATCCAGACTGCCTCCATTGCAGCTTCTGAAGCAGCAATGTACTCAGACTCTGTTGCAGACATAGCAACTGTGGTTTGTTTCTTTCTTTTCCAATCCACAGCGCCTCCATTCAGAACAAAGACGTACCCAGACTGAGACTTCGTGTCATCTCTATCAGTCTGAAATCCAGCATCGCAGTATCCGGTCACTTTGAGCTCTTGATCTGGATTTCCCCCATATACCAAAAACAAATCTCTAGTAGCCCGTAGGTAATTGAGAATGGTCTTAACAGCAGTCCAGTGACTTTCACCTGGATTCTGTTGAAATCGGCTAACGATATTTTGCGCAAACGCTATATCAGGTCTAGTGCATCTCACCGCATACATTGTAGAGCCTACAGCCGAAGCATAAGGGACTCTCTGCATACGCTTCACCTCATCAGGTGTAGAAGCACCTTGTTTGACCGATAGACCAAGTCCTTCCTGCATAGGTACTATACCACGCTTGGAATTCTCCATCTTGAATCGCTTCAAGATCTTATCAATATAAGCACTTTGACTTAGTCCAATCAACCGCTTAGTTCTATCTCTATAGATCTTGATTCCAAGAATGAATGCTGCTTCTCCCAATTCTTTCATGGCAAAACACTTTCCAAGATGGGATTTTACATCTTGCAACATTGGAATGTGTTTTCCTATAATCAATATGTCATCTACATATAAGACAAGGAAAGTAACATTACTCCCACTAGCTTTGCGATATACACATGGCTCATCGGGATTCTGAACGAAACCAAACTTTTTGATTTCTTCATCAAACCGTTTATTCCAACTCCTCGATGCTTGCTTTAGTCCATAAATGGACCTTTGAAGCTTGCATACTTGGTTGGGATGTTTTGGATCAATGAACCCTTCAGGTTGATCCATATAGACTTCTTCATCCAAGTAACCATTTAAGAAGGCAGTCTTAACATCCATTGGCCATATCTCAAAGTCATAGTACGCTGCTATGGCTAAGAGAATCCTAATAGCTCTAATGTCAGCTACTGGTGAAAAGGTCTCATCATAGTCAACGCCAAAACATTGAGTATAACCTTTCGCCACAAGACGAGCTTTATAGGTGTGTACATTTCCATCTATGTTGGTCTTCTTCTTGAAGATCCATTTACTCCCAACGGTCTTCGCGTTAGGAGGAAGATCAACCAAGTTCCAAACTTGATTATCTTCATGGATTTCATTTCCACATTCACAGCTTCAAGCCATTTGTCAAATTCCGGATTGATAATGCAGCTTTGAAGTTCGGAGGCTCATCGAGATCTCCTGATATGTTTTCCTCGGATTCGACTAGACCAATCTATCTATTCGGGTTACGTATGACCCTTTCGGATCTACGAAGTGGAATCGCAACATCATCGACTTGAGGTTCATCACTTTGAATATCCCCCCCCCCAGGTTGATGATTGCTAGTTGTTTCAGAAGGTGACACATCTTCTAGTAGTTCTACAATTCTCCCACTATTCTCTTGAGCTATAAAATTCTTTCCAAAAAATTCAACATATCGAGCAACACAAACAGTATTTTCGGAAGGATTGTAAAAGTAGTAACCCATTGTTTCCTTTGGGTATCCTGCGAAGATGCACTTAGTCGTCCTGGGTTGTAGTTTGTCAGGCGTATCACGCTTCACAAGTGCCTCACATCCCCAGACTCTTAAGTAAATCAACACAGGGACTTCTCCATGCCACAATTGATGCGGTGTCTTTTCAACCTTCTTGGTTGGAACCATATTTAGAACGCGTACAGTGGTTTCTAGAGCAAAATCCCAAAATGATATTGGGAGAGTTGTAAGGTTCATCATCGACCTCACCATTTCTAGTAAGGTTCGATTCCTCCTCTCAGATACTCCATTATGCTGAGGAGTGTAAGGAGGAGTAAGCTGTTGGTCAATTCCACACGCTTTAAGATAATCCTTAAACTCTTGGCTTAAGTATTCTCCACCACGATCCGATTGAAGGATCTTGATGGTCTTTCCGAGTTGATTTTCTACTTCGTTCTTGAACTCTTTGAATGTTTCAAACACTTCATGTTTATGTTTAAGCAAGTAAACATAACCATAACGACTGAAATCATCCGTGAAAGTCACGAAGTAGCTAGCACCTTTTCTTGACACATGTCTAAATGGGCCACAAACATCAGTATGAATGAGTCCAAGTAGCTCTTTAGCCCTTTGCGGCTTGTTCGGAAAGGGTTTTCTTGTCATCTTTCCTGAGATACAGGAAACGCATTTATCAAATGATTCATCATTTGATTGTAAGATCCCTTCACGTTGAAGTCTTTCAATGCGGTTTTTGCCAACATGGGCAAGACGACAGTGCCATAGATAGGTAGAGTCCAAACTAGTTTTGGCTCGTTTGCTAATATTATACAATGAATTATTTGAAACACAACCACGCATATTAATTTCATAAATGCCATCACAAGGAACAACATCAAAATAATGAACATTATTTTTAGAAACTGAAATACCGATATTATTAAATGCATTAATAAATCCTTGGTTTTTCAACAAAGAAACTGAAATTACACCTCTAGTAATAGAAGGTGCATAATGACAATTGTCTAATACAATAATTAACCCAGAAGGCAGAATTAAATGATAGTGCTTCCACAGCTGCTGGCAAACCATTTCCCACGAACAACTGCAAAGCTCTAGGCTTCAGTTTCCTCCTCTTTCTAAGACCCTGTAATGAATTATAGATGTGAGTTCCACAGCCAGTGTCATACACACATGAATCACACTTAGAAAAGAAAAATAATTCAATTGTGAAGATACCTGAAGTACTAGCCCCGCTAGTATTCTTTTTCTTCTTCATCAACTCAGCTAGATAGGTAGGACAGTTCCTCTTCCAGTGTCCAACTTCACCATAATGGTGACAGATCTGGTCTTTAGCCGGATGCTCTTTTGCGGCCGGAGGGGGTTTCTTGGTTTTAGGAACAAGCGCATCTGCCTTGCCTTTTCCCTTACCATCATTCTTGCCCTTCGCCTTTTGCGGTCGTTTAGCCTTTTGGATCTTTCCCCCTTTGATCATAAGAACTTGGGGTGTTTTAGTGGCCTTCTTAGGAATCGTTTTCTCATACTCGACAAGCATAGCATGAAGCTCAAGTATAGTTTTAGTCATACTATGCATGTTGTAGTTGCGCACAAAACCCTCAAAGTCCTTCGTAAGTGATTTGAGGATAATGCCAACTGCCACGGCCTGATTATACCCATAATTGAGCGATTCCAATTTGTCAAAGTAGCTCTTCATCTTGAGCACATGACTACTGACCGATTTACCAGTTTCAAGCTTCAAGTCGTGGAGTTCCACAACTAGGTCGAACAATTCAACACCAGCTTGTTTTTCATACATCTTCTTTAGCTCTTTGATCATATCACAATGTGTATGAAATTCGTATTGCTTCTGAAGATCGGGAGTCATACTCGAGATCATCATGCAAGCAACCTCATCGTATCTGCTATACTCTGCATTGTAGAATGATTTCTCTTGTTCAGAAACATTAGCAGCTGGCTCGGCCGGCCGATGATTTTCAAGGACATCGGTCCTACGTTCAACTCTAAGGAAGATCCTTAGTTGACGATACCAGTCATTGAAGTTAGATCCAATCAGCTTTTCTCTTTCAAACATTTGACGAAAAGCATGACCAACATTGTTTTGAGGAGGGTTTGTTGCCATCTACAAAATAGATTAAGTTCAAAAATCAGTATTTTCGATAATCTTTTCCTTAATAAATTTAATTACCCAATGTTTAAACATTTTTAAACAATTAAGCTTATTAAGGCTAGGATCCAATTGACATGCCATCATTTCATCAGTTGATCTGCTAGAAATGATGCACTCAAAAGGTAAGTGACGATCAATAATTGTACTCCAAGTACAATTCCTAGATTTTATGGGACCTACAAATAACACTTGTGAATCTTGCACCAAGTAATTTGTAGTCATGTTTCATCCCATCTTTTACCACGAGCCAAGGGTCTCACCCTCTAGCTCGCTTTAAGTTGTCCAACTAAGAACACACAAATTGTCCACCATTGTGTACCAATGAGTGGGAATTTGCCATGTAAATGCCATTTTACCATTGTGTACCAATGAGTAAGATGACATTCACAAGTGTCCTTTTCAAGGTGGATGGAAAACACTTAAGTTTGGTTTGGGTCAAAACAATTTTGATGTGTGATCAAAAATGTTATGTGTGAAGATTCATACACATCTTCACCGCATAATGTGTTTATAAAATTCTTAGTTTGTCTTCCAAATCAAAAGAGCTCGGTAGCTCCATTCGCAACACACAAAGAAGCGTAGGGGTGAGGTTTGCACTTTTGTAATTAAAAACCTACCCACTTTAGGGAAGCATGGCGACCCGACTTATACCTCTCTTAGAGTGTGTTCAAATGGGTGAGCCGGTGTTTCTTTTGAGTTTTTGGACACAAATTTTATTTTTATAAACAAAATCATATTTCAATAGTTTATTTGCAAATTTTGATTTTCATAAAATATATTTGCAATAAAACCTTTTATTATGTCATAATTATCACAAATAATCACATAATCTTAGGGTTTCTAATTATCTAACATAATTTTAATTTTTAATCATCTTTGATATAAGTAATAACCATGAACGATTTGCATGAAACTTCATAGTTTTTACTTCTTTTTAACATTTAAAATAAAGGTATAACATGTTGTTAAACAATTATGAATCAACAAAAACTTGGGTTCTTAATTTTTAGATCACAAGAATCAAATTTTAGACCTAAAATTAGGGTTTCCGATTCGGCTAGAGGTTTTCGATCCATTTTCTTGATTCCGATCGGAATTAGGGTTTCCGATCGGGATTACGGTTTTCGATTTCGGCGTCCTTGAGTTTACGATTTTAGATGGGGTTTCCGATCGGTATTTATGGTTTGCGATCGGAAAACATAGTTTTCCGATCGGAAACAACAGTGGGTCGTAAAAAGGGTTTACGATCGGAAACAATGGTTCCGATCAGAAACATACGGCGGGTCATAAACACGTTTACGATCAGAATTAGGGTTTACATTTTTTACCAATTTGCGAAACCGATTTTCCAATTGTAAAAGACGATTTTAGGTGGATTGAAAAGCTAGAATCTTGATTAGAAAACTTGTTTCTAATCATAATTGGTTACCCCCCAAGTTTTTATTCCCGGTAATTAATTAAAATCATAGGTGGCTCGTGATACCACTGTTGGGTTATATAACTAATTATCAAATAAACACGAGTACGCAGCGGATATTTTCCTATGAATTAATCTAACTAACCGGATAGATAATGTGTACCTTTTTTAGCTCGGAAAGAGAAGATCTTCTAGGATTTGAAGTAAATCCCTCTACGATCGCACACACGACACACCGATGTACGTATGCTAGTACTTGATCACGAACTCCTCTTGATGTAGGCTTGGTCGAACCACACAAGAAATCGAACCCCCCTTGGGTTCTTTTCTTATTGCCGAAAATTAGAGAGAGAATAGAGAGAGATTAGGGTTTTACACTTTATCAGATAAAAGCAGCAACTTAAACCTTAAACCCATAAGGTTTAATTATAGTGTTTAGGAACTTTATGAACAAGTTAGGGATTGGGATTGGGCTTAGCCGAATTCGGCCCTAAGGCCTATCCCAAACCTTTTCCTAATTGTAATCAAATTACAACTCTGTTTAATTTACAACTAACACCCCTGTTAACAATTAACCGTTAGTTTTTAACGACTTCTCTTTAAATGTTCGTGATAAATATTAATTAACTAATTAATTAATACAAATACATTAGTGTCGAGACGTGTAACCCCGTAGGCTTAAATACTTTCCGGACATACGCTTATTAATACGTGATCATATCCCTACAAGCCCCACCCGGGTCAGTCGCTCTGGCACGATTGGATATCGAACGGGTGTTATAAACTTCTTGGACTTAATGAGGCACAATTGAACTTGTCGAGCTTCAGTAACTGGATAGCTAGTTGATCTAGTCAAACGTGCACTGATTTCTTGAAAATAGTCTAGCTAACTATTGATATATTATCTGGATTTTACCGAACTGTTAAACTGATGAACTGATTAAACCTGTGAACTCACCAACCATTGCGTTGACACTTTAGCATGTTATTTCTCAGGTCGCTAAGCTGGATTGTCCGCCACGAGCTAGGATGCACCACATAAGGATTATTATTGTCATGCATGCATCATAGACTTTAATACTTTTCAAACTCATTAACTTTTGGTTTGCGCATGTTTTGGCGCTTGAATATTTATTACAACTTTTGTCGTTTATGCTTCCGCATTTAAAAACACATTTACTTTGATTTTATATTTGCATTGCATATAGACTGTTTATATGGCTAATGTGTTCGATACTGGTTTGTCACGCTCCCTGCGGCACGTAGTCGCGCGTGGGATTTTTGGGGGTGTGACAGATTGGTATCAGAGCCATTGGTTATAGTGAACTAGGTTTGCATTAGTGGACCGACTATAGCCTTAGTTACATCTTAGTCATTCACTCGAACACACACACTAGTATGTGAGTATTTGACTATGTGTTACTTGTACTTATATATGTATATATATGGTATATATGCAGACATGGCTGGATGGATATCCGATTTCCTATCATCCTCATCATCATCATCCCCATCCGTCACCAGTAGGCGGGTTACTTCGGGTCCTACTACCCCGACTCATGGAAATCGGAGGATAACTTCCGAGGGCCACGTATATGGAGAACCAATTGTCGTTCGTGGAAGAGATAATGGCAATTGGAGCTGGTATGAGTCACTCGTGGCTAGTTGGGTTCATCGGGAACAAGTGCTACCTACTTCAACAAAACCGTCATCAACTCGGTTCTTTCTACCCGAACTGACATATGCCATTAAACGAGTCGTCGCGACAATAGTCTCTATGTTTGACCGCGCGCTCAGGGACATTAGGGGCTATTTGATATGGTCACGGAGGAGGATTTCGAGGAAAGGCCTGAAGAGGATCCCGAGGAGGAACCGGAGGAGGATTTCGAGGAAGAACCTGAGGAGGATTTCGAGGAAGAACCTGAAGAGGATCCCGAGGAAGAACCTGAGGAGGATTTCGAGGAAGAACCTGAAGAGGATCCCGAGGAGGAACCGGAGGAGGAGATGCCTGATGCATCCAGTGATCAGGATAGCTCTTGAGTTATTTGTTTCCACTTTTGTTTTGTTTGATTGTTTGTTTTATCGGGAGGATGTTCCCAAGACTATGCATTTTGAATTTTGAATTTCTATTGGATAATTTGTGAACGAGTTGCATTTTATTTGAAATGGGATTTACTATTTAATATGTGATTGTCTCTTGTGAAGTAATTTATTACTTATGTGATGGTTGATGTGATTCAGGTTATATCTTATTCTCATTTTGGGTACTTGTGAATTGAAGATAATGGCAGACGGAAATGTACCAAACATGACACCGGCTGAATTGGCTGCACTGATCAACCAACATGTGGCTGATGCCTTAGCGGCACATGTCCAAGGTGCAGGAAATGCAGGGCCACCCCAAGGTAACACAAAATTTGTGTTTTGTTGTTTGATGTGATCACACGTGTTGGTAATCTGTCATTGAATGGTTGTATGAATGTATGTACACGTAATGCTACATTTAAAACTTTCATGGACTGTAAGCCTAATCAGTTCAAAGGAACTGAAGGAGCTATTAGCCTACTCCATTGGATTGAAAAAGTGGAATATGCTTTTGAAATCTGCAACTGTCCTGAGGCTAGCAAAGTAAAATTTGCCACGGGAACTTTGGAAGGACCAGCTCTCACCTGGTAGAAGACTAAGGTGCAGATGCTGGGGATTGAAGAAGCTAATGCCGTGCCTTGGGCCGACTTTAAAGAGTTGCTACAAGAAGAGTATTTTCCACCGGACGAGATCCAGAAATTGGAAACTGAGTTGTATAATCTCAAGATGGAGGGGTCTGAAATTGAAGCTTATACTACTCGCTCGAATTCTCTTGCGAATTTGTGCCCTAGAATCGCCACACCTGCTTACCGAGGAATTGAGCTGTATATCAAGGGTTTAGTGCCCCAAATCCAGGGAATGGTGACTGCCTCAAACCCTGTGACCATTCGTGATGCTGTAAGGATTGCCAATAGGCTCACGAATCAAGCAGTTGATCAAGGAGTCTTACCTCCTAGAAAAGGAACTTCTGGAGCCTCTGACAACAAAAGAAAGTGGGATAATACTGGGAATCGGTCTGGAAACAAGTATTCCAACCAGCAGAACCATCAAAACCAGAACCGCAGATTTAACAATTCCAGAAATTTCTCATCCAATTCTCAGAAGCAGAGTAATCAGAATCAAGGACAGGACAACAGGGTTATGTGGGCAAGTACCCATAGTGCAACAAGTGCTGTAAGGATCAAATTGAACCCTCACGCGATATCAAAGTCTATAGCCACCGTGCGGAATCCGGTGATTATAGGTGATTCAAGATAAATACAAATAAGATGAATAAACAATACGAATTAGATCAAGAACACAAACCGATTGAGAAGAAAAACATTTATCAGTAACCTTTGTTGCTACACACTTGTTCGAAATTATCTAGGAGAATTTCGTGTACACCAAAAATCGCAAGACACCTTAGAGCAACCAACCCTAATTACAAAATCAAGCTATCTATATATAGGGTGACCTATGCTTGATAAACAAGTCATAGGAATCGGACCCTAGGCCCCAAAATACGCAACTCACAAGCCCACAAACCATTTACACATAAACTAGCCCAACAGTAATTCTAATGCAAAAGACTTATAAAATTCTAGGATCTACAATCTTCCCCTAGGCTTTAGCATTAGACCGTCTTCACATTCTGAATTTATTCGACAGATTCACCATTGCTGGATCATACCACAGCTCCTTTGCCACAATATCAGCTACAGCTCGAGTATAACACTTGGCATATTCTTTAGTATCTTGATTACACTCAATTTGATGCTTGGCAAGTACCATTATATCCTTCTTATGAAAACTCATCAAATCATGAACTTCCATGACATCAATGGTCTTTTGTTTGCAGAGAATTTTGGCTTCACTAGAGTAATCACTATATGCCCAAGTTTGAAAATCATGCAGGCAATCTTCAGGATGTCTCATCGGCAGAGGTATTGTCTTTGTCTTTTATGTTGGTGGATACAGAACATTTGTAAACTTCTTCGCTGGTACACTCTCCTTTCCTGGGATACTCTTCTTCCCATCCCATTTGAACACACCTACCTCTGTACTTCTTCACATAGGATTTCTTGTGAGGAAAATCTTCAAATCTCTTGAACTTGCTTCGCACTGCATTTTCCAGTTTCTTGTAAAAATACTTAGCTTGCTCATTGTTTGATGGATTTGTAAATGGTTCCTGGTAAAGCATTGTCAGATCTACATTCGTGCAGGAGTAACACTGGGTCCAACTCTTGTAGTACTCTAATGGATATTGACCCTTTCTCCGCACAACAAACATATTTTTCTCTCCATCAAACATCCAGGCTTTAATATCAGCATTGACTCCCTGTTTATCATGAAAATGTTCTCCCAGCTGGATTAGATACCTTTCAGGGGGATAGGAAAATGTCTGAGCCTCCCAACCTCCGTCAAACTCAGAAGCTGGTACTGTCATATAATCTTTATCCCTGGTATCTTTATCTTCAGTGGAGGCTTCGAGTAATACAGTTTGAGTTTCCTCAGGGATATCTGCTTCAAAGTCAAATGCTGGTGATTGTGAGGAATCAGCTGCACCCGAACTTCCTTCTGTGTTACCTAGATCACCCTTATCACCTTGACTAGAGTTTGACCTGCTTGATTTATCCGAGTTAAGCTGCCTGATCAGCTTATGAAGATCTCTGAATTGTCTGGTAAACTCTCGGTTTATCTTCTTCTGATTTTCCAACTCAGTGTTGTGGATCTTCTGAATATCAATCAAGTCTCCAATTACCTCACTTTGAGCTGCATTCTGGGCTTTCAAACCTTCAATTTCTTCTCTAAGTTCCTTTTCCAGTCTATATTCAGGGGTTTCCACCGCTTTCCCCATTTCTTGGGTAGTGGGTTGAGAAGATGATTGACCAGCACTAGTACTAGTGACTGGTGGCACACGAGGATCTAATCTTCTTCTTCTGGAGTCACTTGGGCCTTCTCTATGGTGTTGTGTAGCAATCGTCTCAGTCTCAGTCATTTCTTCAGTAACAGAAGCACTGAGGGGAGGATCCTCCGTGGCTTTCCGTTTTCTAATCAATGGCGTCTCAGCAATTTCAGTCTCAACTTCCTTAATATTGATGTCATCAAGATATGTGTCATAATTGATATTATCTTCACCTTCAAAATTCAGTGCACCAATCTGCACATCTTCTAAATCAAAATCTTCCCAATCTGAACTATCTGTGAGTTCAGTAACTGGCTTCTGAGAGGCAGGTACATTATGTTCTTCTTCAATGACTGCATTTCTTTGCACAGGAACCTCCTCTCTTACTATCTCTGCAAATTCACCAAACTTGTCACCAAACGGTACCTTATCAGTCAGTTTCTTCTTTGGATTAATCATCAGGAAAACCTCAATGCCCATAGGTTTTGTATCATGAGTGTCATTGGTCTTCCTCAAAACTGGATATCTAGAATCCAGAGCTAACTGGATAAACCTTGGAACGGCTGCAAACTTTTTATCTCTAGTCACCACATCCTTCACATCAACAAATATCAACCTGGACCTGTTGAATCGAACTCCTTTAACTAGTGACACCATAGCATGGGTGTGCACTTGGTTCAGTTGATCAGTCGAGCTCTTCTTGGCAATCACGCACTTTTGCAAGTAATGGGCCAGCATTCTCCAATATGGTGGAAGGAGAGCCTTCATAGTGGGAGGAGATACTGTGTGGTAACCCATTTTCTTCAGACATTGAGAAACCATTTCTTTATCCAGAGTGATTGGATCTGCAGCAACATCTTTAAGCCTGAGAGCTTGTCTGAAATTCTCCTCAGTCAACACTACTTCTGTTGCTTGTATCTTGGCCAGAATCTGCTTTCCATCATCAGATACGTATGCTGTCTTCCAAAATGCTTGTTGCATACGTTTGCAGATAACAGGGTTTGCTGTAAGTGCATAATGTAGATAGCACTTCTTCAGTCCGGCAATCATCGACTGGTACTTCTCACGATACTCCGCAGGTGGATCCAACAAGTATGCTACCGTGTTGTGGTCTTTAATAAACTCCAAGTCCCTGCACTCACAAACACAGATAAACATCCAAAACAAACAAGAGTTCATTAGTTTTACGAATTTCTTGAAAAACGGACAGCATAACGGCTTAACAATAACTGAAAAACCATTGAAAACATCATCTGGTACCTTTCCGATCGAAAAGCAGGGTCTTCGATCGGAAAGCATCCGTCTGATCGAAAAGTGGATCGAAAAGGTTGAAGCCTTGATCGAAAAGCCAAAGTGCCCGGGACGACTGATCGAAAAGTATACTGTCCGATCGAGAAGCCTAAGCTTTTGATCGAAAAGTACCAGTGGCCAATCGGAAACCCTAGCTTTTGATCGAAAAGCCTCTGGCCAATGTTTACCAGTGATCGAAAAGTAGTATCTTTCGATCGAAAAGTGCCTGTTTCGATCGACAAAACATCGTGTTACCGAGAATCTTCGATCGAGAAGTACCGAGGGTAGTCGAAAAGCTTTTACAGCCTGATCGAAAAGCCTCTGTTTCGATCGAAAAGTGTCTTCTTCTCCGGACAGCACCTGCAACTTAGTCGAAAAGTTCAAATACTCGTGTTTTAACATGATTTCATCTAAACAATGCTCCCAACCCATTATCCCTTCCATTCCCGACCAAGAAAACACAAAAATTTAACACCTACTCGAGGCGGTCCTGAGCGGGTCGAGCCGCACGCTTCAATCGGGGAGCCATCGCTCAAAATCAACAGTGGGGTTGCGTTTAGTGAGTGATTCCGACCGCAGGGGTGTTATAGGATGGTTTCGGTCGGCGGTTGTGGCGTCGGATTGGAGAGGGACAGGGGCGGCGGCGATGTGGGGAAAGGAGGGTGTTCGGGTGACGGTTTTTGATGAGGGAGGTGGTGGTGAGTTCGCAGGGGAGTGGCGAAAGTTGTGGTGTTGGTCGATGGTGGTGGCGGTCGAGAATGGTGGTGATCGGAAAGGGGCTTGGCGGAGATTAGGGTTTGGGAGAAGAGAGGGAGACGGGGAGAGTGACGGGTGAGGGCCGGCTCTCCCCCTTTTTGTTTCAAATTTTTTTTTGTTTAAATTTCACTTTGGCCCCCTCATCTTGTAAATGTGATTTATTTTCCACCCACAATTTTAAACAAACATGCTCTTTTGTTAACATCATCACCAAACATTTTAACTCAAACCCCGTTAAATACAGAAAACTTCCCCTGAACTTAAGCCCGAGAGTTTTATTATCTGGCAACTTTAAAATAAAAACAAAACGAAACAAAAACAAAATGTTAAGATAAAATTAAAAAAAATCAACAAAATAAGATTCTTAACTGACTGAGTTTTGATTGAGAAGGCGTTATAAGGGATCATACCAGATAGTCTGTGACTGAGGAACCCTTTTCAGCTTCAGTTACTTCATGTGATCAGGCGATTGCCGGTATTATTGGTCCATCTTTAAACTCATGTCGCTTTCGTTTACTCAAGCAGTTTTATCACTTTAATTTATATTTTTCAGGTTTATTAAATATGAAAATCTATCCAGGTTACACACATAAGTCCTAGGTATAGTTTGTACACTCTATCAAGTACATCTGGCTTTCGTACAACATTTTTCACGACACCTTTTCTTAAGCCCAACATCATGCTCCAGACTAGGTTGAGAAAAGAAAGAATAGATCACGGAGGTTTTGTTGGATAATATACAACGTCAACTGAATTTTTGAGACATTTTTGATAATGCTCTCATCAGTGACACAGGCTGAGGGTTTTGGACGCTTGAGGGTCTCTTTTGATTGTGCACATTGGCATCTTTTTGGTTTAACATATATATACAATGTGATCTGAAATGTACGTGGATCAGGGTGGTTCCAGGTCTCCGCTTTCGCAGAACAGAGGAGTCCTGACTCGCGTACAACATTCCCAGGTCATTGCTTACGCAAAGCAGAGGGAATGGGATTTTTTAGCATGACATCAAAACTCAGAACCGGGCGTGTGTCTCAGGAATCCTGATGCACAGTCAAATAGAAATTGTACTAACCTAAGTGTGTGTTCCCTTTCAAGCATCATACGTTATCTTTAAGTGTTGTGATAAAACATACCTTTTGATCGATTGACAGCAGAGCCTACCAAGCATATCGACCATGAATCACTGCTTTTCACTTCCACCTTACACGTGTCAGTCAGCAAACACCTGGAAATTTATATCACTTCCCTGCGTGGTCAACCAAAACCAGTAAAAAAATTTAAAAGCACACACTTTAGAGGAAACTGATTATCATATATCTTCCCCTTGCTTTTAGATTTTTTTCAAATTACTAAAAAAACACTATATATATATATATATATATTATATATATATTTTGTTAAATAAATAAATGAAATATATAAATAGTTGCCAGATTACTCATCAAAGGCTATCATGCGGAGGCCTTTGAGACACATTTCAAAATTTGCACTTGGAAGGGGTTTGGTGAACATATCCGCCACATTGTCCTCCGATGCCACCCGTTCTAAATGAATGAGCTTGCGGTCATAGCAATCCCGAATGAAGTGCGTTTTTATATCTATGTGTTTGGTTTTGGAGTGCTGCACGGGATTTTTCACAATTTGCAATGCAGCATTATTATCACAAAAAATGGGAGTATCGAAGAAATTCAAACCGTAATCTCCCAGCTGATGCTGCAACCATACCACCTGTGAGAAGCAAGCAGATGCAGCCACATATTCTGCTTCGGCCGTCGACTGAGACACCGTGTGCTGCTTCTTGCTCTGCAAGGATACCAACCTGTCACCTAAAAATTGAGCTCCAGCAGATGTGGATTTCCTGTCAAGCTCATTACCGCCATAATCGCTGTCAGAAAAAGCATACAGATTAAATCCTTACTCTTTAGGGTACCAGAGGCCTAGTCGAGGCCAACCCTTCAAATATTTAAAAATACGTTTAACAGCAGAGAGATGAGAGAGTTTAGGATTAGCCTGATAGCGTGCACATTGGCACACAGCTAGCATGATATCTGGACGGCTGGCGGTTAAGTACATCAAAGACCCAATCATCGACCGGTACATGTGTTCGCTCACCGGTTAACCGTCTGGATCCCTGGTAATTGCTGGTCTGGCCGCCATAGGTGTGGAGACAGGCTTTGCATCCATCATTTTGTATTTTTCCAAAATTTCTGTGACATATTTGGCCTGATGGATAAGTATCCCATTGTCACTTTGCTTTACCTGTAGGGCGAGGAAAAACTCCATCTCACCCATCTGACTCATCTCAAACTTTGTGCGCATTACCTTCTCAAACTCTTTGCACAAGTCTTCATTGGTAGAACCGAAGATGATGTCATCAACATATACTTGCACCATGATTATGTCACTCCCAACCTCCTTCCTGAAAAGTGTCTGATCCACTATGCCTCTTGTGTACCCGTGTGCTAGAAGATGATCAGTTAGAGTCTTGTACCAAGACCGAGGTGCCTGGTGTAAGCCATACAAGGCCTTGTCTAGCTTGAACACATGATACGGGTGTTCCTCATCAATGAAGCCAGGAGGTTGAGTGACATATACCTCTTCATCCATTTCGGCATATAAAAAGGCTGTTTTCACATCCAACTGATAGACCGTGAAATTCATGTAGGATGCATAGGCTAAGAAGACTCTTATCGCCTCTAAGCGGGCAACTGGTGCATAAACTTCATCATAATCCACTCCTTGAATCTGCTTGTGGCCTTGAACCACCAACCTGGCCTTGTTTCTGACAATGATGCCGTTGTCATCCCTTTTGTTCTTATAAAGCCACCGAGTAGTGATGACCTTTTTGTCAACAGGTCGCTCTACCAACTTCCAAACTTGAAGCCGTGAGAATTGGTTTAGTTCTTCATGCATAGCCTCTACCCAACTAGGGTCTGTCAAGGCCATAGTAATGTTGGGGGGCTCAATTTGTGAAATGAAACAGGAGTACATACAATGATTGATGTCCCCTGACTGGCTTCGTGTTATCACCCCTGATGCTAACGGACCAATGATGTTGTCCAGGGGATGATATTTATGGATACTGGTTTCGGCAACAACCTGAACAGGAATTTCAGGGAGCAGATTTGAGTGATCGGGTGCATCGGGTGCATCGGCTGTTTCAGGTGCAGCTTCTGCCTCAGATCCCTGTGTTTGAACTGTGTCTGACCCAGGATTGACATCTGCATCATTA
>JBCNJP010000008.1:48955336-49141090 GCA_039602395.1 Deinandra increscens subsp. villosa
TTTATATATATTACATTCATGATTCATGATTGCTGGTCCTCTCACGTGTTTTACTATTTCTATTCGTACCCATTCCTGTGTTGACACCTGTCAGAGGTGTCTTTATGTTATATTTTTTTTCTTTTTACCGTGTGCTTTAGTGAATAAGTACTGTCATTCCTGTTTTTGAAAACAAGTGTTATGTTGTGCGAATGGTGGTTTCCTATGTTGGTTACCGCTGTGTCTTGGTTTCGAGACTTTGGCACAACATTTTTTTTTGGCGTTCGGCGTTTTTATACGAGTTGTTTGATGGAAGTACGTGTGTTTGTGTTTCTTTTGACGCGTGTCTTTTTTTTGCTTTTCACACGTATCTTTTCTCCTGCCTATTTAACCGTGGCCTCTTTCATTTCTTTGCTTCCTTTTCCGTTATCGTCTTCGAGGTCGCCGTAATCGTCCCCTAGGTCACCGTAACTTTCAGGTTCTCTCTCTTCGCACTGATGCTTCTTCTTCCATGTCTTATGCTTTCTATTTTTTTCTCACAATTGTTGATTGAGGATGTGCTTTACTAACAGTCGTTTGTGTGGGGATTCAATTCGATTTCTCTTCGGTTTCTCAGAACTTATTGCTTGATGTTGTCTGTTTCCATTTTTTCGTTCAGATCGCAAATGTGTGCTTGGTCAATTTTTACTCCTAATTTCTAATTTATGGTTGCATGTGGCCTTTTGAGTGGTTATATTGTTCTGATTTGTGTTTGCGTTCTTTTACCTTATTACTTGATGCTGTCTATTTCCATTTTTTTGTTCTGTTTCAATTTTTTTGTTCAAGGCGCAGTTGTGTTCTTGGTTAATTTTTACTCCTAATTTCTAATTTGTAATTGCATGTTGTATTTCTAAATAACATTCAGAAAGAGCATACTTTTTTATGCACGCCAACTGTTTGTTTAAATGTGTTTGTGTGTTAGAGAAAATAGACATTTTCTGATTTCAATAATCCTGCTACACCTATTTGGTAATTCGAACAACAAGAGCAAGGATGAAGATAGAGACGTTTTCTGATGAATTGTTTGGCGAATCTGTAATTTTGATGGATTGTTCTTTAAAAGAAAGACATTTTTTCTTTTGGTTTATTGTGATCATTTCAGGAATCATGTTAGACCTGTTTGGTAAGATACAGATGCACCTGAATATCATTTGTATGCTTTTAGTGTTATCTTTAGCGAGGAAATGGGAACAGCTTTTAAATTTGCTTGGAAAGTTGCATTTCATTTAGTAATTGCCTAACTGTACGTTGGCTTTTGACTTGATAAAACAATTGCTTACCTACATTCACTTTTCTTTTACTTATCAGCTTATTTTACTTTTATTTTCATGTATGGATTTGAAAAGTTACATTTCATTTAGTAATTGCCTAACTGTACTTTGGCTTTTGAGTTGATAAAACAATTGAACATTTTCTTTTGGTTTATTGTGATCATTTGAAGAATCATGTTAGACCTGTTTGGTAAGATAGAGATGCACCTGAATATCATTTGTATGCTTTTAGTGTTATCTTTAGCGAGGAAATATGAACAGCATTTATATTTACTTGGAAAGTTACAACTGATGCTAACATCATCTGAGCCGATGACACCAGCAGCCAAGATGTCAAGAGGTAGACCTGCAGAAACAACAGGTAAACACAAAACAAAATACACATAATTAAAATTTAATGTGCTATACTAACAAAATTTGATTGTCCAGAAGAAGACAACTTGCCCACAAAGAAAGCAAGAACAATCTTCAAATGACAACCAAGATATCCATCTTTTTGGGTGCAGCAGCAAAAGCAGTGTCTTTTGGTACTAAAAAAAAGGGTTCCAAATGTAGTTGGAGAACAATACCCTATGTAAATATCTAGAATGCTATCTAGAATGCTGATGGTAGTAAAACAACCAAGTGGTTTGTAAATATCTAGAATGCTATCTACAATGCTGATGGTAGTAAAACAGCCACTGTTCTTTGCTATATAGGCAACAGAACAAACATATTTTGTAATGTCAATGGCATAACTATTAATGTTTGGTACATTCCCACATAGTAGGGAAACATATTTTGTAAAACAGGTATGCCTATCAAAAACAAAAGCCCTTGCTTTGACAACAACAATCAAACAATTTTTGACAGAGCACCACATAGCCGATGGTGGCCCGCCGCAACGCGCGGGCGGGTCACCATCTTGTATATATACATACATATATATATATATATATATATATATATATATATATATATATATATATAGGGAAGGGTTCCGTGTAGACCCCTTAAATTTTGTAGACCCCGTAGACCCCTATAAAACTCAATAAAAATAAAACTCAGTGTTGTAAATTTGGTTTTTTTTATTACGATAAGCTTTTAAGAACCAAAAAAAATAAATAAATAAATTAAAAAAAAACAAAAAATATTAAAAATCGAACATTTTAAGACAATGAGTTTTAAAATAATGAGTTTTAAACGCAACACTGAGTTTTATTGAGTTTATTGAGTTTTAAACTCATTGATTTTTAAAACTCATTGTCTTAAAATGTTCAATTTTTAATGTTTTTTGTTTTTCTTTTTTTTTAATTGTCTTGTTTTTTTTCTTAAAAGCTTATCGCAAATAAAAAAAACTAAATTAACAAAACTGAGTTTTATTTTTAGTGAGTTTTAATGAGTTTTATTGAGTTTTATAAAGGGTCTAGGGTCTACAAAAAATAAGGGGTCTACACGGATCTTTTACATATATATATATATATATATATATATATATATATATATATATATATATATATATATAATATGTGATTTTTATATTAAACAATATAGCCATGTCACCTCACCGACCATGTCTAACCATGCACACCCTTCACCTTAAGCCAAAATTATCAAATCAAATTGAAGGATGGTCATAGCCCCTATGCACTATAATTAATGTTTGGCTTTATTGATATGAATACATGTGAGTACTAAGACCCTCCGCATCGGAGGTACATACACACGTACGTACGTACGTACGGCGTACGTCACTGATGTGGCGTACGTACGTACGTGCGTACGTACGTCCCCACAAACCTTCACGTACCAGCCACGTTGGGACCCACCAATTTCTTTTTCCTTTTCTTTTTTACTTTTAACGGATAGATTTTGTAAAATTCAAAATTTTTTGTTTTATTTTAACTTTTAATAATTCAAATAAAATATAAATAAATTTTAAAAAAATTTGAAAAAATTTCTAAAATTCATAATTAAATAAAACATTAAATTTAATATTTTTTTTTAAAAAAAAACGGCTAGTTTTATTTTTTGTCTTATTATAACGGCTAGTTTTTTTATTTAAAAAAGTCTATAAATACCACTTCATTTCTTCATTTCATTCACACATCAAACCTCTCATTTCTCTCTCAAATTTCTGCAAACCTCTCATTTCTCTCTCAAATTTCTGCAAACTCAAGCTTCCAAATGGATCACAACAACTCAAGCTTCCAAACTTAATATTAAATTATTTTTTTAATAAAAATATAGCCGTTATAAATAAATAAAGATTAAATAAAATGGTGATGTGGAAATAAAAGGTGGTATGTGGGGAAGTACTTGATGTGGAAAAAAAGTGGGTTTTGTGGTATGTGGTAAGTACGTGACGTGGCATGCTGACTGGACCAAAAAGGTGGTATTTAGTGGTATTTAGTGTTCCCTTGATGTGGGTGGTCTAAATAACTATTTTCATTGAAACTACATTAATGCAGCTGGAAGAGAATACCTAGATTACGGGGTCCCTTTATACCAAACATCCATTAGATGTAATTGGAAAGCCACAAAAGCCATTATAAAAAAGAACAAGGAGCATGTAAATTTTGGCATCACTAAAACTGGGGAAACAACACTTCACGTAGTAGCAGCGCTAAAACGAAGCAGTAAGCGGACGGAGATGTTTATGAAAAATATTGTGAAAAGCATGACTAAGGAAGACTTTGCCCTTGAAGATGAAGATTACAACACCACACTCTTTCTAGCAGCTAGAGCCGGAAGCATATGATGCCATTGTATGTTGCTGCCTTGTACGGAAATCATGAAGTGGTGAAGTATCTTTTTGAAAAATCAAAGGATTTCTTTGATGATGGTTGGAATGAACAGAATTGTAGTCAGCTTCTTGAGAGATGCATGGAGGCTGATTTGTTCGACAATCATTACTTCTCCCTGATACTATCTTTTAACAATTCCTAGATTTTCTAGGATAAATACATCACCACCTGCATTTTGTAGGATTTGAAGATTGCACGCCACCTAACCATCAGGATGTTCCCTTTAGGATAAAAAATATCAGAAAAATAGTCCTTGTATAATTATAAGAACCATAATTATATTTCCAACACAGGATTTGATGTAATTTTAAGATTGAACAAAGTGATTATGAAGTGATTGAAGAATCACATCATGCTTTCATGGCAAATATTAAGATTGAACAAAGTGATTTTGAATCCGAATCCAGTGGATATGAATCTGTCTGTGAATTTTGTTCAGAAAAAGATAAAAAGATTCAAGATTTGATTAAAGAAAATGAGTTGTTGATTGCTAGAATCGGAAGCAAGACAGATAAACTAAAACAATGTAAGATAAAATTGGAAGGCTTGATTCAAGAATTGTCATCTCAGAATGAGAAGTTACATGTTTTCAAGCTAAAACTGGTCACAAAGAATTGAACTTTCAAATTGCTACTGACAAATTAGAAAAGAATTTTGCAAAGTTATCTGAAATAAATGATGTGTTGTCAAAAGAAGTTGAAAAATGGAAACAAGAAGCTATAGAAACTAAAGCTGATTTCAATGATCTGTTCGAAAAGTCGAAGACTAAACTTGATGTTCTTAATAAGACTTCTGATGAACTCGCTATTAATGCAGTAGGTTATCAGAATGATAATCTAAAACTTCTAAAAGATCAAAATGAGTTGGTTCGAGAGAATAAATTACTGAATGAAAACATTGATATTCACCATTAAAATGATTTAGGCTGTGTTTGGCGCGCTAGCTGCTAGCTGATAAGCTAGCTGATGAGCTAGCTGCTAGATGATAAGCTAGCTGATGAGCTAGATGCTAGCTGATAAGCTAGCTGCTAGCTCATAAACTATAAGCTAGCTGCTAGCTCATAAACTATAAGCTAGCTGCTAGCTCATAAACTATAAGCTAGCTGATAAAAAATAACGTTTGGTAAAAACTAGCTTATAAATATAAAATGACATAAAAGTACATGTCATAAATGTAAATAAAGGTATTTATTTATAAGTTGAGGAAGAGTAAAACTTGAAATATTCTAAAAGTTAGTTGAAAAGCTACTCCAACTAGCTTTTCAAAAGCTAGCTTATAAGCTAGCTTATAAACTAGCTTTTTGACGTTATCAAACGGGGGTTTTTTTTTAGAAAAAAGCTAGCTTTTTAGAAAAAGCACCGTTTGGTACATCAAAATGCTAGTTGATAAGCTAGTTTATGGCACGCGAAACACAACCTAAACACTTCACGAAAGAAAAACTTCATCTTATTTTACTATAGTTAGTTAAATTATTATCTTATAGTTACAAGTTGTTTTAGTTGTTTTAGAAAGTTTACGATTTTACTATAATTAGTTGGATTATTATCTTACCAGTTACAAGTTATGTTAGAAAGTTTATAATGCTATTTAAATTTAACATGTAAAGGAATTTAATGTGTAAAAAATATTATTGAGGGATTTTTTTATTGTTTATATACGAGTAAATCGACCCGCGCCTTGCGGCGGGGTCGGAAATACTTTTACTGTGAAAAGTTACGTATGTTTTTCTATGACGTCGATAAGTTAGTGTCTTATCGATAATGTTCATTTATAAATGTAGATAAAACATATAGATTACTATCCATTAGATAATCACTTAACATATATAGTCGCAAAACATGTATGTCGTGAGATTGCCCACCCTACATATATTTGAAACAACTCAATAAAGAAACATATTAAAAGTTGGTGGATCAACCCATGGTGCTTAGACCCTTATACCACCAAACAAATTCTCTAGCTGAGTGCACACCACTCAAATGCTGCAGTGATTACAAAATTGTATTATTCAATCATAATCTATTTTTTTCTAAGATGATTTTGAAAGTTTAACCTGATTAAAAGTAGTCTTTGGGCAAACTTCTTGACCCGTTAGATACTTTAAAAATCATAACAAAAAAATCTGCAAATGACAGAAAACTGACACACCTCTCCTGGTATACCAAGAACTCTATCACTTTCGGCACCATAAGAAAGCATAACCTGATTCAATGGGAGACGATCGTAATTAAACATATATTGTTAAAAACATCAAAAAAAATAAATAGAAGACTGTTTTACCCTTACCACCCATGATAGATTTGGCGGAGCTCAGACAAAGAAATTGAGAAGCCAAGAGACACATTGCTAAAAAAACGAACACCGTTCGTTGTGTGCAACCCGAGAAAATTGGTTGATGACAATCTGTTACAAGTTGTGTTGCGGCGGACCGTAAGTTGTCTTGTATGTTCTTTGTTATGTAATTGTTATGTTAAGTATGAAATGTTAATGTCCAAAGGATGACATTTTTTTTCAGAATGATAATGCATAACCATAAAACCATCATACATTACCAAGTGAGTTCATTGTTCACAAACTACTTATCTATGGCTGGAAAATCATAACCTTTCTTGAGTGTTATAAATAATTAACAATAATTTCTTGATTTATAAATAAATAACAATAATTTCTTGATTAAGAAGGAAGCATATGTGTCGTAACATTTACTAAACCCAAAGATAGTTACTCAATTTGTTATAATCGAGACAACATAATACAGTTAGCTTTCCAATTACTACATTATCGAAACTGAAACTGAAATAGAAGAGGACCTTTGACATTTACCTGATGGGCAGAAGGCTAGGGTGAATCAAAATCCTCTCAAATTAAAGCAAGCTTTCCAATGGACCACATGCAATTTTTTTAGTACAACTCTACACTACCAAGAGAGACCATTTATAATCTCTCCATTCAAAACCTTTAATGTTTTAAGCAATTGTTCCCTGTTATATTATACCATAATCATTTTTATTTTTTCTTTTACATCAAATGAAAGCTACAAATAACAAAAGCAACTACATATGAGCCATAACAAAAGGAAATTTTGTCTAAGTAATCAATCATGTTTAAAATACTAGTATGTACCTTCAAAGGAGAACGAACTCTTTCTGCAATCTCACAGAAGGTAACAACACATGTTTTTGGCCAAACAAAAGAAATAAGAAGTGTTCAAGCTAAATAATAAAATAAATTAAAAAAAAACTCAGAACCGATAACACAGGGTCCTTGACTACTTGTTGATTGTTGCATACAGAAAAAACCAGTTCACAATAATCTTTATTAGACTGACCGTACTGGGTCACGGAGCCAAGCAAAGGTTGGTGAGGTGGTCGCGTGGAACACCGCCACCATCCACGCCTCTATGCCTCTTTCCTTTCCTAAGATGAAGGCTGCCATATCATAGAGACTATGCATAAGATATCTCAACTTTTAACATTTTTTGAGTTACATGTAGATAATCAAAGTTACAACTATCTTGGGAAACTAAGCTATCACACAATGATACAATGGCATATCCAAAACTGCAGAAGGACCGATCATCATTCCAAAACTGATTTAATAAGATTATTTAGAATGTTTACAAAGTAGATGTATGTATACCTTTCTGATCTATTTGAATAATCTACCACAGTAACCATAAGAGCATTTACACAACAACCCTGCATAGTTAAACAAAAAGCAGAGGCCATCAGCTTCTTAATTAATTTTTTTATTGAATGGGCAATTAGACTTAGCAAACTCAAGAGTGACATAACTCTAACGTTCATAAATAAAAACAACCTTCATAGTGTGAGGATTAACTAAATTTACAACGGTAAGTATTGATGCCAAAAACCATCTGCCACCTATCGCAGCTGTTGTTGGGCGGTTACCACTGCCATGGTCACTATCGACCGCCACCACAACCATCCAAACACCATCCATTCACTAAGAACAACCATCAATAAATTTAAATCAATTCACTTCATAAACATACATAAAAAAATCACTACCACAATGGATTTGATGAGCTAGAACTTTTAGAAATATAGGGGAAAACCCCCAAATTGAAAACCCTTACCAAGTGGAGTCTGGAGAAACGATTTCAGGGGTCATCGGAGTTGCCGTGGTCATCGACCACCTCTCGAGCCCTAGCTGCCGGTGCTGAGATGAATCGAGGTTCTAGCCGTTGATCGGATTCGAACAGGAGGGGGAGAAAGAGATTCGTCTTCAGTTTGGTAAGGGTTTTTCAAAACCCCCAAATCGAGGTCCACCAGGTCGCGCTGCTCGTGTTCGCCGGAGAACGACGTGATCGAAAGACGGAGGTGGGAGTCGGCGTCGCCGACTGTCCATTTCTCTCTCTCTTCTTCCTTGTATACTGCCAACTCTTTTTCAGCTTGAACCAAGTTGTATGCACCGAGTAGTCTGGGCAAGGAAGCCCTTTGTGAGTTTGTTCTGGGTTAGGGTTTACCCCTGCTAATTTAGAGAGAGAATTTTGAGAAGACATATACCATCGGGAGTGTGTATGTGAGTGAAACAACACAATCAATAGACATGGGAGAGATGAGATGAGTCATCGGTCACCGCCTATATCAATAAATAGATAAAAAAACACGTGTGCTGAATAGTGGGGGATGAGAGGCTGACAAGATTTCTGAAATGTTATATAAATAATAAAAGGTTATTAAATGATTTTTATGAGAAAATCGAAAGTATCTTAGTTTTGTATTGTTGTTTTTATTTTATTTACCTAATAATTATCTATTCAAACAAAAATCAAATTGTTGCTTCCATTAAACATAAATACTTTATTTAGATAGGAAATATAGAAATTTTATATTATATTATATTATATTGTTATAATAATATTATATTATAGTGTATAATAAATATAAAATAAGCATAAGTTGATATCGTAATACGTATAGTCGTGTGACATGAAATATTTTTTATTTTTTCTATTTTTAATATCAAAGAATTTAACAATGGAGTTTATGGGATTATAAGTAAAGTCGTCTAAAATAGTTTTTAGGTCATAAAATAGATACTTTAAATGTTTGGGTCGTTATATTTTTTTATTTTCATTTTATTTACATGGTGTTATAGTAATTAATTATTTTTTATGACCGCACTATACCTGTAACAACTTACGGTTGATAAAATCTAGTTATAAACAAATTACAACTTTGGTTTGATTAAAAGTTAATAGTTTATTTGTGTTTCGTATCAAAATGGAATACCATAATGTCCTGTCTAATAATTTGATTATTATAATTACAATTGATTAATTTTTATAATTTATTTTCGTAACTTTGGTTCTTCTTGGTTTTTTTCTTTGTTTTCGAGCGCAAAGAGTTTAGCAAAGGAGTTAGTTGTGTAATTGGTAAATTTAAAATTTTAATACGAGTTGGCCATGAATTTATAAATGGCTTTAGTCGTTACATGTTATTTTTCGTTACGTTATTTCTAACGTAACGTTATAGCAATGCAATGGGTTTGTGTGCTTGCTTATCTCCACGGCAACGCTCAAATTGCAAAGTCTTGTTAAATAATAAAAGCAAGTTATCTCATTACTCAGCAAAGAAAATATTTATGCTTTGTGTTTTGCTTTCATATTTGATTCGGTTGAAACTTCATCTAATACAATTAAATGTCAAAACTTCATAGATGTGGCATCTCTAAGATAGTGCAAAAGCATCGAGCACT
Organism: Deinandra increscens subsp. villosa; assembly: GCA_039602395.1. Lineage (NCBI taxonomy): Eukaryota > Viridiplantae > Streptophyta > Magnoliopsida > Asterales > Asteraceae > Deinandra > Deinandra increscens. Next base: position 48,965,136 of record JBCNJP010000008.1, read on the forward strand.
TGATATTCGGACTGTACTTGCGAATTTGGCTCGAAAGACCGATGCCTTTTCTATAACAAAATCAAATATCATCTAAAGAGAAACTAGGTCGAATGAAACCCTTTTCTAATAGTTCTTGCAACTAGATAGGCAACTCATGCATTTCAAATGGTGTGAGTCTGTATGGTGACTGCACAGCCGGTGTAGCTCCTGGAACCAAGTCAGTCCGAAATCCGACTTGTCTTGATGGCATGATTCGGTCAAGTCTTCAGGAAAGGCTTCTGGATAGAGTCGGACGGTCAGTATGTCTTCTAACTTCTGCTCGTTGTTCTTGTTCTCCGTTATATGGGCCAAACCCTTTTCGTAAACACTTTCGGGCCTTCAAGCATGAAATTATTCTTAGCGTTGATCTGTTACTTTGTCCATATGTTGCTTATTTCACCGTTTGCAAGTGGTATACAAACGATCGTCTCTCAACACACAATCTTGCTTGATTCTTCTACAACCAATCCACCCAAACACTACGTCGAAGCTTCCAAGTGTTACCGGTAGTAAGTCGATGTTGTATGAATAGTCTGCTAGGTTTAGAATTCATCCTTGGAATATCTTATTAGTCTCAATCAGCTTACCATCAGCTAACCCCATCATGATGTTCGATTCCAGGTGTGACTCTATATTTCCGACTACATATTCTCTCTAACGAGCATTATCCTTGTTTGCATTCTGATTTGGGAAATACCTACAGAAATGCCTCGCCTTGCCTCCCCTCCTTCATAGCATGTGTGGGTAGCTCCAGTGTTGGTAGCGGTGGTTATTGGTGCTGTAATCATTATTGATGTAACACTCGAACTCGGGATTTACGAAAATAAATAAAAGTTCGAACCGGGATTCGAAAGCAACATCAAGTAACAAGCATGTGGGCTGTAATCCATTGACAAATTAAATAAAAAGCTGGATCAGGCCCAAAAAGCCCACCAACTAAAGAAAATCGCAACCCATTAAACCACCTGAGCCCATCTGCGAATTCCCAGCCCCTTTTGTCTGTTACCATCGATGGAAACAAGGTTTTTGGCAGCATTCTTCCCTCTCCTCCCTATACATGCAGCGCAGAAAGAGCAGAGAGACACCACTCTCAAAAATTCGACCAGGGCACCTTGCTTCTCTCTTTCTAAAATTCGAATAGAGCTACAGGGTTTCAGCAAGGAGTTTAAACACCCAAATCTTGTAAGTATCTTCTCTCAAAAGTTAGGGTTCATAGTTGGGTTATGAAGGAACTAACAAATGATGTAAAAATTGAAATCAAGGGGGCTGCTGATCACTGAACTTCATGAAAAAGGGGCTGGAGTAGGGCTGATTTTCGAAGAAAAGGAGAAGGTGGGACTGCTCGTTGATCAGCTCTTGCGCAAGGAAGTAGAAGGCTGATTGTACAAGAATTTTGCACAAGGTACAACCCTCTGATGCATGCCAGTTTAGTAAATTTAGGAACTGAATTCTGATCGATGCCATGACCATGTTTACAAACTAGAAACTTTTCTAGATTTAAATAATTAGTAGAGTTTATGCATGTTGAAGAATAGTGATATTTGGATTGAAAAATGATTAAAAATAGTATGAAGGAAGTAAGCTTGATTGAACTTTTATTTAGTAACTTGAGAAAGAAAATTAGACCTGGGAATCTGCGTGAAAGGAAGGCTGGGGGGGGGGGGGGGCTGTCCATTGAATTTTTGAAGGAGAAAAAGCCTCCTGTACTACAAATTCTACACATAGTACAAGCTGATTTATGCATGGAAACCTTTGTAGAAATAAGACTCAAATTCTGATGGGTACATGTCTGATTAACAGCCTTAAACAATGCTAAAACTCATCAGATTTTCATGACTATATTGCCTATTAAGTGACATTGGAGTTTAGACTAAAAATAATTAAAACTTAGTAAGATTTAGTTTTAGTTTTACTATGAAATCCTTAAGTTAGAAAACTTGAAGATTTAGAATAATGAGTATAAAAATTTAACATAGACAAGAAGAACTAATGATGGGTAGCTGAAAGTTTACGGTCTGACCCGCTAGAGATTTAGTGTTGCATTATGCAACAATATTCAGCAACTTTATAAAAATGTTAACTAAACGACATTTACTTGAAGTTCCAAAAACTAAATAGTTATAAACACTTAGTATCGCAGCATATAACAATTTTATAAAGATTAAACAACATTACTTGAAATTTCAAAGTTCAAATATTATAGATGTTAATGTTGCATCATGCAACAATGTCTAAAAAAATAGAAAATCTGGATTCAATAAAAATGTATAGCGGTTCATGACACACGTTTTCCAAAATGTAATCAAACATTAGTCGTGTATCGCGAATATCAAAATGCTTACTGTTGCATTATGCAACAGTATCAATATAGACTATTTAAGCTTAATAATATTTGAAGTTAGGACAACTTGCAATCAAGACCACAATTGATTATATACATCTAAGAAAAATACCATAGTAAGCATTGGGTTCATAATTCGTATATAACCCGAATTTTTCAGTTAGAACAAGATACTAATATAACAAATAATTTTGTTATTATTATTGGTTTAGGTTGACTATCGAAAGTCAAACCAACAAGTAAATCCTCACCGTCAAAGTTGCCAATCAAACCAAGTGAGTTCCGTATTATTTCCTACCTCGTTATATAACAGTTCTTGGCCCACAAATAATCATTGTGGAGCAACAGTTGCGTGCTATATTGGTTATCAAAATTCGTATCTCATGAAATGTGCAAAATACTACGTAACTAGTATGCTAGAAATATTTGGTGCATGTGTTGTACCCCGAAATTTTATATATATCTTGTCGGTTACATTCTAGCCATTCATGTAGAAAAATTATGTAGGGGCCAATAGCATTGTGAAATATTTGAATAACAGTTTAGGATACGGCTCACCAACAACTTCATAGTTGTTGATATCGGTGGTTTACAAATTTTGCAGGTAATAAGTAGGAATCCATCAGACAAGTGGTTCCTCGGGTAATAAGGATATAGCGATCCATAATGATGTCAAGAATCGTCGGGCCCAATTATTAGCATTTTGTTAGGATGTTAAGTCAAACCTAATGTTATCGTATTTACTTTTAAGATTGTGAAACTTAGTAGGCTAACTGTAACTAAGTAAATAATTATTTAATATTATTATATTCTGTTGCTTCCGCGTGTATCTGATATTGACAGCCTGTTTTCCACAACACCTCTCCCGTACCTGGCAGGCGGTTTGGGCGGGGTGTGACAGGTTGGTATCAGAGCCACAGGTTCCAGCAGATTAGGTGTTAAAGACCCCTAAGCTTGAACCTCAACTCGATCATAAGATTAATGCATCCATTAAAGGATTGTGACTTAGGTAAAGAAATTTGTCTGTTGGGTAGTTATGGAGAGTTAGTGTAAGGTCGATAGTAGTTTTAGCCTAGCTAACTACAATTCCTACCCACAGGTACACTAAGACTCGATGAAACCTAACAGATGGATTTAAGAACCTTAAGTCTTTAAATTCTTAAGTATGCAACTCTAAGAGATTAGAACTTAAGTCAAAGGCAATATTTGTATGTATTTATATTTGTGTATTATATGTACTAAGAAAAATGCGTATAATATTTGAACAGGCGCCTAAAATCAAGATGTGGAACTTTGGAAAACCATCAAAATCTGGTAGCAAGAGTAGCCGTAGCAAAGGAAGCAAGGGAAAGAAAGAAGAGGGAGGTCCAAGCCAACCCGCACGATCGTTGAGCCCAGATCTTTCGGGGTATTTCAACGCCCCGACACAAAGGAAGACACGTTCTCCTGCGGCATCTGCAACTGATATCCCAAAACCACCTAAGAAAAGAAGTACCAAGCCAAGGATGTCAGTGCATCCTAGTCACACCATTCATAATGCTCCTTCTGAATGGAACGCTAGGGATGCCGGGTCAGAAAACGAGGAACCAGAAGAAGAGCCTTATGAAGCAGGAGATGAAACCGCCCCGGTGCCTCAAGTGGTGATTGCCGTGTCGACTGGACACACGGTGAGTTATCACTCGGAGCATCGATCTCGCAACTTGTATGCCTCACCACTCTATGCAGCTGACGAAGAGGAAGGGCCCGAGGAATCGGTCCCGATGCAGCAGGAACCAGCAGCTACCTTCGCTCAATCAGGGAACCTAGTGGATGTGCATGTGCAGGACCCAATTGCTGCTTTGGCTAACGACCCACGAGATCCATATGTGTCTGCCATGATGCACGGCCACATTGGGTCAGTCAGTATCTGAACGCTATAGCTTCCCACATTTGATGAGGTCAAACAGCCAACCATCATCCGCATATCAGCAGCCACCACCACCTCAGCAGGTACCTTCGTTCCAGCAGCCACCAGGGTTCCAGCAACAACCCTATTATCAGCAGCAGCCCCATGCCAACCAAATGCCCGTTCGAGAGCCATATGTCACGGGCATGCCGTTTTACTCCCCGCAGCCATCATACTATCCGCCTCAACCTTACCAATATTCGACTTCTCCACCCATGCATCAGCCATTTATGTCATTCTTTTCATCGGCATATCCATATCCTCCCTATGGAACTTACCCAGAGATTCCGAGATCATCTTTTTCTGGACCAAGCCCGATATATGCACCCACCCCTTACGTAGACCAGACGGGGCCTAGCTCCCCGGTTATTGATGCACTCCGGGAAGAAAACAAGGCACTAACGAAGAATCTGGAGAAGCAACTCAAGAAAGAAAGGAAGATGGCGGAGGAGGCTAAGAAGGTGTCAGCTCATATCAAGCATCTGACTTCATTTGGAAGCCACTATGATTAGGGGTGGAGCTTGGTATGGCAAGGAGGTGACGTGGTGAAGATTGTGAGAGAATGTTTCTTTGTGATGTTTGCGTTTGTTTTGAATAAAGTTTGGGGTGTCTATTTTGTTGCTTGTTAAACTTGTTTCTGTTGTGTAACTTAAGACCTAAGGTGGGCTGTGTAGCAGCCTGTGAACTTGTTGTGTGTGCAATGTGTTAGGAAAAAAGTGTGCCTTTTTTTGTGTTACTATTAGTACTCAAATGATGCATATATTAGATATATATATATATATATATATATATATATGTATACACCAATAAAGAAAAAGTACAAACACATAAATGATAAGCAAGTTTGAGTTATATCTAAAAGGAAGGTTAAAACAATCATCTAATGAGGGTGGCAGAGCAAATGAAAACTCTTAAAAATTGTCACGAATACTAAAACCAATATTCCTTAAAAAGCAAAAATCATAAACTCCCAAGAATACACCCAATATCACAAATTTCCACGAATACCACTACGTCAAAATTCACCTTTGGCCACGGAAAAAAACCGTGACAAAAGGTGTTTGGTCACGTTTTTTTTCCCATTCCAACCGACACCATAGGTGCCGTGACCATATGTACCCTACGACCACGTTACAATATCAGTGGCTAAAGCCACCTATAAGCGTGGCTAAAGGGTACCAATATATGTTGTTGTAATCAAACAATTCTTCAGAAAAGCGTGGCTAAAGGGTCCCAACGGCCACATGTGTTTGGTTAACGTGGCCTTTGGTAATTTTATGGTCACGTATATTCGTGTTTTAGCCACATACATTATAAAAATACGTGGCCAAAGGGTTGCTGAAATCATACATTTTGTCACAGTACGCGTGGCCAAAGGTGGCAACGGCCACGTTAAAATATCAAAAGTGTGGCCTTTGGTATTATATGGTCACGTATATTTGTGTTTTAGCCACATATGTTATAAAAAACGTGGCCAAATGGGTTGCTGAAATTATAATTTTTGTCCCAATACGCGTGGCCAAAGGGTGGTAACGACCACGTTAAAATATGAATAGCGTGGCCTTTGGTATTATATGGTCACGTATATTTGTGTTTTAGCCACATATGATATGAAAAAACGTGGCCAAATGAGTTGCTGAAATCATAAATTTTGTCCCAATAAGCGTGGCCAAAGGGTGGCAACGGCCACATTAAAATATAAAAAGCGTGGCCTTTGGTATGATATGGTCACGTATATTTGTGTTTTAGCCACATATATTTGGAAAAAAAAGTGGCTAAAGGGTAGTTGAAATCATATATTTTGTCCCAATACGCGTGGCCAAATGGTGGCAATGGCCACGTTAAGATATAAAAAGCGTGACCTTTGGTATTATATGGTCACGTATATTTGTGTTTTAGCCACATATATTTGGAAAAAGAAAGTGGCCAAAGGGTAGTTGAAATCAAACATTTTGTCTCAATACGGGTGGCCAAAGGGTGGCAACGGCCACAGTAAAATATAAAAAACATGGTCTTTGGTATTATATGGTCACGTATATTTGTGTTTTAGCCACATATAATTGAAAAAAAAAAGTGGCCAAAGGGTAGTTGAAATCTAGAATAATTTGTCCCAATAAGCGTGGCTAAATGGTGGCAACGGCCACGTTAAAATATAAAAAGTGTGGCCTTTGGTATTATATATATGGTCATATATATTTTCTTAATTACAATTAATTATATATTAATTAATTAGTATAGAGAAACCTTAAAAATCATATATTATAATTAAAAATTAATGTACATACACTAATCATGACGCTGTTCAAAAAGATAACATACGACACTAATCAAAGTTTAATTTCTATAATAATTAATTATAATTTCTTGTCCGTGCTGATCAGCTGCTTCTGCTGGTGCCGTGTGATTTTTCTATTTATCAGATTTTGATTCAGCTGGTTTGGTGTTACGTACACTTTCGTAATCTTTGATTTCCCCTGGAAACATATATGACAAATAAAACCGATCAGATATATATATTAAGTTAATTAATTAGCGGATACGATTAATTAATGTAGTAATTACCTGTGGTTGTTCCAGTACTTTTTGAACCGTAGAATGATCAACCGGCTGTGATCTATCTGACTTGTTATTAGAATGAAGGATCATTCGGTTCATCGGCCATGCAATAATATATTTATTTTTAACCTCCGAAAGCGTTGTTTTATCATCTACTGGGAATGGTAAAAATGTTGCACCCTTATTGACCTGATAAACTTTAATTCTACGGCAACCAGGAGGTAATGGACTTCCATGAATCTTCTCATCTTTTTATTTTGGTTATAATTCAGTCATTCCCACGACATTCAGTGGATCCCCCTCCATGTGCAACGTCGCAGTTTGGCTCCCCTGATCAGAAGTGACATAATAATAATAATAATAATAATATTAATTATAGCATATATATAAACAATTAATTAATTAAAGTAAAAAATAGAATACAAAAATTGTGGTATATACTAATCTATATACCTCTTGGATTACTGGCTGCAGATCGATATGAGCTGCAATGGCATCATAATTATTTGGTTTTTCCAACTGATGATCACTCTTCTTAGGAGGTACTTTACGAGCTGCAGGTTTTACTGGTTTTGCATGTCTCGTATTCTTTTCCTAAATTGACACCATGTAATTAACTGATTAGTAACATATATATTAATTAACGATAACGTCAAAGCGATTTGTCAAATTTCTAAATTAATTATATATATATATATATATATATATAGGGTTAGGTTCAAATGAGAACTTTTTATTTTGAGAACTTTTGAGAACTAAATCCCAACCACAAATTTCAGGGGGGACCACTACAATTCATGGGAGGGGGGATACATGTAAATTAACTTGTGGCTCAAATTAGTTCTTTTTAGTTTTCAAATCAAATTGGTTCTCAAATGATCCTCTCCCTATATATATATATATATATATATATATATATATATATATATATATATACCACTTCCTGCTCTGATGCCCCAGCAGCACTGGCTGCAGCAGCTGCTGCTTCTGTCATTTTTCTCTTTCTCACCTAAAGACAACATCAGCATTTAATTAAATGATCATATAGCAATTAGTTATAAGGGAACTACACAACTGTGTAAATTAAAATAGTTACCGTTTCCTTTTGCGACGCTGTTGTAGATGGAGGAGTGTGTTGTGATAGAGTCGCAAAAGAGACCTACAATTCAATTAATTAATAAAATCATATCGATCATAACCGGCTAAACATTAGTTAACTATCCAGATAACCATTCGAATGAAGTACAAACTTATCATAGCCGGCACAGTTAATTATTAATTATATTCCGGAACAACTCTAACTATCCTGATGAACTTTAACTATCCTGATGAACTTTACCTATACTGGTGAACTTTAACTATCCGGATGAACTATAACCAACACGGTGAACTATAACTAGGGACGCATGTTCATCCAGATGAACTAGAATCTTCCGGATCAACTTTAACTGTCCCGATGAACTCTAACTATCCTGATGAACTTTTTACTATCCTGATGAACCTTACCTATCCTGAGGAACTTTAACTATCCGGATGAACTCTAACTATCCGGATGAACTATAAGTAGAGACGCATGTTCATCCAGATGAACTATAATCTTTCAGATCAACTCAAATTCAGAACTGTTTCAAATCCATACCTTATCGGCCGACCTTTGAGATGAGTTTGATTGAGTAGATTGTTTCCGCGATGTATTGTGCGCAGAATTGATCATGTCCTACGTACAATTAATTCAATTAGTTAATTAATTAATAAATATGCGCTCAAGGGAGATTGATCGTATCAGCATTAATATTTAATTACCGTTGTAGTAAGAGGCACCTCCGCAGACTTTACCTACGAAATGATTTAATGATTTATAATAATTAATTGATCGATAAAAAGTAAAGTATATATAATATAATTAATTATAAGTATATATATATATATATATATATATATATATATATATATATATATATATATATATATAGGGTAAGGATCCTGCGAAAACACCTTTTTTTTTGTGAAAACCTAAAAACTCACACTAAAACCTTTATAACTTTTTCATACGTTAATAGTTTTTCAAAAAATTTGCACCAAAAGTCTTAGAATGATGTTACCTTTAATTCTGAAAAAATATTAACATTTCGTTTTTTTTTTTTGCTGTGATGCACATGTGCACCACAGCGTGCATCACACAAAAAAAAACTTTTACGTATGGTATACATTATTATTTTGAAAAAAAAATTGCACCATAAATCTTATAATTGTGTTATCTTTGATTTTCTGGAAAAAAAATAATGTTTTATAATTTTTTATTCTATGTTGCACATGTGCACCATGTGGCGTTATCATTAGTACCATAAATGTTTTAGTGTTTTTTTAATAAGTTTTAATATAAGGAGTGTAATTTCGCATGATAATTCGTCTTTGTGCAGTACTAACGATGATGATGCACATGTGCAACGATGATGATGCACATGTGCATCACAGCAAAAAAACGAAACGTTAAATTTTTATTTTAATTTTTCCAGAATTAAATGCAACATAATTCTAAGACTTTTGGTGCAAATTTTTTAAAAAAATGTTAACGTATGAAGAAGTTATAAGTGTTTTAGTAATAGTTTTTAGGTTTTCATAAAAAGATGGTGTTTACGCACGATCTTTCCCCTATATATATATATATATATATATATATATATGTATATATAGTTTGTCCCTTACAGAATTTACCGCTTTATGAACTTGTTTATCTTGAATCACGGCCTCCATAAGCGCCGTAAGCTTATCAATTTTATCATTCTGTGCTTTAAGCCTATCATTGAGGTTGTCAACCTCTTCATCCCTTTTCTCACGCAACTGTTTTTCATTTTTTAGCTCCGCCTCTAGTTTTTCGATCCGTTCTTTCGATCTCCCTTTTGGAGCACCCTGCCAATATCCACGGGAAGTCACTCCATACCCGATACCTTTTAGGTATCCACCCTTTTCCTAGCCAAGGACCAATGTCAGGGCATCCGTTCCCGGTTCTACGGTCACAGATCCCGCATTTATCTTTGTTTCATTCTCGGCCTGCAGTAATTAATTTAGTTAATTTAATGAGGTGCTGTTAATTTTTAACATGTGAATAATTAGGTATATATATAGCAATTAAACTTACTATATCATCTGCTACGCCCTTCACCACAGGCGTTTTGTATTCCCCCTCTTTTTTTACCCTTCCTTTCCTCCACATAAACGATCGAGAGGGGAATTCATCAGCTGCTATTTCTTTGTTTTGTACCTTGGATTATAATAATAATATATATCAGACTTGAAACATACATTGCACGTTCTTAACCATGACTGGGTGTAACACACTTAGCTTATTACCAGTTTTTCTCTCAGAAAGACGTATCCTCCCCGCCCCATTGAATGATCATAAGTATATTTTGCTCGAACCTCTTTTCCAATCTTTGACGCAGCCTTTCCAACAGAACAGTAGGATATATAATTATAATCTCATTAATTAACACAGAACAGTAGGATATATAATTATAATCTCATTAATTAACACTTATTAGCTTAATTAATGAAATCTGCAGTTTGAATTGAATAAAAACCTCGAATTCTTCAGATCTTGTATATGCTACAAATCTGTCCCAGTCTTCTTTTTTCACAATAGTGCGATACATCTTTGGAACTTTCTCAAGCACGGTGGGTTTTGCTAGGTTGGGACGAATGTGTTTTTCCAACATATTTCTTCTAAAACTCCTTAGCAACCCACCAAGCCGTACCATTATAGCTCTCCTTCGACGGTCATCAATTTTGAAATATTTCTAAAAAAATAACGTATGACAGGATATTTTAGTCACATGGAATTCAATAACAAACCTAATATGAGAAAATGTTTAATCTGTTTCATAACCTGAATCGCTGCCCACATTTTGTTCTTGTTCTCTTTTGGCACCTTCCTCCATTCTAGATACCTCAATCCAACCTCTTCCCTTACAATGTCTCCCATAAAACTCGAAAATTTGCTCTATGGTCCCCGCCAACCCTTCCCAGCGCATCAAATGTTAGTGGCCATTTTCCTCACCATTTTTCTCAAATCTGGCACGCCACTTTACCAACCGCGTCATCCCCCTCTTGTTTGCTTGGGGAGCAGAGGCTTCCCCAATCTCATTGTCGACTTGGGTATCATTGTCGACTACTTGGGTATCATTGTCGACTTGGGCATCATTTTCGACTTGGGCATCAATGTTTTCCATGTCCTCTTCATCCGAATAATCGTCAATATTTTTATCCATTTCCTCTTCATTATCCGAATAATCGGCATTGTTATACATTCCCTCTTCTTCCGAATAATATTCATTGTCATATGCTTCACCTTCAATGTCCATTGTTAAATCAGATGAATCCTGTAGATGACAGTGAAATAAATAGAGAATTAATGAAATAAATGCGATGGAATAATTAAGATGAAATAATTGAGATGAAAATGATCTACTGAAGATGACAGTGAAATTAATATATACTGACGGGAATTAGGTAGTGATCTTCTGAAGATGATAGTGTGATGAATCTGGAACTGATCAATGAATTAGGTAGATGAACTTTTAGTGATATGAAAGAAGAGAGTAATGAATCGTTTTGGTGATAAAATTTTGGTGAGAGGGAATAGGAACTGATCAATGAATTTTGGGAAATTTGAAAAATGGTGGGAAGTAATTTGGGGATTAATAAGATCGGTCCGGGTGAAAATATCTCAGCTAATAAGGACGTGACAGCATTTATCGGATTTAATATAAACTCAATTAATACGATTTGCGTTAATATTTATCTTGAATTTTAAAGAGTTAAAATGGACTCAAAAAGTTAAAACCACCAAACCACAGGGACGCAAATCGTATTTAACTTTATTTTAAACATACCTTTAAAATGATCTTTAAATGTAAAATGGAATATTAAGCAATAAATTTAATGATCATTGTATCCTAAAATGACCCTCATTGCCCCTAAACACACCTTATTGGGTCGTCATTGGTCCTAACCATGCTTATTGGTTACATACACACCTTACTGGGACTCATTAGTCCCAACTGGCCCTCGTTTCCCCTAAACACACCTTATTGGCTCTCATTGGTCCTAAACACAACTTATTTGTTACATACACACCTTATTGGGCCATCATTGGTCCTAAACATGCTTATTGGTTACATACACACCTTATTGGGACTAAGTGGTCCCAACTGGCCCTCGTTTCCCCTAAACACACCTTATTGGGACTCATTGGTCTTAAACATGCTTATTGGTTACATACACACCTTATTGGTCCATCATTGGTCCTAAACATGCTTATTGGTTACATACACACCTTATTGGGACTAATTGGTCCCAACTGGCCCTCGTTTCCCCTAAACACACCTTATTCGGACTCATTGGTCCTAAACATGCTTATTGGTTACATACACACCTTATTGGGCCATCATTGGTCCTAAACATGCCTATTGGTTACATACACACCTTATTGGGACTAATTGGTCCCAACTGGCCCTTGTTTCCCCTAAACACACCTTATTGGGACTCATTGGTTACATACACACCTTATTGGGCCATCATTGGTCCTAAACATGCTTATTGGTTACATACACACCTTATTGGGACTCATTGGTCCCAACTGACCCTCGTTTCCCCTAAACACACCTTATTGACTCATTGGTTTCAACTGGCCCTAGTTTCCCCTAAACACACCTTATTGGGTCTCATTGGTCCTAAACACAACTTATTTGTTACATACACACCTTATTGGGCCATCATTGGTCCTAAACATGCTTATTGGTTACATACACACCTTACTGGGACTCATTGGTCCCAACTAGCCCTCGTTTACCCTAAACACACCTTATTGGCTTCCAGGATCATTTAATTTTTTAGGAAATTTATTATGTACTTCAGCTGAACAATTAGCATCAGGGTTATATCAGATAAAGCTTCAAGTTTCTTTTTATTGCTTAACATCTCTTTCAAAAATTTAGCATACTTAGGCATTTTATTCAAAACTTCAGTAAATGGAAATGTAATCCTAAGTTACCTAAGAATATCAATAAACTGACCGTACTCTTGCGCATTTTTTTGTTGAATTAGTCTCGCAGGATAGGGCTCACGCTTTAGGTCCTCAGCTGTGATCGGTTGACTAGCAAATCGGACCCTCTTTTCTTCTCTTTTGTCGCCTCCCACTTCATCGGCTTCTCTCCAGCTGGTGGCTTTCCTTTCACTCCTTCAGCCTCGACGTTCGGTGCGGTACTTGTTGGCTTCACGCTCGGATGCACCCTCCCGTCAGGCGTCTCTAGCTCGATCTCCTCATCAACCGGCTCCTCATCAACTACCGCCGGTGATGGACTCTCCAAAACTTTCCCGCTCCGTGTAGTAATGGTTTTAACGTTCGTGTTGGGGTTTTTGTAAGTACTACCGGAAAACTGACCCCCACGGGAATTGAGCTCCTTTAGCTATTTCGCGATGTCACTAACCGAACGTTGTTGATCCAAGAAAGAAGCTTGTTGATTTCTCAGTAGTGTGTCATGCTCCATCAACTTCTTCTGTGTAGCCTCATCTCGCGTCACGATCTGTTGCAGGATCTGGGTCTGGTTAGCTATTAAGTCCCTCATCTCCTTCAAACCAGACCCGTCCATAGTTATTTCTTGGTGGAAAACCAGGTGTGTTTCCTCACTCTCGCCATCCTGAATTCTTGCCACTCCTCCACCCGGACTGGAAAGAATTACCGAACTGGTTTCGGTTTCCAATATAATCTACCTACTCGGCGGGAGCAAGCGGACAGTCTCGGGTATCGTTAGTGCCTCTACACAGCTCACATTTGGCTTTGATATGGAGTTTGATTCTTCTAAAGCCCTATAAATATTCTCTAACTCCTTAGGCGTCATGGTCTCTGAGCCAATGTTACTGACACTCCGGGTAGATGTAGAAGGTGCGAGTGATCTAGTCGGGGACAAGGTGGCTCTCCGATCTCCGGGTTTCTGCTGTTCAGCAAGTGCAAAACTCTCAAAAAGTGATTTACATTCATCCATAGTGAGCTTTTCCATCATATGACCTCCAGCATTGAACTCCTTCTGAATAGAATAAGGAAGTCCATTGTAGAACTTTTCGATAATAGCTCATTCCGTCAACCCGTGTTGAGGACATTTGCTCAGAAGGGTGTTGAATCTCTCGTATACGACCGAATAAGGCTCATCGGGATCCATCCTGAAGGAGTGGACTTCCTCCCGAATACGTGCAGCCTTGGCTGGAGGATGATACTTTTTCGGGAATTTTAATTTCAGATCGCCCCAGGTGGCTATCGAATTTGGCGGAAGCGTCTCGTGCCACTCGGCGGCTCGAGAGGTAAGGGAAAACGGAAACAGACGCAGATAGATAGTATCACTCGTGACTCCCGTGAGTCCGAACGTGTTGCAGATTTGAATAAAGCGTGAAATATGCGTCGGTGCATCTTCGTCCTCACGTCCATGGAACTGGATGGAATTTGTGAGCGCGTTTATGACGTGAGACGGGACTTGCCAATTAGTGGTATTGGCAATGTTCGGTTGCGCGATAGCAAACCGAGCGTCGTTGACTCCGGCGCTGGCCTGCTCGTGGACGGTGCGACGGGCCGCCATGGAAGAAAGGTCTAGAAAAGGAATGGGTTTGGTGTCGCTTGGGAGTTGTGTGGAAGTGGATGTGGACGGTTTGGAATGAGTGGTCGAGAGAATGAACGCCTCGAGTTCCGCACAAAGTACGCGGAACCGTTCACGTATGTCCTTGTCGGGATCAGAAAATGGTGTAAGCTCATATGGACCTCGCGAACGGGTGTGTGGCATAAAACGGAAGAAAAATAAAAATAAAAATAAAAATTAGAAAATATAAAATCCTAAAAATCTAGACTCGAAATTAGAAAATCCTAAGACTCTAGACACGGAATAACCTAAAAAGACTCAGAATTTCCTAACAACGATCTAAGTTAATTTTGCTATTGCCAAGTGTCCCCGGCAACGGCGCTAAAAACTTAATGTGTTCGGAACGTACCTAAAAATGACTATTAAAACCTAAACCTAGACACACCTAAATTTTACCAAAACTACCTAAACTAGATCGAACCCTAAGGCAAGTGTACCTGTCGGATTGTAGCTAAGCTAAGGTAAGACCGGGAATATCGAACCCTAGAGACACTCTATAGACAAAATTAACCTAGACCTAAGAGAATGGAAATACTGAGAACTGATTTTGGGTTTTTATGAATTTAGGAATGAATTAACTAACTTAACTAACAACTAACTAACAGACAAAAGCACAAAACTTTGGAGAAATTCAGATGCGAAAGGGACACCACCTAAACCTAGACTCCTATTCAACATTTACAACTCAACTCGGTTCTAGCAATCCTGATGCCGGTTAGTTCACCTTTTAAGTCCTTCCTAACAGATGATCCTATGCTCGGACAAGAGTTCACCTTGTGGGTACTTCCTACTTCAACTGAACTTAACCACCTCTGAACCTAATCTCGAGTACCTCAAGCTAGCAGGAGCTACCAATAACCAATTGTAAACGACTTGGAATAACAAGCTAGAAAACTAACCTAGGGAATTTCCTTTTGGGACAATTAGATCCTAAGAAATTAACCAACCCGACTACCCAATAGCTATCACCCTTATAAGGCTATTTAGCAAGCAGCACACTAGATCCAAATAATCAATTAACAACTAATCCTATGACTACAATTAAGAAATCACATTAAATGGCAAGTTTAACCCTACAAATTAACTACTTTACCCAAACCGGAAGACATCCGCAAGCAAAGCAAGGATTAAATGTTAACTAGAAATCTAAATCAAGCATACAAACGCATCATCACAGAAAATTATTGGGATTGAAAAGATCATCAAACATCAATCAGATTGCTAAAACCGAATTAAAGTCATAAACATTAAATAATTGTCAAACGGTTTAGGTGGTGGCGAATTACTTAGCCAACCACCATGATATAGTCACAAACACATAAAAGTTCAGAGATTTGTAAACAAAATATGGTCTTGATCAAGCAATTACAAGAATTCAATAGTAAAGGAAGAACCGGGTGAATGAATTGATGATGATATTGGCTTCCCGAATGATCTCCCCTTGATTCCAGCTCTTTCCTCCTCTGAAAATTGCCCTAGTCGCTCTGTAATTCGTATGGAAGTCGAGATATCTCGAATGGAACCCTAAAATCGACTTTTAAATGCCGTTTGCTTCTTTTGCGGGTTTCGGACCTCCAAGCGTATCGCTTGGAGGTATCTTAACCCTAGGCGATACGCCTACCACACATGTTACGACAAAACAGTCGGGTTTCACCATCTTTGACTTTCTTTGACCAGCCTTTCCTCGCGTATCGCTTAGCAATCATCAAGTCCAAGGAGATACGCCTGGGATATCCTGTTCAGCACTTCTTAGTTATTTTCTCGTTAAATCTTGTCCGCTTCGCTCTAGCTATCTTGTGGCCACAAAATTTTATTATAAACCTACAAAAACATATAGAAAACATAAATAAAGACTCAAGGACCCAACTTAAACAATAACAACTAAAACTAATAAAAACTGACTCAAATTGACTCAAATAACTATATAAAAGATCCCGGAAATAGGATGTGTTTGCAACACATCAAATATCCCCACACTGACTCTTTTTTCGTCCTCGAAAAATACTGCAATGAAATCATAACCAGGAAATTGATTTCTAATAACTCACAATTTTCCAATTTATATTTTACATAGCCTACTTACATCCCGGTAGCAATTATCGGTATTTTGATCCGACTAAACCCAACCACCAACCTTTCAGCCCCCAAGGTGTTTATAATTTACCGGATATAGTTCAGTCTGCCTATGTGTCCCACTCTAGAAAGATCAAGTTCAACCTAATCTTGAATCATATTCAGTCCAAGTAAAGGTTAATAATGATTTAAGTTTTAGATTTTCACCACCCCCTTAAATCAGATACAAAGATGTCCAAAAGAATAATAGAATTTGATGGAATGCGAACTTTTGAGCATTTATTTTCTAATCTACTATATTTTTTTTACTTTTTCTTTTTTTCTATATTTTTTTATAATTGGTCAATTTTAACTAAGTTTACCAACGGACATCATCAGAGGCATTCTTTTCGAGATGTTAACCCCAAAATCATACATGAGTATTTTGCCCACGAGATCCAGGACATCATCAGAGGCACGCACCACGGGATACTATCCTTAGTTTGTACATGAGTATTTTTTCCCTTCACTCTAAAAATATTAACAAGTTTATTACCTAATTATGCTCATGATGGAAAAATGGGGCGCCAACGCATTGGTGTGCCAGGTTATTCTAAGGACATAGAAGTATCTAGCCTAAAGTGGTCTCTTTCCTCCTAATCATCAGTTTCAGTATTCCTATCACTCCTAAAATGGGAACCCACTAACAGATTGATTAATTACATATTTATACAACAATAAACACAACGGGATAATGAAGCCTTACTAAGTCAGCTGGGCCTACCAATATACATCACTAACCAAGAGTGTTTTCAGCTTTTATTATATTTATATTTAATATTTAAGTACAAAATTAGAAAACCAAATCCTGATTGTACTATCATTTCTCATTCACTTGCAGCCAGAATCTCAGACATTTTTAAACAACTTTTTTTTTCAATCAACACACTAAAATCAAAATAAAAAGACGCAAGGCTTCCCATCCCCGCACTTGAACCACACATTGCCCACAATGTGGAATGGAAATAAAACAAAGCAGAAAGAAAAATAAACATAAACACACGAACCGTAAAAATAAAAATGCAAACGAAAAATAAAAATAAAGTAAAATAAAATAAAATAAAGCAGAACAGACTCCCCTGATTTTTAATGTAGATGAATTGCAAGCGAGCTCATAACCGCAGGTCCTCCACTGAATTACATATTAAAAATAAAATTAAACCTAACTATTACATCGCGGGTCCACAATTACCCGAAAAATACATACATCATAAACTACAGAAACAACCATGATCAAAATAAATAATAACCATAAAACAACCATAAAAGAAACAATCACAATTAAATAATTATGAGGTCGATGACTCGATTCACACAATCACAAACGTAAAGACATAATTTTATATGTCGTGACAAATCAGACATATATAAATTCAAGATAATTAATATAATATTATCTGAATCATTGTAAAAGTGGCTCTGAAACCACTGTTGGGAATCCACTACTCATTTAGGTCAAAATAAATTTTGACAAATTAATATAAAATCATATTTTATATTTACTAGTTTATCAGATAATTATTGTGATAAATAATTGTTTATGGAAGCGACTAATTTCAAAACTTTTCTAGACGACCTAGGTATTCCACACCAGTGATCCAATTACAAATAATTTAGATATATATATAAAAACATAACCATAGGATGTTTTAGAGATTGACCTTGACGAGATCGAGATGAGACAACCTGAATGCGACAAACGGATCCGCTAGAAATCATTTGATCACTTGTTCAACAACCTTGAACAACTCGAACCGGTCAACACTCGAGTTAACGAGTGAGGACCCGTAACGCGACGAAAACAGTCACCCAAAACACGGAGGCGGCTGAATGTGGTAGCGATGGTGGGATGCGGCAGCGACCGGAGGGGGTGACGGCAGCGACGGCGGTGGCTGGTGACAATGGCGGCAGTGGCTGCGGCGATTGCAGCGGCAGCCGGTGAAGGGCGGTAGCGGCGACGAGGTTTGGCCGGCGAAGAACAGCGACGGCTACGACGAAGCAGCGATGGCAGTTGTGTTGGGTTATGACAGTGGTATACGGGTTCCCGGTAACGACAAAAAAATATTCATTTACGTTTTAATTGATCATTACCGACCGAGCCTTAGTAAATCCGAGTTTAATCGAATTAACAAGTAATTCATTTATGCAGTGGAATAAAACGATTTGTACTAACAAAGACGCGTAAACACTAATTGTCATAATCGTGTTAACAGGATCACGATCACCAAATCACACAAACACCTAGATCGCGTTAAAACGGAACGCCATCGTAATCAACAATAATACAGTCAAAGTAAATAAATAAACAAATAAATCTAAAGCAAGTTTAGATATACCTGAGCGGTGTTCTAACAGACGTTAAAGACACCGAGGAACAAGGAGCAAGTCGCTATGGTTTCACAGAAAAACAGATCCGACCGTTCAGATCCAATCGTTTCGCGGATCGTGAAACTTATCCGACCGATTTAATGCGATGCGCGATGACTCGAATGATGGCGGTTATGACTAGCATCGGACGGAGACGGAATATGGACGGCGGAACGGCTGCGGTGGCTCATGGCAGCGGCGGCGATGGGGTGGCGTGGTAACGGTGGTAGCGCCGGCGATCGCTTGCGGCTGCGGCTGCGGTTGCGGCTCGGCTACGGCTTGCGACGATCGTGGTTCGGGTGGCGGTGGTTCATGAACCACTGAGGAGCAGTTAGCAGTGGTGGTCGCTGGCGGCTGAGGTCGCGTCGAAGGGAGAGCCGGCGAGAGAGATGACGTGAAGGAGGGGAGAGGCGCAAAGAGTGATTAGGGTTTTTCTAATCACTCGTCATCTATTTAATGAGACGAGTAATTACGTTAAAGTCCCTCAACGTTTCCCTTTTACCAAAACGAACCACTAATTACGAACAATTAATAAAATGAGTTTATTAATTTACATGTCGTAAAAGCCGAGAACCAACAAACACAAATAACCATTTATTTGATCCGTTTAATTTTCCGTAAACGTTAAAATAGTAACGTTGTGTTCCGCACATTTATCGCAAAGATAAATGTATAATTAATTGAATGTTTATTTATCAAGAATAAACAATAAATAATTATTGATTTCCTTGATTTACCGGTTAATATATTAAGCGGACTTTGAGCTCGTTGCCCTCAGTTTAACTCTTATGGGTCTTAACCGGGTCGGGTTCTTGATATTGTCCGGTCTGGAGATATAATATCCAACAAACTCCCACTTGGACAGATGTCGACAACATTTGAAGAAACGTACAGAGGTGCTCTAGCTACACATGACTGTCCCAACCAATTATGACACTTCAAGTCAGTCACCAAGGTATATCTATAAGCTCACGTTATAGTTTTAGACTTATGGTAACTCAAAGTCATAAGTTTCTTTCTATATAAGACATCAATTGACCAAAAGACATGGTGAGTTGTAAACTAGCATTACTAAGCGGCGAAGTGTCTCGCAGGCAATACGAAAAGCTTGAAGAGGACCAAGTTGAATTAAAACTAAGGGTAGCGTTAAATGGGAGTAGTTCCACAATTGTGGAGATTGGGGATAAGTTTCGGGGACGAAACTCCCATTAAGGGGGTGGATTTGTAACATCCCGAATTTCATAATGATTTGAGTGTATTGTTTATTTATGTGTAAATTTGAGTTGTGGGTTGAATAAGCGGATTAAGATATTTAACCGGGTTGTGTAATGGGGATTCCTAGTTGTTAAGTTAACTTTATCTATAGATGGTTAAGTAGAGAAATGTGGGAGGACTTAAGATGTAAATTAGAAATTTGGATGGATTTTTATAAAAGATAGAACCTTGAGGGACCAAAGCAGTAAATAGAGGAAATAAACAAGTCTGGGTATTCCCCAGACCTGTAGATCGCGACATAGAGAAAGAGAGAATGGAGGGTGAAGACCTAGTTCTTGAGGAGAAATCCTAAATTGAAGCTTGTGTGTTGGAGGTTTTAGCAAGGGAAGTCGAATTCAGGCTTGGGAGGCTTCCTACATCACGATTTCCATCTTAGATCTTGGTAATTCTTGTCAAGTAAGTGTTTTTATGATAGGGTGATTTTATGGGTTTCATCTAGAGGTTAAATTGGTGTAGAAATCTGAATTGTTATGTGTTATTGAGGCTAGATGAAGCTAAATCCTACCTTGCATGATTGATTTTGTGTGTGATAAGTAGAAATTATGGTGGGGTTAAATCCACCTTATAGAAATCGACATACATGGAGAATGGATGGTTTGGGTTGGTTAATTGGGCTTCATGTATGCTAATAGACTTGATAAAAGTGTTTAATCTAGTGCAAAGCTGAAACTTGATGAATTATGATGAAAAAATGGATGGAATGGAAATGTGTAGGCTATTTATCAAGAAGAAAACAATGTGTGCACACTAGGTGCTCGATGAAATGCTTAAATGAGAATGATAAGTTGTATATGCTGAATTCATGAGCTTGATTGAGTGTTGGTTTGTGGATTATGTAAATTAAAAATGGGTAATGGTATACTAAGCCATGAATGATCATAGGTGAAGCGAGAGGAAGCTCGGGTCAACAACGTGAAGGCAAGGAAAAATCCTTAAGGTAACATGTAGCGGTTACGAAATAGCTGTAGGAATGAAATTATTTCCTTCCTTTAATTTAGACATAGATGCGATGTGATTGTCGATGGTTAGGAACTAAGGTAAAGGATTCGATGTGAATCCTAAATAATTGAATTGAATGGTTGACCCGTTGGGTTGAGCTGAAAATGATAGAGGATCCAAGGATAACACTTGGATACGACTGGGGATTTTGGGTAATTATGATCCTAGATTGCACCTTCGGGTGGATATTGGTAGTTGGCATAAGTTTACTTGTGCCAAAGAAGGAATATGTGAATGGAGAGGGATGTAAATGGGCTAGTTATGCTAGAAAGAGTGTTTTGAAGTTAATGGGTCAACGGGTTGGAATGGGTTTATTAACGCTTTCTACCTTGTTATTTAACCCTTTATGCAAGTAGAAGTTGAAGCCCAATTTTGGAATGATCTCATGTTGTATGACTGATGTACTCGGAACGTATCTAAAAATGCTATTAAACCTAGACCTAGACACACCTAATTTTACCGAAATAACCTAAACCGAACCGAACCCTAAGGCAGTGAACCTGTCGGATTATAGTAAAGCTAAGGTAAGACCGGAATATCGAACCTAGGACACTCTAAAGACAAGAATTAACTTAAACCTAAGAAATGGAAATACTGAGTAATTTGGGTTTTGATTTAAGATTGATTTAATTAACTAAACTAACACTAACGAATGACAGCAAAGCAGACCTTGAGGAAACTACCGAAATGAGAGAAGACACCACCTAGACCTCAAATCCCAATTAACATCTATGACTAAACCTGACCTTGACAATTCTGATGGATCCTAGTTCACCTTTTAAGTTCTTCCTAGTAATTGCTTCTAACGTTCGGACAGGAGTTCACCTTATGGGTACATCCAACCTCAACTAGACCTAACCACCCTCGAAACAATCTTAGGCACCTTAAGCTAGCAGGAACTACCACTAATCAACACAATTAACACGGAATAGCAAGCTACTTAATTTCCTAGAGCATCCCTCTCCCGATGGCGATGTGATCCTAATCCACTAGTGAACCCAACTACCCGACCTAGTTATCACCTCCCGGCTTGTCTAACTAGAGCAGCACACAAGACTTAAGGAATTCACTAAAATACTAAACTATGGTAATCAAGACATATAACCAAATCAATCACAAACACACAGTCACGCAATCGATTACCCAACCCAAACCGAAAGACATTCGCAGGCTAAGCAGTTTAGTAAGTTAATTCAAACCCTAATTCTAGTGGTCATATGCATACAATCATGTTAATCAATGGAATTGAATAGAAAGCAAACATCAATCAAATTGCCAAGGTCAAACAAGATCACAAATACTAAAAGTTCATCATACGGTCTAGGTGGTGGTATAGAATTAGCCAACCACCATAATCAAAGTAGAAGAAACCATAAAGACAGAATCTTTAACCCTAAACATGGTTTTAGAACTAATCAAATACAAGAAATCGAATAAAGAAACTAAACCGGATGATTGAATTGAATGTCGAATAATGATTCCGGGTTGATCTCCACTCGATTCCACCTTCTCTGCCTTCAAAAATCGCCTCTTGGTCGTCTCTCAGTCGAACGCCAGTGCAGCATCACGAATTGAAACCCTAAAATCGATTTTATATTGCGAAACCTCCTTTTGCGGGTTTTGGACCTCCAAGCGTATCGCTTGGAGGTATGTCCTTCCTAGGCGATACGCCTACAGCTCATGTCGCGACAATTTAGTCGGTCAAACCGACTTATGCCCCGCGTTGACTCTTTCTTTCCGCGCGTATCGCCTACTAGCCATCAGGTCCAGGCGATACGCCTGGGACTACTTGTTCAGCTCTTTTCCTTCTTTTCTTGGCAACTTCTTTCTTGGCCTCGGGACTTCATCAAAATCCTGTAAAACTCATAAAAACATCATCAAGACCTTAAAGACTCTAAATTAACTAAAAACAACTAAAACACATGGAAAACCAACTCCAACTGACTCAAATAACTAATTAAAGGACCCCGGAAATGAGATGTGTTTGCAACACATCAAACATCTCCACACTGACTCTTTTCGTCCTCGAAAAATACTGCAATGGAATCATAACCAGGAAATTGACTCCTAAACATTTAACCTTTAAATTCACAGTCCTCCAAAACAATTCCGCAATCCATAACGTAATAACACCCTAGCTACGATTGCCAATATTTCGATCCGATTAAACCCAACCACCAACCTTTTCTTTCGCCCCCATGTGTTTATAAAATTACCAGTATAAGTTCAGCTGCCTATGGATCCCACTAAAGAAAGCTCTAGTTCAACCTACTACCGAATCATATTCAGTCAAAGCAAAGGGTATTAATGATTTAAATTTATATTTTTTTCTCCAACCCCCCTTTAACCAGATACTAAGATGTCCAAAGAATAACTATTTATTTATATGCAACTGTTTGAGCATTTATTCACTAAACTATCATTTTTTTTCATTTTTTTTTCTTTTCTCAATTTTTTTCTCAATTTTTTTTTATTTATATATATATTTTTGGTCACTTTTACCTAAAATTACCAACGGACATCACCAGAGGTACTCTTTCACAAGGTCTTACCCCCGAAATCATACGTGAGTATTTTGCCCGCGAGATCCGGAACATCATCAGAGGTACTTACCACGGGATACTATCCTTAGTTCGTACATGAGTATTTTGCCCCTTCACTCTAATTCATTAACCAGATTATTAACTACTATGCTCATTTGAAATTCCAAGGACATAAGAGTATCTAGCCTAAAGCGGTCTCTTTCTTCCTAATCATCAGATTCAGAATTCCTATCACTCCTAAAATGGGAACCCACTAGCAGACTGATTAGCATATTTATACAACAAATAAACACATAGGCTATTTAAGCTACTCCTAGGTCAGCTGGGCCTACCGACACATCATAGACTAGTAATGTTTTCCATTCATACCATACTTAACACATTTCCCAAATTTTATGATTAATTAATCTTTAAGCACACAATTAAACAGTCAATTCCCAGTTTCCTATCATTTTCCATTTAATTGCAGCCAGAATCTCGGACTTTTTTGAACAATTTTTCAAATTTTTTTTTTCAATTTTTTCAAAATTTTATTATGACTCAATAACACACCAAAAATAAATCACTGACTCAAGACGCAAGTATCCCATCCCCACACTTGAATCACACATTGCCCTCAATGTGGAATGGAACAAAAATAACGCAGAAATAAAGCACGAAAAAACAAAAATAAATGCAAACTAAAAATAAAACAAGATAAGTAGAAACGTGTTCACCTGAAACTCCAGAGACTCAGCACAGCAACCAACAACGATCCATCGCAACTCCGGTAAACAGAAATAAAATAAAATTTTAAAATTGGAAAATTTTTCTGACTTACCTCCTCCAAGCGTATCGCCTACAACCATGCATCTCCCAGGCGATACGCCTGGAGCTGCAAACAACCGGCCCGCCAAAGGAAGCAAGCGTATCGCCTATAAACTACCAACCTCCAGGCGATACGCTTGGAACGTGATTTCCAGAGAATTCTTGGAATTGGACCCCAAAAATTTTCTATCTCTTTTGCTCCACAGCAGTCCTATAGTCGAAAAACTCAGTAAAACCCTGCACTTTTGCCCTGCACAACTCACATTTGGCAAAACTTGAATCTCCAGAATTACCTGCAAACACCAAAAACACAAAACGAAAAGACGCAAAGTGCACAAAAACTAAACATTGCAGAAAATAAAACACAAATACACAAATATACAACCCGAGTACTAATCAATCAGCACAAATCATAAAAAAATAACCTCCCAAACCATCCGGAGGCTTCGATTTCACATCTTTACTCCCAAAACTACCGGGTTGCACCCGATTTCTATCCAAACAACTTCTAACCAACTTCCTACCCCATAAAGCACTGAACTTTACTGCTCTCAACAACCTCTTAACCCTCCAATGCTTATACCTACCCGGAAGAAATCGACATTTTCCTAGAAAACTCATTTCCGGGTCATGGGTAACAACAATCACATCTAACCTCCCCACACTTGGACTAAGCACAATCCTATCATCAAATTCACCAATGTCACCAAGTGTGGCTCTCCTCAAACTATCCTCAACTACTAAACACTCTCCAACCACTAAATCCTCACCGGGTTCTACTAATGGGTCAACATCCGCATTTCTATCAATTAGCTCATCTAACCCCCCGGGCTCCTCCCCACACTTATCCTCAACCATCAATTCACATTCCAACCTATTTCCAACGACCAGATCCTCACCGGTGACATAACTAACACAACTATCCACCAAAGATATAAAAGAACCTAGAAAGTACACGGACTCGTTGTTCTTGTCACTTGACTTACCAACCTTGAACTCAACTGATTCATCATCTACCCTCAAAGTAATCGTGCCCGCGAAAACATCAACTAACGCCCGAGCAGTCCTAAGGAAAGGCCTTCCTAAAATCAACGGGTAACTAGCATCATATGCAGTGTCAACTACCACAAAGTCTATAGGGAACAAAAATTTATCAACTTGAACAAGCACATTTTCCACTATTCCTTTGGGCCTAACTACCGACCTATCTGCTAACGAGATCGTCATCCTAGTCGGTTCTAACTCGCCTAATCCTAGGTGCATGAAAACAGAATATGGCATAACATTAATACTAGCACCTAAATCTGCTAAAGCACATGTAACAGACAAATCACCAAAAGAGCATGGAATGGTAAAGGTACCAGGATCAGTCAATTTCTCAGGCAATCTATTCTGTACTACAGCAGAACAATTAGCATCAAGTGTCACATCAGAAAAATTTTCAAGCTTCTTTTTATTTGTTAATATATCTTTTAAAAATTTAGCATACTTAGGCATTTGTCTAATAACATCAGTAAAAGGTAAAGTGACCCTAAGCTGCTTAAGAAGCTCTAAGAACTGACTGTATTCACGTGCATTCTTCTGTTGAACCAGACGTTCAGGATACGGCACTTGCTTCAGATCATCAGCTGTAATCGGTCGAGGCGCAAATCTCACTCTCCTCTTCTCTTTAACAGCCTCCCACTTCAGCGGCTTCTCTCTCACTACCTCAGCCTTGACGTTTGGTGCGTTACTTGCTGGCGTAACGCTCTCGTGCACCCTCCCGTCCGGCGTCTCCAACTCAATCTCCTCATCGACCGGCTCCTCATCAACTACCGCCGGCGATGGACTCTGGACAACTCTACCCGCTCCTAGTGGTGATGGCATTCACATTGGCATTGGGGTTCTTATAAGTACTACCGGAAAACTGACCCCCACGGGAATTGAGCTCCTTCATCTGCTTCGCTATGTCACCGACTGACCTCTGCAAATCCAGGAACGACGCTTGTTGATTTCTTAGCAACGTATCATGCTCCGCCAGCTTCTTCTGTGTGGCCTCATCTCTCGCGTTCATCTGCTGCAAGATCTGCGTTTGATTCATGACCAACTCTGTAAGCTCCTTCATAGTCGGCCCCTCGTGTCCTCCACCATTCTGATTATACCTCGGCTGAAAACCAGGTGGATTTCCTCCCTCTCGCCATCCTGAATTTTGGCCACTCCTCCACCCAGACTGGAACGAATTACCGAACTGGTTTCGGTTTCCAATGTAATCCACCTGCTCAGCGGGAGCAAGCGGGCAGTCTCGGGTGTCGTGGGCGCCTCTACACAGCTCACATTTGGCTTTGATGTGGAGTTTGATTTCTTCTAAGGTTTTGTAAATATTCTCTAACTCCCTAGGTGACATGCTTTCTGAGCCAATGTGATTGACACCCCGGGTAGATGTAGATGGTGCGAGTGATCTAGTCGGGGCCAAGGTGGCTCTCCGACCTCCGGGTGCCTGCTGTTCAGCAAGTGCGAAGCTCTCAAACAGTTGTTTGCATTCGTCCACGGTGAGCTTCTCCATCATATGTCCTCCAGCCGAAATGTTGAAATCCTTCTGAACAGAATAAGGAAGTCTATTATAGAACTTTTCTATGATCGCCCAGTCCGTCAACCCGTGTTGCGGACATCTACTCAGAAGGGTATTGAATCTTTCGTATGCGGCAGAATAAGGCTCATCGGGGTCCATCTTGAAAGAGTGGATTTCCTCCCGAGTACGTGAAGCCTTGGCTGGGGAATGATACTTCTTCAGGAATTTCGCGGTTAGATCGTCCCAGGTGGCGATCGAGTTAGGCGGAAGCGTCTCAAGCCACTCGGCGGCTCGAGACGTAAGGGAGAATGGAAACAGACGCAGGTAAATGATTTCGTTCGCGACTCCGGTGAGTCCGAACGTGTTGCAGATACGAATGAAACGAGAAATATGCGTCGGTGCATCTTCGTCCTCACGTCCATGAAACTGGATCGAATGCGTCAACGCATTGATGACGTGGGACGGAACTTGCCAATTCGCGGTGTTGGCAATAGCAGGCTGTGCAATAGCAAACCGGGCCTCGGTGACTCCGGCGCTAGCCTGTTCGTGGACGGTGCGACGTGCCGCCATGGATGATAAATCGGGGAATGGAATGGGTTTGGTGTCGCGTGTGGTTTGTGTGGGAGAAGATGGTTTGGAATGGGTGGTGGCGGAAATGATGAACGCCTCTAGCTCGGTGCGTAGAAGGCGAAACCGTTCACGAATATCCGCGTCGGGATCAGAAAGTGGTGACAGCTCAGGAGGACCTCGTGAACGGGTGTGTGGCATAAAATGGGGAAACTGACTCAAAGGGAAATTAAAAGGAAAAATAAACCTAAAAATCTAGACTCAAGAACGGGAATCCTAAGACTCTAGACACGGAAAAACCAAAAAGACTCAAAATTTCCTAACGACGACCTAAGTTAATCTTGCCAATTGCCAAGTGTCCCCGGCAACGGCGCCAAAAACTTGATGTACTCGGAACGTATCTAAAAATGCTATTAATTCTAGACCTAGACACACCTAATTTTACCGAAATAACCTAAACCGAACCGAACCCTAAGGCAGTGAACCTGTCGGATTATAGTAAAGCTAAGGTAAGACCGGAATATCGAACCTAGGACACTCTAAAGACAAGACTTAACTTAAACCTAAGAAATGGAAATACTGAGTAATTTGGGTTTTGATTTAAGATTGATTTAATTAACAAAACTAACACTAACGAATGACAGCAAAGCAGACCTTGAGGAAACTACCGAAATGAGAGAAGACACCACCTAGACCTCAAATCCCAATTAACATCTATGACTAAACCTGACCTTGACAATTCTGATGGATCCTAGTTCACCTTTTAAGTTCTTCCTAGTAATTGCTTCTAACGTTCGGACAGGAGTTCACCTTATGGGTACATCCAACCTCAACTAGACCTAACCACCCTCGAAACAATCTTAGGCACCTTAAGCTAGCAGGAACTACCACTAATCAACACAATTAACACGGAATAGCAAGCTACTTAATTCCTAGGGCATCCCTCTCCCGATGGCGATGTGATCCTAATCCACTAGTGAACCCAACTACCCGTCCTAGTTATCACCTCCCGACTTGTCTAACTAGAGCAGCACACAAGACTTAAGGAATTCACTAAAATACTAAACTATGGTAATCAAGACATATAACCAAATCAATCAGTCAAAGCCCCCATGTGTTTATAAAATTACCAGTATAAGTTCGCCCCCATGTGTTTATAAAATTACCAGTATAAGTTCAGCTGCCTATGGATCCCACTAAAGAAAGCTCTAGTTCAACCTACTACCGAATCATATTCAGTCAAAGCAAAGGGTATTAATGATTTAAATTTATATTTTTTTCTCCAACCCCCCTTCAACCAGATACTAAGATGTCCAAAGAATAACTATTTATTTATATGCAACTGTTTGAGCATTTATTCACTAAACTATCATTTTTTTTCATTTTTTTTTTCTTTTCTCAATTTTTTTCTCAATTTTTTTTATTTATATATATATTTTTGGTCACTTTTACCTAAAATTACCAACGGACATCACCAGAGGTACTCTTTCACAAGGTCTTACCCCCGAAATCATACGTGAGTATTTTGCCGGCGAGATCCGGAACATCATCAGAGGTACTTATCACGGGATACTATCCTTAGTTCGTACATGAGTATTTTGCCCCTTCACTCTAATTCATTAACCAGATTATTAACTACTATGCTCATTTGAAATTCCAAGGACATAAGAGTATCTAGCCTAAAGCGGTCTCTTTCTTCCTAATCATCAGATTCAGAATTCCTATCACTCCTAAAATGGGAACCCACTAGCAGACTGATTAGCATATTTATACAACAAATAAACACATAGGCTATTTAAGCTACTCCTAGGTCAGCTGGGCCTACCGACACATCATAGACTAGTAATGTTTTCCATTCATACCATACTTAACACATTTCCCAGATTTTATGATTAATTAATCTTTAAGCACACAATTAAACAGTCAATTCCCAGTTTCCTATCATTTTCCATTTAATTGCAGCCAGAATCTCGGACTTTTTTGAACAATTTTTCAATTTTTTTTTCAATTTTTTCAAAATTTTATTATGACTCAATAACACACCAAAAATAAATCACTGACTCAAGACGCAAGTATCCCATCCCCACACTTGAATCACACATTGCCCTCAATGTGGAATGGAACAAAAATAACGCAGAAATAAAGCACGAAAAAACAAAAATAAATGCAAACTAAAAATAAAACAAGATAAGTAGAAACGTGTTCACCTGAAACTCCAGAGACTCAGCACAGCAACCAACAACGATCCATCGCAACTCCGGTAAACAGAAATAAAATAAAAATTTAAAATTGGAAAATTTTTCTGACTTACCTCCTCCAGGCGTATCGCCTACAACCATGCATCTCCCAGGCGATACGCCTGGAGCTGCAAACAACCGGCCCGCCAAAGGAAGCAAGCGTATCGCCTATAAACTACCAACCTCCAGGCGATACGCTTGGAACGTGATTTCCAGAGAATCTGCGATTCGTAGGCTACAGATCAGGGTAGCCTACGAATTGCACCTTCCTGCCCAAGGCAGAATTTCTGATCTGTAGGCTACGAATCAGGTGCAACCTACGAATTTTGTAAGCTGTCCAGTTTTCTTAAAAAAAAGGGTCTATTGTGCTGATTAAGAATTTAAAGCTCTCGAGGCAACATTTAATAGCGTTCTATTTGTTATGAAGTATACATATGTGTAGTTGATGCTAGCGTAGACATCTACCCAGAAATTGAGTAGAAGCGAATGATAAATGATTATTTATAGAATGGAGTGATGTTATGTGATTGAGTAATACGACCCATTTGGGTTATGATTGCATATATATATGAAGTATGTTAAATGTAAGAATGTGTTAAATGAGCGGTGGGGGTAGTATTGCAGGGAATCACCCGGTAGGGGCAATACAGTAGATGAAAGCATGTGTATATGTGGAATATTTTCAACGATTGGTGTGAGGGTAAATTTGATGGATTAGAGTGTGTTTATGTGGAGTATTATAATGTGACCCGTTTGGGCAAAGATGAATGTATATCACCTTGCGTGTTATACTAAAAGCTGTAATGTGACCCGTTTGGGTAAAGATAAATGTATATCACCTTGCGTGTTATACTAAAAGCTGTAATGTGACCCGTTTGTGTAAAGATGAATGTATATCACTTTGTTTATTATACTAAAGCTGTAATGTGACTGTTTGGGTATCTTGTGTGAGATATACTTAAGGTCGTAATGTGACAAGTAGTGGTTTACTTGTTATCGTAGTTTACATGATCGTTTTCTAGTTATGATTTAGACCTTCAGGGAATGGGATTATTGGTTGGCTTGTGATGAGTATATTGAAATTGTTGTGAACTTAACTTGATTTAGTTGGGACGATGACCCATTGGGGTGAGCTGAAAAAATAGAAGAAGTTAAAGGTTACGTTGGATTTGATTCCTAGAACCAAGTGTGGTTCTAGGCGATATGTTTACTGCAGGTAGTCAGGGAAAACCTTATTGTTTCTTATTTTATCATTATGTATTGTGTGTTTGCTGTATTAGGTCATCATTATTAACGTGTTACTAGTATTGTGATGACATGTAATTGATGATTGGACGGGCCATGATCGAGTCAAGCCGACAAAGAACCGAACACGTGTCATTTGAAATTTGTTACGTCAGACTTCTAATTAGAATGTTTTTAAATGCGTACTCTGTCTAGGCAGGTTCGTGGGATATATTAACACGGGTTTTATCGTGAATAATACATTCATGATAGAAACCATGGAGTGAAAGTAATGAAATTTTCAAATACGTATTTTCACGAGTCTAGCTGTCAGTCGTTGCTGAGTGGGAGCTTACAAGTTGGTTTCATAGCCGAGGTTTGAGGGATTCAAGTGTCATGGGGGCACTTGAACTCAAACCAAGTGCTCGTGGGATGGTAAGGGTGTTCGGTTCAAGGCTCGATCGTGTGATCCGGTAAGTATTTTAAGCTATGAAATTAATGATGTTAATCGTGTGGATTGATTAATGAGATGTGATGACCACCTCGATGGTTGAATTGAATGTTGTATATGATAGTAAATCTGTGATTATGTATATGCGGCAAAGCTGAATACGATTAAAAAGCTGTAAGTGTGTATGTGCGGTAAAGCTGAACATGATTGTACAGTTATGAGTGTGTATATGCGGAAAAAGCTGAATGCGATTGAAAAGCTATAAGTGTGTATGTGCGGTAAAGTTGAACATGATTGTAAAGTTATGAGT
The DNA here is from genome assembly GCA_039602395.1 of Deinandra increscens subsp. villosa. NCBI lineage: Eukaryota > Viridiplantae > Streptophyta > Magnoliopsida > Asterales > Asteraceae > Deinandra > Deinandra increscens. Next base: position 48,997,124 of record JBCNJP010000008.1, read on the forward strand.
GTGTATATGTGGTTAAGCTGAATACGATTGAAAAGTTGTGAGTGTATATGTGCAGTAAAGCTGTACATGATTGTATATGATTATCGTTAGCGGAATAAACTGATGATGTGATTGAATATGAATGATAAAGCGGAATGGGATAATAACAACATGATTGTATATGATTGTCGTTAGCGGAATAAACTAAAGATGTGGTTGATTTTGAATGATAAAGCTGAATGTGATAATGACAACATGATTGTATATGACTGTTGTTAGCATAATAAAATGATGATGTGATTGAATATGAATGATAAATTGAAATGTGTTAATAACAACATGATTGTACATGATTCTTGATAGCGGAATAAAATGATGATGTAAAGCGGAATGTGATAGTGATAACATGATTGTGTACGATTGTTAGAAAGGAATGTGATAATATTATTATTGCATATGATTGTTAGATGTGAGTGTGAAGGAAGTATGTAGGGGAAAGTTGCATGAATGAAATCGTGTACGCTATAGAGTGTGAATGATAAGTACGGTAAAATCTTACTTGTATGAATCGTGTAGGATTGAGTTGGAAATTTTTTAGAATGATGGAATCCTAGCGACGTAAGTCAGGTGGCGAAACTGATGTAAGTATGTATAGGTGGAACAAACGTATTGTGATAACAAATGGTATGTGTATGTAGAAGTGGTGAAATCCTACTTGTATAGAACATGTCGGATAAGGTGTGTATGAGACTAAGCGATTGAGTTCTCATGCTGAGCAGAAATACGGAATGAAGCACGTGATGAAGTAAAGATGTGAAATTATACCCATACTAGCTAGGTAGAACATAGTGCAGATAAGATGAAAGTGGCGAACCCCCACCTTGCGACGACTAAAGTGGGGTAATGTATATGTTCAATTATGATTGTGATAGCCGAATAGAAGATACGAAGGTTGAGAGTTATGTGCGAGGAGAATCTATTATGCGGTAACAAATAGGAGGTAAAAGGAGGGTATGTAATTTCCACTGAGCATTTATTTGTAATAAGCAGCAAGGGAACTGATGTTGCAGATACAAAGTGGAGACGCCTACTTGTGCAGTTCGAGTAGGGGAGTGGATGCAATGTATTAGTAGTCTATGACTTGGGGCATACAAGCCAGTCAAGATGTGAAGCATGATTTAAGAGTGGAAGGAGGAGTGACGTGTATGAGTTGACGAGTGTCATGACCGTCGTCATACTCGTGGAAAGTTGTGGATTGGGTTGCCAATTTGAAAGTGGAATAGATGATGTATGCGGATGAATGGTAAGGAGTAGTATTATAATGGTGAGTTGTAAACTAGCATTACTAAGCGGCGAAGTGTCTCGCAGGCCATACGAATAAGCTTGAAGAGGACCAAGTTGAATTAAAATTAAGGGTAGCGTTAAATGGGAGTAGTTCCACAATTGTGTAGATTGGGGTCAAGTTTCGGGGACGAAACTCCCATTAAGGGGGGTGGATTTGTAACATCCCGAATTTCATAATGATTTGAGTGTATTGTTTATTTATGTGTAAATTTGAGTTGTGAGTTGAATAAGCGGATTAAGATATTTAACCGGGTTGTGTAATGGGGATTCCTAGTTGTTAAGTTAACTTTATCTATAGATGGTTAACTAGAGAAATGTGGGAGGACTTAAGATGTAAATTAGAAATTTGAATGGATTTTTATAAAAGATAGAACCTTGAGGGACCGAAGCAGTAAATAGAGGAAATAAACAAGTCTGGGTATTCCCCAGACCTGTAGATCGCGACACAGAGAGAGAGAGAATGGAGGGTGAAGACCTAGTTCTTGAGGAGAAATTCTAAATTGAAGCTTGTGTGTTGGAGGTTTTAGCAAGGGGAGTCGAATTCAGGCTTGGGAGGCTTCCTACATCACGATTTCCATCTTAGATCTTGGTAATTCTTGTCAAGTAAGTGTGTTTTATGATAGGGTGATTTTATGGGTTTCATCTAGAGGTTAAATTTGTTGGAAACAAGGGTGTCCTGACCCGACGAATTAACGAACCCGACCGATATTGACCCGTAAGAGTTACACCTGGGTCAACGGACTATTAAATCTAATTAATTGTTAATTAGATATAAACGAACTAAATGGTGAATTAAATAAATATTAATTATTTATTTAAAATGACAATACAGACGGTTCAAAAATACTCGCTAAACAAAAGACGAACCGATCAGTTGTTACCGGATTAACAGACTGATCGGTTGGTGGATTAAAGAGGAATCGCGACCGGGCCCAGTCCGTCAGGAGCCCCGGTCCGCGATTTTTTTATTAAAAAGGAGGGAGAGGGGATAGATTGCTACACAAGTCACAAAACCCTAATCCCCTCCCTCCTCTCTCTCTCTCGGCGCCGAACTGAGCCGCCGGCTCCTCCACCGCCGTCGCCCCTACCGTGCGCCACCACCACCACCATCGTCATCACCGATGGACCCTCGTCTTGCCAGTATCTGTGCCCGTATCGAGAGCGAAGCCGTCGCAGCCCGAGCCGAAGCCACAGCCCGAGCCAAAGCCGAAGCCGCAGCCCGAGCCGCCGCCGCCGCCGCCGCTGCCTCTCACGCGCCGCCGCGCGACGACCGACCGGTGGTCCTCGCGCTGTCGGCGCAGCCGAGGCCACCGCGTCCGGTCACGTCGTCGTGGCCGGCGTCGCTCTACCCGTCCACCGCCACCGCCGTACCTCCTCCGATCTCCGGCGAATCGTTTGTCGTGGGATCGGTTCCGGTGGCCATCCCGACGGAGAAGGTTTTGTCATCACCACCGATGGTATCCCTACCACCGCCGCCGCCACTGCCGCCGCCGCCACCTATGGCCGCCGCCGCTGCCATCGTCGATGATCTGTCTCGAAGGTTCGAGACTGACGTCACTGTTCGTCCTAGCGCGAGCCCGTTGAATCCGGGTGTCTCGAGCGGTTGCTCGGATCCCGCCAAGGTATATCTAATCTATTAGATATTTTATTTATTTATGTATTTATTTATTTATTTAAATAAATATATTTTCTGTGTTTGTCGTGTCGGTGATTGATCCTGTTACAGTTGCGTCCGCGTGTTAATTCGTTTCCGCTGCTAAATTAATTTAGAATTAATTTTATCTTTAAATCGGTTTTAGAAAATTAAAATCGGTAACCCAGATTCCACTGTAAAACCCAACAGTGGTATCAGAGCCATTATCACCGCGCGCAAACCAGATTCGGTCTTTTCGTGACCGATAGTTCGCAATTTCGACTTAAATCCAAATTGCGAATTAGAATTAATTTAATTTATTATTTTAATTCCATATATTATATTGTGTGTTACGGCCGACCCCTCTAATTTTGTGATCATGTATGAATGTCATGGCGTGATTTGTTTTTCTCTGTTTGGCCCAAGTTGTTGGCCCAATTGGTTGTTTTTGATTTTGGTTTATTGGACCCGGTTTTTGGGTTTCAAAGTTGTACAAATTTAGAGCTAGGTTACTAGAAGTAGTTTTAGTAATTGTAAATTTGTATGTAACCAAAAGTCGAAGACTGGACACACGCAAGAGGGATGTCAAAGCAAGTGGGAGCTGAACAGGATTCCAGATCGCACAGAGTTGCCATCTCGATCGTTCACCATTTTATAATTTAATTTATTTTAAATTGTCCCATATGATCTCGCTTGTATGGCTCGAGCGAGATCAAGACCTTGTGCCGTTAAACACACAATATGCCATTCGCGACAACTTAGTAATTTAATTAGGTTAAATTAATTTACTGGTCCCGAGTGGAGATAGGGTTTTATCGTTCGTGTCTGACGATGATTAAATATTAAAAGTAATTAATATCCCTATTTGGTAATTCTTTAAAACTGGTAGTTCGTGCCATCCTATCTCAAGTTGAACTTGGAATGTATTTACCGGAGCATCAGTGTTGGAGTATTTCAACACCGCACTTGGTGCCGAGGGTACCTTCTAAGGTGAATGACATTGGAGTATTTCAACACCGTGTCATCACATCGACCATTTAGGACTACTATCGCTTTAAACGTATATGTTCGTGGTGTTGGAGTATTTCAACACCGCGCCACGGATGTGTACTGCTAAAGTGGGCACGGATGAGGCTAAACGTATCGCAAAATACAATTGTATGTATATAGCGGCCTCATACCGAGAGTTGTGACTTGAGTCTCACAATTGACAATCGTTGTCAGTTTGTTTACACGGTTTTGCTCCTGAGGCTCATTTGGCGGTCTCAAGTGATCTCGTCTAAACGAATTCTCATTTTCTTAAAATAAACCTTACCAACTTATTTTAAAGAAAAATAAACATCGAAAATACTGATTAAATTTACTTTGCTTATTTTCAGAAGGCTAAAGAAAACTCACCACCATTAAGTTCAATGGTACAACTCGACCCCTTCACTGAGTCTGGCTTTCTCGCATGGCAGACAACCCTGAGGAACCTTTTAAGGCTCTTCGGGAAACTCTATGTCATTGACCGACCGATCGCGAGTATTCCATCTTACTTGCTAAATGAGAACTCGCGGTCTGAGCTCCAAAAGCACACTGACGATGATAAGGACGTCACTGACCTGATGTTGTCTAGCATGACTCAGGATTATCGGTACAATTTCATGGGGATGTCTGCTTATGACATCATTCGTAAACTCAAGGATTTATTTGAATTGAGTCAGAGGACTGAGCGAGCTGATGCACTTTCACAATTTGTGAACTGCTCTATGGCTAACGACTCCTCTCCATACGATCATGTCATGCTGATGAAAGCGTATCGTGACAGACTGATCGACCTTGGCTACTCCATCTCTGACGGGATGGCTCTTGATGTAGTACTCAGATCTTTGCCAGAACATTATCGTATTCTTGCGATTAATTGTTCGGCTCAGTCGATCGAGGAGGTTATTCCGTTGATACCCAACGTGAAGATCAGGACCACGCCGGACGTGCTCAAAGTTACGAATACAAAGATCTCCAAAGCCAAGAAGGTTAAAGAGGGCAAAGGCAAGAAACCACAGGTTCAGCCTCCTGAGGAGCGCCTGTGCTATGAGTGCAACAAAATGGGACACTGGCGTCGCAACTGTCCTGTTTATCTTGCAAAGCTGAAGATGACCAAGAACTCTAATAAGGGTTGCTCATCAGGTATTTCAATAAATGTTATTGAACTTTTCACTGTTTCCTCCAATTCATGGGTATTTGATACTGGATGTGGTTACCACATTGTTAATGTTTTGCAGGAACCTGAGAAGTGGAAGAAGACAGAACGAGGCCGCATGGACCTCATCGTTGGTGACGGGAAGAAGGTCCCAGTACTTGCTACTGGAACATTTTCTTTTTCATGTTCTTCAGGCCTTGTAGTTAATTTGATTAACTGTTTATATGCACCTGGTTTATCCAGGAACATTATTTCTGTCTCTTCATTGTTTGAACAAGGATTTCGGTATAAATTTAATGGAAATGTGATTTCTGCTTACCTTAATGATATCTTTTATTTCGAGGCTAAACCTCAACATGGAATATATGAGATAGATGTTCAAACAAACGACCAGCTCTATCATGTTTCTAAAAGAAACAAAGCTGATAGTAACGAATCCTCGTTATGGCACCATAGACTTGGTCACATAAGCAAGGCCCGCATCAAGAAGTTGCAAACTGCTGGCATTCTCGAATCCCAAGATGCAGATTCCTTTGATGAATGCGAGTCATGCTTATCTGGTAAATTAACCAAGTCACCCTTCACCCACACAGGTGAACGGGCCCAAGGATTGTTAGGCGTTATTCACACTGATGTGTGTGGACCCTTTCGAACCGAGACGAGAAATCGTGAACGGTACTTCGTGACTTTCATCGATGACTACAGCAGATATGCCTATGTCTATCTGATGAAACACAAACATGAAACTTTTGAAAAGTTCAAAGAGTTTCAAAACGAAGTACAAAATCAGCTAACTCGAACTATTAAAATACTTCGATCAGATAGAGGCGGTGAATACCTAAGCGCTGAATTCCTAAATCATCTGAAGGAATGTGGAATCGTTTCACAACCTACTCCACCTGGCACACCCCAGTTAAATGGCGTTAGTGAGAGGAGGAATCGAACTCTGCTTAACATGGTTCGATCGATGATGTGCAGGACAACCTTGCCGCATTCCTTTTGGGGATATGCCATCTTAACCGCCGCTCGCCTAATAAATCTGGCACCGACCAAGAAAGTAGGGAAGACCCCATATGAGATATGGCATGGTTCTCTTCCCAAACTTTCATACCTCAGGGTATGGGGATGTGATGCTTATGTCAGCAGTGATTCTGATAATAAGCTCGATCCTCGAGGCGAAAAGGTAACTTTCGTTGGATACTATGGTAATACCGGTTATTACTTCTACCATCCCGATGCAAACACTGTTTCCATCAAGCGGAAAGGTAAATTCCTTGAGAAAGAATTTCTCACTCGAGGAACAAATAGTGATCCAGTGGATCTTGAAGAAATTCAAGATTCACCTAACCCTGAAGCGGTCGCTGTGTCTGACCGACAAGTTGTTGTCGCACCATCAGACCCAAACACAAGCACAAGCGTTCGTAGGAGCGGAAGAACACGATATGAGCCTGATAGATACCTTGGATATCATGAGGCCTTCGATGTTCTATTAATAGCCGATTCTAACGATGAACCTATTAATTACAAAGCTGCTATATCAGATCCGGAATCTGATAAATGGCTTGAAGCCATGAACGCTGAGATGCAATCTATGCGTGACAATCACGTCTGGGACTTGATTGAGCTACCCCCCGGTACACGGGCAGTAGGGAGCAAGTGGATCTTTAAAAGAAAAACTGACATGCATGGAAATGTGCAAACCTACAAGGCACGGCTTGTAGCGAAAGGTTTCACTCAAACTCAAGGGATTGATTATGATGAGACCTTTTCGCCCGTTGTCATGATCAAATCGATCAGGATTCTCCTTGCCATAGCCGCATACCATGACTATGAGATATGGCAAATGGACGTGAAAACCGCCTTCCTGAACGGACAACTCGAAGAAGATGTCTATATGGTTCAGCCTGATGGTTTTGTCGATCCAGAGAATCCAAACAAGGTTTGCAAGCTTAGCAAGTCCATTTATGGACTCAAGCAAGCATCTCGAAGCTGGAATCTTCGTTTTGATCAGAAAGTCAAAGAGTTTGGCTTTGAACAAAACAAAGATGAGCCTTGTGTCTACAGAAAGGCAAGTGGGAGCGCTGTATCGTTCCTCGTACTGTACGTGGACGATATACTGATCATAGGAAACAACATACCCATGCTTAACGAAGTTAAGAAATGGCTTTCATCTTGTTTCGCTATGAAAGACCTTGGAGAAGCCGCTTATATTCTGGGAATCAAGATTCACAGAGATCGATCTAAGCGCCTTTTGGGACTCAGTCAAAGCACATACATAGATAAGATCATAGCTCGGTTCAATATGAGCAACTCCAAGAAAGGAGCAGTTCCCATGACTAAGGGAACAATATTGGACAAATCTCAAGCACCTAAAACGGAGCGCGAGATAAGCCAAATGGCATCGATCCCATTTGCCTCTGCTATTGGATCTATCATGTACGCCATGCTCTGCACACGACCGGATGTCTCGTATGCATTGAGCGTGACAAGTCGGTACCAACAGACGCCAGGGCTAGCTCACTGGACGGCTGTAAAGAACATACTGAAATACTTGAGAAACACCACTGACATGTTTCTCGTATTCGGGGGTGTTGATGAGGAGCTCACTGTAAGATGTTACACTGACGCCAGTTTTCAGACTGACCGAGATGACTCTCGCTCACAGTCAGGATTCGTATTCACTCTTAACGGAGGGGCTGTTTCTTGGAGAAGCTCAAAACAGCCAGTAGTAGCTGATTCTACTACTGAATCCGAATACATAGCCACCTCAGAAGCTGCTAAAGAAGCCGTGTGGATGAAGAAGTTCATATCCGATCTCGATGCTATGCCAAGTATTAGGCAACCCATCGAGATGCTGTGCGATAACACAGGCGCTATAGCTCAAGCCAAAGAGCAACGGTCCCATAAGATGGCCAAGCACGTACTGAGGAAATTCCACTACATAAGAGAAGTAGTCGACAGAAATGAAATCAAGATAAGCAAAGTACACACAGATCAAAACTTAGCTGATCCCTTCACTAAGCCTATGACTCAGGAGACTCATATACGCCACAGAGAAGCGATAGGGCTTAGATTAGCTAAAGACATGTTTTGATTCAGTATTTGGATGTATGAACACCAACAGTTATCTGTATTATTCTTATTCCATCTGTTTTATGCAATAATGAATTACATAACTGTGTTCAATATTTGTACGTTTAATCCATGGACAATAAGTTCTTGTCCTAAATGTCCGTAGTCGATTAGTAAGTGGGAGCTATACTAAAGTAAGACTATTGTGACTAGTTGAACTTTAAAGTTGTTTAACGTTCAAACTCACAGACCTCATTGGTGAATGACGTTGGACGTAACTCGCATCATGCAGCGCAAACATGGAAACTTGCCTGTTTGATTAAATGCATGCTCTAATGTATCCTTAGACCTGAGACGCATATTCGAACTCCTCTCTACTAAAGAACATTCTTTGATTGTAGCCTAACGTTGTCGCGTAACTGCCAGCCATAACGGCTACTTTTGGGAATGGCTCTGAGGTTTAGTGGGAGCTGTATGCCTCAACAAGGGATTCTGTACTCTTGCTTCGGCAACGGTTAGACATAATGGCGCCCTCGTTGGTTCCAAGTGATAAGTGTGAGGCCTCACCCAAACTTACTGTGTGTTTGTTGGATCACTTCGAATTAAATCGAGAACGAAAATCGATGAATAAAATATGAGAGTCCATGTCTCATAATTCATCAATGTCTTATACAGAAAGGAACATATGACAATGAATGCACAAGTCATGAGTCTGCTTGATTGTCAATCAGATATACTTTGGCTGACGACTTAAAGTGTCAATATTAGTTGGTGTAGTCATGCATAGCTAGAGTGCCTCTGACTGCGCTCGTTAAACTGTCGCGTTCAGTCCAAGTGGGAGACTGTTGGAAACAAGGGTGTCCTGACCCGACGAATTAACGAACCCGACCGATATTGACCCGTAAGAGTTACACCTGGGTCAACGGACTATTAAATCTAATTAATTGTTAATTAGATATAAACGAACTAAATGGTGAATTAAATAAATATTAATTATTTATTTAAAAATGACAATACAGTCGGTTAAAAAATACTCGCTAAACAAAAGACGAACCGATCAGTTGTTACCGAATTAACAGACTGATCGGTTGGTGGATTAAAGAGGAATCGCGACCGGGCCCAGTCCGTCAGGAGCCCCGGTCCGCGATTTTTTTTATTAAAAAGGAGGGAGAGGGGATAGATTGCTACACAAGTCACAAAACCCTAATCCCCTCCATCCTCTCTCTCTCTCGGCGCCGAACTGAGCCGCCGGCTCCTCCACCGCCGTCGCCCCTACCGTGCGCCACCACCACCACCATCGTCATCACCGATGGACCCTCGTCTTGCCAGTATCTGTGCCCGTCTCGAGAGCGAAGCCGTCGCAGCCCGAGCCGAAGCCGCAGCCCGAGCCGAAGCCGAAGCCGCAGCCCGAGCCGCCGCCGCGGCTCAAGCCGCCGCCGCCGCCGCTGCCTCTCACGCGCCGCCGCGCGACGACCGACCGGTGGTCCTCGCGCTGCCGGCGCAGCCGAGGCCACCGCGTCCGGTCACGTCGTCGTGGCCGGCGCCGCTCTACCCGTCCACCGCCACCGCCGTACCTCCTCCGATCTCCGGCGAATCGTTTGTCGTGGGATCGGTTCCGGTGGCCATCCCGACGGAGAAGGTTTTGTCATCACCACCGATGGTATCCCTACCACCGCCGCCGCCACTGCCGCCGCCGCCACCTATGGCCGCCGCCGCTGCCGTCGTCGATGATCTGTCTCGAAGGTTCGAGACTGACGTCACTGTTCGTCCTAGCGCGAGCCCGTTGAATCCGGGTGTCTCGAGCGGTTGCTCGGATCCCGCCAAGGTATATCTAATCTATTAGATATTTTATTTATTTATGTATTTATTTATTTATTTAAATAAATATATTTTCTGTGTTTGTCGTGTCGGTGATTGATCCTGTTACAGTTGCGTCCGCGTGTTAATTCGTTTCCGCTGCTAAATTAATTTAGAATTAATTTTATCTTTAAATCGGTTTTAGAAAATTAAAATCGGTAACCCGGATTCCACTGTAAAACCCAACAAAATTGGTGTAGAAATCTGAATTGTTATGTGTTATTGAGGCTAGATGAAGCTAAATCCTACCTTGCATGATTGATTTTGTGTGTGACAAGTAGAAATTATGGTGGGGTTAAACCCACCTTATAGAAATCGACATACATGGAGAATGGATGGTTTGGGTTGGTTAATTGGGCTTCATGTATGCTAATAGACTTGATAAAAGTGTTTAATCTAGTGCAAAAGCTGAAACTTGATGAATTATGATGAAAAAATGGATGGAATGGAAATGTGTAGGCTATTTATCAAGAAGAAAACAATGTGTGCACACTAAGTGCTCGATGAAATGCTTAAATGAGAATGATAAGTTGTATATGCTGAATTCATGAGCTTGATTGAGTGTTGGTTTGTGGATTATGTAAATTATAAATGTGTAATGGTATACTATGCCATGAATGATCATAGGTGAAGTGAGAGGAAGCTCAGGTCAACAACGTGAAGGCAAGGAAAAATCCTTAAGGTAACATGTAGCGGTTACGAAATAGCTATAGGAATGAAATTATTTCCTTCATTTAATTTAGACATAGATGCGATGTGATTGTCGATGGTTAGGAACTTAGGTAAAGGATTCGATGTGAATCCTATATAATTGAATTGAATGGTTGACCCGTTGGGTTGAGCTGAAAATGATAGAGGATCCAAGGATAACACTTGGATACGATTGGGGATTTTGGGTAATTATGATCCTAGATTGCACCTTCGGGTGGATATTGGTAGTTGGCATAAGTTTACTTATGCCAAATAAGGAATATGTGAATGGAGAGGGATGTAAATGGGCTAGTTATGCTAGAAAGAGTGTTTTGAAGTTAATGAGTCAACGGGTTGGAATGGGTTTATTAACGCTTTCTAACTTGTTATTTAACCCTTTATGCAAGTAGAAGTTGAAGCCCAATTTTGGAATGATCTCATGTTGTATGACATTCAAAGTAGTGGTGGAAGTTGACCTTTTTTTTAAAAGATTTTGGTGGGGGGCAGAATCTGCGATTCGTAGGCTACAGATCAGGGTAGCCTATGAATTGCACCTTCCTGTCCAAGGCAGAATTTCTGATCTGTAGGCTACGAATCAGGTGCACCCTACGAATTTTGCAAGCTGTCCAGTTTTCTTAAAAAAGGGGGTCTATTGTGCTGATTGAGAAGTTAAAGCTCTCGAGGTAACATTTAAGAGCGTTCTATTTGTTATGAAGTATACATATGTGTAGTTGATGCTAGCGTAGACATCTACCCAGAAATTGAGTATAAGCGAATGATAAATGATTTTTTATAGAATGGAGTGATGTTATGTGATTGAGTAATACGACCCATTTGGGTTGTGATTGCGTATATATATGAAGTATGTTAAATGTAAGAATGTGTTAAATGAGCGGTGGGGGTAGTATCGCAGGGAATCACCCGGTAGGGGCAATACAGTAGATGAAAGTATGTGTATATGTGGAATATTTTCAACGATTGGTGTGAGGGTAAATTTGATGGATTAGAGTGTGTTTATGTGGAGTATTATTATGTGACCCGTTTGGGCAAATATGAATGTATATCACCTTGCGTGTTATACTAAAAGCTGTAATGTGACCCGTTTGGGTAAAGATAAATGTATATCACCTTGCGTGTTATACTAAAAGTTGTAATGTGACCCGTTTGTGTAAAGATGAATGTATATCACTTTGTTTGTTATACTAAAGTTGTAATGTGACTGTTTGGGTATCTTGTGTGAGATATACTTAAGGTCGTAATGTGACAAGTAGTGGTTTACTTGTTATCGTGGTTTACATGATCGTTTCCTAGTTATGATTTAGACCTTCAGGGAATGGGATTATTGGTTGTCTTGTGATGAGTATATTGAAATTGTTGTGAACTTAACTTGATTTAGTTGGGACGATGACCCATTGGGGTGAGCTGAAAAAATAGAAGAAGTTAACGGTTACGTTGGATTTGATTCCTAGAACCAAGTGTGGTTCTAGGCGATATGTTTACTGTAGGCAGTCGGGGAAAACCTTATTGTTTTCTTATTTTATCGTTATGTATTGTGTGTTTGCTGCATTAGGTCATCATTACTAACGTGTTACTAGTATTGTGATGACAGGTAATTGATGATTGGACGGGCCATGATCGAGTCAAGCCGACAAAGAACCGAACACATGTCATTTGAAATTTGTTACGTCAGACTTCTAATTAGAATGTTTTTAAATGCGTACTCTGTCTAAGAAGTGTCATGGGATATATTAACACGGGTTTTATCGTGAATAATACATTCATGATGGAAACCATGGAGTGAAAGTAATGAAATTTTCAAATACGTATTTTCATGAGTCTAGCTATCAGTCGTTGCGGAGTTGGAGCTTACAATATATTGTATTCCTTTTGTTTTGGTATCTATTTTGATACGTCTCATTTCAAGAAATTGGCGTTTTAAGAAATTGGTATAAATCTGTAGATGCTCTTCCAGAGTTTATTTCAATTATGAATTGTCTTGAAACTTGGAGATATATTGAGGTTTCATTTCGAGTTTAATCTAGTAAACTTATATGAATGTCGGATTAGCACATAATTGTTATCCATATAAAGATTAGTGATGATGCTCCCACTTGCTCTGTGTAGACCAGGCATCCTCGTAATCACCTTTTATTTCAAACTACACGGATATAAATTTGCTAAAGAAATCATTCAGCAAATATAAATTTTGTTTCCAAAAACGAGATCATTTAGTTTCATAAACTTAGTATGAATTGATCAACATCCAAATGTCATGTTTTGTCCATGAGATAGTAAGATGAAGTTAAACTACTTGAGTTTGATGGTATTCTTGATACGATCATCTTTATGTTTGAAAGGTGATTGAGTATTTGACCCAATGGTGATTTCCATATCAGAATATAAAGTCTGATTTGTGATTAATAGTATAATCGAATGACTAATTAATGATGGAAGATTTCAAACAATTGAAATCGACTTAAATTTCAATGGGAGTTGATATTCATATGGAATGCCAACATGTTTTCATTATAGCAACAACCTTTTGTTGATGAAAAGATGATCGTCTAATAAGTCTTGAATGTTTTCAAGAGTTAACTTATGTTATCCATCAATTTCTTATGAAAGACGAGTTTCATAAATTGTAATTCAGATGTCTATTAATCTGACAATGGATATTCATTTCTCAAGTCACTTTACCTCAAGATTTCATCTTGGAACTGGCTTTGAGTATGCAAGTGATTAGAAGAGAACGGTTTATGGGTGTGAGCGTTGATCGTTGGCATGCCATAAGTCTTGTGTGTTATTGGCTTCTAACTTGAAACCTAACTCTTGATTTATGAGCAACAGGTGCTTGGAAGGGTTTTGACACATATGAGTACAATATCATTGTATCCACCGACTTTCAGGTGTTGTATGCGTATATATATATATATATATATATATATATATATATATATATATATATATATAGGATTGGGAACAATTATTAACTCTTCCTTAGAGAATTAACTAATTAACTAGATCCTAGGTGTTGTGGCTTTTGATCCAAGGGTTGTTATTGTTTAAGTATTTTTGTGGCTGTAAGATGCTTAAGGGCACTTAAGTAATTTAAACATCCAGGGTTTTTAATTCCTTCTCCTGGAAGAGAGATAGCAGCCGCTCTCCCCTCCCCCTATTCATTTTCCGTTCGATTCCTCTTCCGTCGCACCTTCTTCCCCTATCGTCGTTTTCTTCACGAACGTAGGTTCCGTTCTGATCTCTGCAGGGTTGATCGGATTAGCAATTTTATGTGTTCTTAAGGCCACCGTAGATATGTTCATATGGTCGTTTTGAAGAACCAGCGAATGGCGGTGCCGCCTCGTCTCGTCTCGTCTGTCGCTGCTGCTTCGCTATTCATGGATTAATAACCCGCCGCTGCTCCGCTGTTCATGGATTAATAACCCGCCGTTGCTCCTGTTCATGGATTATCAAGCCGCCGCTGCACCTGTTCATGGATTATCAAGTGTAGAATTCTGTTATCTAGGGTAAAGGTTACGTGATTCTTGATTTTATTTTCTTTAAGTTGTTTTTTGTTTTGTTTATGTTGGATTTATTTTTGTAGTTACACTTTTGAATCAGAAATGGCTTTTTTCCAATTTCAAAAGTGTATTTTCCGATTTCAAAGATGAAGGTCCGATTTTTATTTTTATTTTTGTTTTTTTTTCTTGTTTGTATTTTTTAGTTTGTTATTTAGATGAAGATAATTATTTAGTTTGTATTTTTTTAGTTTGTTATTTAGATGAAGATAATTATTTAGTTTGTATTTTTACGATACAAAATAGTATGAATTTGTTCTATTTTTTATGATACAAAAATGGCATGAACGATGTTATTTGTGGAATTTTAATAGCTTCGGTGCTACTGATTATTACACCACTACTAATTGTTATAGCATCAGTGTTTATATGTATATTGATGCATTTATAGGTTGTAATATATGCATATGAAGTTTTACTTAAGTAGAAACATGGATGCTACTAGTATGAGTGTATGTCTGTAATTTTCTTCATTGTTAATAGTTATGACAGTGATGTTAGTATTTGTAACACTGGTGCTAATCGTACGTCTGAGTAAACGATGATGAAATACGACGAGACTATATGTGAATTAAAGATAAAAATGCAACGAGTTTAATGGTGCAACTTTTATAAAAATCCGACAAAGTATAAAAAAGTTATGGAGTTTTTAAAATGAGGGTGGTGTTTGTATGTGGTATGTACAATGACTTTTTTACCCTTTATAATTAAAAAAAAGAAATGACACATGGCAAAATCTGGTTAAATCTAGCAATTTTCAACCATTAGATTATGGTTAATTGGTTATTCCTTTAAGATGAGGTTAATATTAGTTCCATGCCCTATATATATATATATATATATATATATATATATATATATATATATATATATATATATATATATATAGGGTTAGGTTCAAATGAGAACCAATTGGTTTTGAGAACTTTTAAGAACCATTCTGGGCCACTAATTTTCAAGGGAGGGCCACTCAAATTCATAGGGGGGATTTCCATATAGATAACTAGTGGCTCAAAATGGTTCTCAAAAGTTCCCAAAAGCATTTGGTTCTCAAATGATCATCTCCCTATATATATATATATATATATATATATATATATATATATATAGAGAGAGAGAGAGAGAGAGAGAGAGAGGAGAGTTAGGCTACATCACATAAAAAAGCCTACATCCATTGCGGATTGATCTGGGCGTCCATCAAGATCATCCAACAACCAAGATCTATGGTGTTTTCGCCTATGGCGTTTTCGGTGGGGAGAAAAAACACCATAGGCGGAAACACCATAGATCATGGTTGTTGGATGATCTTGATGGACGCCCCAGATCAATTCGCAATGGATGTAGCATTTTTGCTTGATGTATTTTACCCTAAACGTATATATATATATATATATATATATATATATATATATATATATATATATATAGTGAAAAGTTCATTGTAGACACCCTCATAAGTGTAGACATGTAGACACCCTTTTTCACCATTAGATATCTTGATCTAGTGGTTGTGATTAATTTCATTTTTTCCTTTTTTCCTTTTTTCCTTTTTCTAATTTTTCAGAGCATTTCACATGTGAAAATGAGTTATTTCACATGTGAAAGTGTCTACAATGAACCTCACCCTATATATATATTCACTATATAGGGAGGGGTTCATTGTAGACACCCCCATAAGTGTAGACAGGTAGACACCCCATTTCACATGTGAAATTACTTTATTTTACATGTGTTTTCACATGTGAAATTTTCTGAACAATGAGAAAAAGAAAAAAAAATAAAAAAAGAAATTAATCATAACCATTAGATCAAGAGATCTAATGGTGAAAAAAGGTGTCTACCTGTCTACACTTATGGGGGTGTCTACAATGAACTTTTCACTATATATATATATATATATATATATATATATATATATATATATATGTTTATGACCATTACAGTCATATGCGTAAGTGTCAGTGAGCTTACATCATGATCATGCAAGTGATCATAATATGTATGAACTATAGTTGGTAATTCAAACCTTTTTATAAACAAGCATTTGGACTTTAGCAAAAGCGTAAAGTTTAAATTTGTCGAAAATCGAGAAATGTGATTCCTTTAAGTGTTCAAAATTTATATTAGATGAATTATTGAGCTAAGTGATTCTGGATCATAAGATTTTATGAATCATAATAGGTTATTATTCTCGTCGCAGCAAGTACAACAAGAATTTAAAGATATCATGGCCTCGATGGGATTTGCGAGAACAAGTGTCCTCGTATTTGCATCAGGCTAATCTCGTTTTCATCAAATCAATCATACCAGGTATAAAGTCATGTTATTTATGTTTGAATCTAATTCTAACAAACAAGTGAAACCATTTTCAAAAGTAGAAAATCCATGCATACTAAACAAGTTTAAAACGTAAACCACGTGCATGTCAAGATTCAAATCAAAGCAAGATGTATCCATCCTGGACCCCGCCAGGGAAAAACCAAACAAACAAGTTATTTAAAAGATACGACCAAGATTGTTAGAAGTTTGACATGAAATTTATTCATAGTTTGCAATCATGCAAAGGGGTCATGTCATCTTGGATCTTTGCTTACATTGACTTAATGTTCCTACAAAATGTAGAGTATGTTAAGCATATATTTTGAAGGATTGAATGAGGTAGTTAATAACATGAGGTTATATATATATATATATATATATATATATATATATATATATAGGATTAGGTTCAAATGAAAACTTTTTTTTTTAGAACTAAATCTCAACCACTAATTTCAGGTGGCGACCACTATAATTCATTGGGGGGTTTTCCATATATATAAACTAGTGGCTTAGAATGGTTCTTTTTAGTTCTCAAAACCAATTGGTTCTCAAATGATCCTCTCCCTATATATATATACCTCCAGAAGTGCCTACATCGGCCTTCTTTCCCTTCACCTTGGCAAGGTACTCCGGGCAGTTTGGCCTCCAGTGCCCCATCTTGTTGCATTCGTAGCATTGGCGCTGGGGGCGATGCTTTCGATGCTTTATACGTGCCCTTACCGGTGCCACTAGAGTTCCTAGCTGTAGCGTTTTTTCCCTTCCTATTATGCCCCGCTTTCTTCTTGCCAACCTCAGGTTTCTTGACACTAGTTGATCGGATTGCGAACACATTGTTCGCCTTGGCTTTGTTGTTGTTGTCGCCGTTGTTAAGAAAGTTAACCTCAACAGTTTTAAACATTTCGTGAGTTCGGTCACTGTCTTAAGAAGATTTTTCATATTAAAATTAAACCTGAAAGGAGTAAGTGCACTGGATAGAGAGTGAAGGATCAAGTCCATCACCATTTCCTGAGGAATGAAGTAATCGAGCTTCGCAAGGCGATCGATGAACCCTTTCATCTTAAGTACATGGGCACTAACAGGAGTGCCTTTAGGCATGCGACAGGTGATCAATCTGACAACTTTTTCATAACGTTCCTGTCGGGCCTGGGTTTCGAACATGCCCTTAAGTTCCCCGATCATCTGAAAAGGAGTCATGTCTACCATGCTCTTCTGAATCTCAGTAGTCATAGTGGCCAGCATGAGACACATCACCGAGTTGGCATCTTTCCTCAGCGCCTCATGTGCAGTGCGAGAAGCCGCAGAGCTATTCGCAGGTATTGCGGGCACTTCCGCTTCCAACACATGTTGTTTGTTGGCCATTTGTAGGACGATTTTCAGATTTTGATGCCAGTCGAGAAAGTTGGTGTCATCAAGTTTCTCTTTCTCAAGGAGAGACTTGAGCTGGAAAACCTCATTAGTTGCAGGAGGATTAGACATCTGAAACAATAGGCAATTGGTTTTAGTGTTTCGATGTTTATATTTGTATTCAAAGATGGCAAGCAAATCTTGAATAGGAAAGTGGGAACCCAATTAGTAGTTGACCAACAAAGGCAGCACTAAGTGCAATCACTAGTCAATTAAGTAAATGGATGGACAACGATTGTCTCTTGTGAATACTAGTCACAACTCCCGTTTATGAGGCTTTCACCTATTAATTTGCGAAATACGTTTAGCCTCATCTGTGCCATTTTGTCTACGAGTGACTAGATGTATATTGTTGAACTTTACTCCAATGCGAAATTACTCGCAAAGAAAATGATAGATGTCCTCAGTGGTCAGTGTGTTTGCACGGTGTTGAACTTTACTCCAATGCACACACCTTGGAAGATACCCTGAACATCAAGTGTGGTGTTGAACTTTACTCCAACACTGATGCATCGGTAAATATGTTCCAAGTTAGACTTGACTAGGATGGCAAAATATACCGGTTTTAAGGCTAACCAGATAGGATTATTAGGTCAAATTTTAAGTAATTAAATGATTTGACGATTATTATATAAACTCTATCTCACTCGGGACAGTCAATTAAATAACCTCATTATTAATGACTAGGCGTCGTGAGGTGATAACCAATTAATTTTATTGTGTGATTTTACGGATTGAAAAATTCGAGATTTTACTCGAAAGAAATTGGTTATTGTTTTAAGTCGTAAATAAATTGTGACTAATTCTCATTTGATTGAAAAGGTTTTAGCCTTGTTTAAAACTTAGCTAGGAGTTTTAGTTGGCCCGTTTAAACGAGTTAATACATGCAACCAAAACAAAAGGCAAACATAACACATATTCGGCTTTAAGGAGGTTTCGACATTGTCAGATCCTTACTGACAATGTCGGAGAAGGTCTGGGACGTAAAAGGTAAAATCAACCACAAGGATGAAAAATACATCCTGTCAACTTTAATGCTCCCACTAGCTTCAACAGCTCCTTTACGTCAATTGATATCCGTCGGTCCATCGGGCTTGGTTACTTACCATGATGGGGTAGTCGCATCAAGGCTTGTCGCGTTCGTCTAGAGCGAAGGTCCGCAATTACAAGAAAATAGAGAAATAAATCTATATCTAATTTTGATACAACTTAAAACCCAAAATGTGGGCCAATCAAAAACCATGAAACTAATGGGCTAAAATGGCCCAATACATGACACGATAATCAATCACAACCAAAATATGGGTCGAGCCGAATATGCGTATTTATTCAATCAATTTATCGAATCGAATAATATTTGATGGAATTAAATCGACCAAATATATGATTAAAGCGATTCATATTACTTTAACGACCTTTGGGTTTTAACCCTAGTTCGCGAAATCCACCAGTTTATAATCGACCGGTCAGGATTCGCGTGTGGTGATCAAGGCTCTGATACCACTATTGAGTTATGACAGTGGTATACGGGTGCCCGGTGATGACAAAAAATATTTGTTTACATTTTAATTGATCATAACCGACCGAGCGTTAGTAAATCAGAGTTTAATCGAATTAACAAGTATTTAATTTATGCAGCGGAATAAAACGATTTGTACTAACAAAGACACATAAACCCAAAGTGTCATAATCGTTTTAACTTGATCATGATCACCAAATCACACAAACACCTAGATCACTTTATAACGGAACGCGATCGTAATCTACAATAATACAATCAAAGTAAATAAATAATCAAATAAATCTGAATCGAGTTTAGATATACCTGAGCGGTGTTCTAACAGACGTTAAGACACCGAGGAACAACGAGCAAGTCGCTAGGGTTTCACGAAAAAACTGATCCGACCATTCGGATCCAATCGTTTCGCGGATCGTGAAACTTCTCCGATCGATTCGTCGCGATTCTTGACCACTCAAATGATGGCGGTTACGACCAGCGCTGGACGGAGATGGAATGTGGACAGTGGCACGGCTACGGTGGTTCACGGCAGCAGGGGCGCCGGGGTGGTGTGGCAGCGGCAGTAGCGGTGGCGATCACTTGCGACTGCGGTAGCGGCTACGGCTTCGGCTGCTGCTTGGGCTGCAGCTGCGGCTTGCGGTGATCATGGTTTAGGTGGCGGTGGTTCGTGAACCACCGAGGAGCGGTTGGCGGTGGTGGTCGCCGACGGCTGAGGTTGCATCGAAGGGAGAGCCGGCGAGAGAGATGACATGAGGAAAGGGAGAGACGCAAAGAGTGATTTGGGTTTTCCTAATCACTCATCGTCTATTTAATGAGATGAGTAATTACGTTAAAGTCCCTCAACGTTTCCCTTTTACCAAAACGAACCACTAATTACGATCAATAATAAAACGAGTTTTTTAATTTACAAGTCATAAAACCGAGAACCTAACAAACTCAAATAACCATTTATTTAATTTGTATAATTTGCCTTAAACGTTAATATAGTAACGTTGTGTTCCGCACATTTATCAAAAGATAAATGTATAATTAATTGAATGTTTATTTATCAAGAATAAACAATAATTAATTATTGATTTCCTTGATTTACCGGTTAATATACTAAGCGGATTTTGAGGTCGTTGCCCTCAGTATAACTCTTACGGGTCTTAACCGGGACGGGTTCTTGATGTTGTCGGGTCTGGACATATAATATCCAACATGCTAGCCGGAGAGCGGCGGTAGCGACGGCGGCGGAGATGGCCGGCGTCGGCGGTGGTGGTGGCGCAGGGAGGGAGAGCAAGTGAGATTTAGGGTTAAACTTTTAGGCATGTTCTGTGTAATTAAGGTTTAGATCTGACATGTATTTATAGGAATATAAGTTACAATCTGATCCCTAAATTACTGTCTTTTTCTCAAAGAAAACATCCTAACATTGATTGTTAATACAGTTATTACCAGTTAAAGTTTATATGCTTGAAACATACATACCTGATATATCTGATATATATTTAAAACAATCTCGATGTTTTAGTTAATTGATTATCCAAAACGTTTCATCAGAATAATTATTATTAACGTCTTAATAATATTTATTTTATTCATTTTTAATTTATTATCATAAATTTAATCTCTCGCATGCGTTATAATGAAATAACGTCTTAATATTATTTTTGTCAAAACTGTATTTTGACGTAATAACATTTCCCGATTAAATTCTTAACCACTCTAACAAAGTATTATCATTTATATCTTTAAATGATCACCGCTTTACCTCGTCCCTTTAAATTGTTTTTCCAAACAATTTAATCGTAATTATTATAACGATGTGCTTATTGTTCGTTCTGTGATCATTAATACTCAAATATATAATATTCAAATATTATAACTTGTTCGTCGTCCAGATTGTAACTCTTGGATCGTGCCTCTATGGTTACGTTGACTAATCGATGGTCGGACATATCAAAATCCAGCAACCTGGATAGAATCCGAATCAGCCCTCGCTTAAGCCCAAGACCTATACCCATTACCAACATCGATCGTATGCTAAGGTAGCATCACACACAATCGTGGTAGTAGCACGCATGAGTCCCTGGTTTAGCAAGTGTAGAATAATAATCGACGCTCGAATTAACGATATACAACCGAAAATTTCAAGCGATGAAGGTTCAAAATGAGCACAAAACGGTTTCAACCATCAAAACAATCAATACTAAAGGAAATCGAGTACCACGAATTGAATGGAATACCACGCATTGGACGCCATGAGTCGATTAGCAGTTGTTCGAGTGTCATTACTAGCAACCGAATGGTACATTTCTGAATAATATGTCTTCGTTGACATGGAATGAACCGCGTGATTCATGATATATGAATCAGATCACATGAATCGGATAACATGATTCGAAATGCATGACTCCGATAACATGATTCAAAATACATGAACCCGTTAACATGAATCGAACAACATGACTCGAAACACATGTATTGATAACATGAACCGAACAACATGACTTGAAATTCATGTATCCTGATGAACAACAAATTATACATACTTTTATATCAAATATTCTTCAAGAATTGGCACAAATCTAAGTCACTAACGCTAAAACAGTCTATTTTGAGTTCAAAAGGGCAAAAGTCACAAAAGGAACATATTACAGACAAAAACAGAAGAAATATACAAAGTTCCAAGACCGGTGAGACCAGCACACCCCGTGCCTAGCTGAGCACGCCCCGTGCCCCTTCACTGACACAACATAGCCCGTGCCTCCTCTAGCATGCCACGGGCCTCTAACCAGCGGACATACCCTCTGACATAGCACGCCACGTGCCCAAACTTAGCACGAGCCGTGCCACCTGACAGCATGCAGATTCGTGAAGATCTCACTGACATGGCACGCCCCGTACCGAGTCCAGACTTTGCCTATAAAAGCCAAGCTCTCCTCATTTGAAACTTGCTCAATTCTTCTCCTCTCCTCTCTTATATTGAGTCATTTTGTTTTTTTTTTAGTTTTGTAATCAAGTTTGTAAGAACATTAACTTAAGTAAGAATTAGTAAGTTTTTGTCTATGAAATCTTCTCCTTCTCTTAAGCAAATCTCTAAACCCATGTTTGGCTAAATTCTTATACTTTCTTAGGAAGTAACAAACCTTTGGCGAGTTGCTTAACAACCTTATAGCCCCGCATAAGGTGTGTTTAATGACTTTATGAAAACCATTTTTATTAAAAGTTTATTATTGATTTTCTAAACCATGCGAGCTTCACGTATCACAGGCCATTTGGGGAGTCGAAATCCTAAAGTCCGGACTTAAGACACCTGGTCGGGAGACGATGCATGATCCGAAAGGTGACTCGCACCCCATGCTACATGATACGTTCGAGGTCCTTATGTCTATGTAAGCAAACTCGGCTGACCACGCAAGTGCGGGATGAAAGTATTTGGTTGGGAACGAGGGTAGGTAATATTTTGTCACTTCACGGAAGTTGAAATGTATGTATTTGTGAACTTGGCTCTAGTTACGCCGGACGTGCATACGCGAGAGCGGTGTAAGGAAGAGACGGACTTTAGTTCCTTAAAAATATCATTTTAATAATAAAATAATCTGGCACGCAGGGTTGTTTCCTTGCTGGTTCATGACTGCGTGTCGAGTACGGTAAGTCGGCCGGTTTGAGGGACGTCGTAACTAAATGGCATTACACCACTTCATTTGATCACCTGCAGCACCTTTCCACGACATTCGTACTCCTCGCAGACGATTAGCATTTGGATGGTGAGTTGACCAAACGTGCCGAAGGGTGGTTGACCTTCTACCAGTGAGCAATCTTAAGCAAGGATATAAGTAACTATTCAACTTTCCCAAACCACTCGTAAATTCTCCCAAACAATATTAACTTCGATTTACATTTCTTTAAACATCATCTTATTATCTTTCTTTTGTTTTAATTTATTTCCTTTTCTTTTCTTAAAACTAAAAGTTAGACATGGGTAGATGATAACAGCAAACTGAGTATTGAGAGTTCTCATTTTCCATTGTGTCCTGATCGACCCCGATTCAACTTACCTCTACTATACTGCTCCATGATGGGTATAGTTGCCTGTGTAATGTGGTGAAATAGTAGTTGTCAAGTAAATCAGTTAATATAAATTTAAAAACTTAAAACTGCTAAAACGGTTTGAAAAATATAGCCATATTTTAAGTACACCTCAGCACACACCAAGCTTTTTGACGCCGTTGCCGGGGACACAAACGGGGATTTGGAAAAAAGTCCAAGTTATTAGCCTAGCCAATAGTTTAGATTAATTTTTCTTTTCCCTTTTCTTTAGTTACATTTAAAATTTTGTTTTATTTTTCTTCTCTTCATCTATTTTCTCTGAGAAATATTGCAAGGATGGATTCAAATCAGGAGGAATATTTCGGTTACAACGATGGATGGCCTCAATCTGTTTGGTGTAGAATCTGTGGTAGTCCCCATTACTCTCGGGACTGCTACATATTAGCGTGAATGCATGCGTTCCTGCAAACAGATGAACCACCAGATGAGTCCACCGGTCATCGTTGTAGTTATTTTTCTCAATCTTCGCACAAAAATGATTTTTGTTAAAACATAAACCAACGTGAGCTTAAACAAAATAATTGGAAAGAAGATATTAGAGCGTGAAATTTTGAAAATTAACCAACAACCTTAACCTCTACCTCTTGTTCCCATGACTTTTTCTTTATCTATATGACATGTAAAAAAGCAAAATTCCCAAAGCACAAACTTTGCTCACACACCTCATACAGAAGAACCCCCCTTATATACGTCCCAAGTCATATCTTGAAGAAACCATGGAACAAATGTTAGAACATATTAAGGTTCTGAAGGACTACTTCAGCCGTATAAAGGAGTAAGAAAAAGAAGAAATCATAATCAAGGAAAATCCACCAGATCCCATCGCTCCAGCTACCAATTCAACCAGTCCTGAAGCAAAGGAGTTGGACGCAACCCCCTCCCTTCCTGATCCAAACACCCAAGTCAAGGAACCAGAACAGAAAGCGAAAGGAATGCCCAGGCCAAATGAAACAACAAGTAATAGTAAGAGTAAACCTCTTCCAACCTAGGTACGCATTTCTCGACCTTCTCTTGAAAGTCTTTCTAATGTGCCAACTAATGCAAAATTTTTCAAAGAACTGTCCACCTCACCTAAGCTAGAAGAATTGCAGCAGGTAATACTTACGAAAGAACAATCATCATACTCTAAACAACTTTCTGATAAAAAGTTTGTGCCATGCTTTATCAAAAAGAAAATACAAATTGCCAAAATTGATGATAGTTTGCTTGTAAATATGATGCCCACTTACTTGCTTGATAAACTGGACCTAGGAGAAATGACCCCTTTTTGGCCTACTGTTCATTATCTCCGATTGTTCTTTCCGAGTTTCCAAAGGAGTCGTCAAAGATGTCTTAATCTTTGTTAACAATATCAACATCCCCTCTGATTTCGTCATCCTTGATGATACCCCTTTAATCCTCGGAAGACCCCTCTTAGAGACTTGGAGGTCCGTGATCAACCCAGAAAAGGAAGAAATAAAGCTACAGCTGGGTGATCAGAAGTTATCCGTCAAGATCGAACGATCCCTAGGTACCCTGTATCTGACGACCCCCTTTGGTTGCAAGAAGTAGAAGACGAAGAACTCACCCAGGAAGTCCTGGAAGATGAGACAAACCCATCTTCTATCACTAATCACACGACGCATGAGTCAATCCATGCTATCTATGCAACCCATAAGACGAAGATTCTAACAGCAAGTCGGCAGCTGCGGATCAACCAACTCTAGAATTAAAGGAGCTCCTAGAACATCTGGAGTATGCCTTTCTGGATGACAATTGCAATCTCCCGGTGATTATCTCTGCACGCTTAAACTCACAAGAAAAAGAAGCATTGCTAGCCATCTTGCGAAAGCATAAAAAGGCCATAGCCTAAAGGCTATCAGATATCAAAGGAATCAACCCATCACTTTGCACCCACAAAATCTTAATGGAGGACGTATATAAACCTGTTATCCAACCACAATGGAGGGTAAAGCCCAACGTACAAGAAGTGGTGAAGAAATAAGTTGTTAAACTCTTGGATGCCGGTCTTATATACCCTATATCAGATAGCCCATGGGTTAGCCTGTTCAGGTGGTGCCCAAGAAAAGGGGAATGACTGTCATTACAAACAACAAAGATGAACTCATTCCTACCCGCACAGTCACTGGCTGGAGAATCTGCATAGACTATAGAAGGCTAAATGACGCCACCCAAAAGGACCACTTTCCTCTGCCATTCATAGACCAGATGCTAGAGCGTTTATCGAGATACATGTACTATTGCTTTCTCGATGGTTTCTCTGGATATTTTCAAATCCCAATAGATCCATAGGACCAAGAGAAAACAACCTTTACACGCATGTATGGCACCTTTGCATACAGACGCGTGCCTTTTGGCTTATGTAATGCCCTTGCCACATTCCAATGTTGCATGGTTTCCATCATCCACTATATGATCGAAAAGTCCATGGAAGTATTCATGGATGACTTCTCGTGTTTGCCAACTCGTCTGACCATTGTTTGTAAAACCTTGAGAAAATGCTCGCTCGATGTGAAGAGACTAACCTGGCTCTATACTGGGAGAAATGTCATTTATGGTCCAAGAAGGCATAGTTCTCGGCTATAAAGTTTCCCAAGACGGATTAGAGGTAGACAAAGCCAAGATATACGCTATCTCTCGTCTACCCCACCATCTTCCGTGCACGACATCCGTACATGATTCTACAGACATTTTATCAAGGACTTCTCCAAGATATCTAGGCCCTTGATAAAACTACTGGAGAAGGAAGCGGTCTTCAATTTCGACAAAGAGTGCATGGAAGCTTTCTCCCTCCTAAAGAACAAACTTGTCCATGAACCAATTATGACTGCACCAGACTGGTCTCTTCCCTTTGAGATCATGTGTGATACAAGTGACTATGTTGTGGGGGTAGTATTGGGTCAACGGAAAGACAAACACTTTCACCAAATTTACTATGCTAGTAAAACGCTTAAAGACGCCTAGGAAAACTACACAGTAACCGAAAAAGGAGTTGTTAGCAGTGGTGCTTGCTTTCGATAAATTCTGTACATACCTAGTGTTATCCAAGACTATCGTTTTCAGTGATCATGCAGCCATCAGATACCTCTTCAAGAAGCAAGATGCTAAACCTAGGCTTATACGTTGGATTCTTCTCCTTCAATAGTTTGACATTGCGACTAAAGATAAGAAGGGTGCTGAAAACACCATTGCTGATCACTTTTCTAGGCTTGAAAATGATACTCAGTCCCCAGGAGGGGAAATCAATGAAAAATTCCCTACAGAGTACCTCGAAAGAGTTGATTCTTCCGTTGAACCTTGGTTTGCAGACATGGCAAACTATCTCGCAAGTGGCCTTGTACCTAGAGGGTTAACACATCAGTAGCGAAGAAAATTCTTCGCTGATGTCAAGTATTATATATAGGAAGACCCATATATTTTCAAGACATGTGCCGACCAGTTAATACGACGATGTGTTTATGGTACTGAGACCACTAGCATTCTTAAACATTGTCACTCTGGACCTTGCGGAGGCCATCATGGAGCCAACACCACCGCAAGGAATGTCCTTGACTCTGGCTTTTTACTGGCCAACGATATATCAAGACGCTCACAAACTGGTACAAACCTGCGACGCATATCAAAGGACTGGGAACATCTCCTCGCGCAACGAGATGCCTTAGAACTACATCCAGGTTTGTGAAGTCTTCGATGTATAGGGACTTGACTTTATGGGACCATTACCAACTTCAAGAGGAAACAACTACATCCTCGTGGCCGTAGACTACGTATCCAAATGGGTTCAAGCCAAGGCCTTACCCACTAACGATGGCCGAGTAGTTGTTAGTTTCTTAAGAAATTACTTTCAAGGTTCGGGACTCCACGAGCATTAATAAGTGACAGAGGTACCCACTTCTATAACTCTCAAATGGAAAGAGTCATTGCTCGGTATGGAGTAATTCATAAGGTTTCAAAAGCTTACCATCCCAGAAAAATGGACAACCTGAAGTAACTAACTGAAGGATAAGACGGATTTTGGAAAAAGCAATTGGTAATCACCGGAAGGATTGGTCTGATAAGTTAGACGATGCACTTTGGGCATTCCGGATAGCTTATAAAAACCCGATTGGTACTACCCCCTACCTAATGGTGTATGGCAAGGCCTGCCATCTCCCTATTGAACTCGAACATAAGGCTTATTGGGCCCTTCGCACTCTAAACATGGACCTACAGAAATCAGGTCAAAACCGACTCGGTCAACTACCTGAGCTTGAAGAATTACGTGGCCAAGCCTATGCAAACTCAAGCATCTATAAGGACCGAACCAAGAAATACCACGATTCGCGACTGAAGAAGCTGAGAAAGATTCAAGAAGGAGATAAGGTTCTGTTGTACAACTCCCATTTACGATTGTTCCCTGGAAAGCTAAGATCCAGATGGACTGGACCTTACCAAGTGAAACGTGTTTACCCATACGGTGTCGTTGACATAAGCGATAAAGATGGATCGGAATTCAAAATCAACGGTCATCATCTTAAACTTTACGAGGGAATCTTCGATGACACCGAAGAAAACACCCCTCTAGAGGGTGATACGCATAGTGTATCACCGATTCCGGCCTAGGACCCGGAAATAAAATCAAGTCACATATCCTTAGTTTAGAAATTGAATAAATATTTAAAGTCAAGAAAAACGTAGAAAAACAGTTTAGCACGCTCCGTGTTAAACTCAACACGCCCCGTGCCGCCTGCGTAATCAAAAGTCAAGGTCACGAGAATCAGCACTTAAGTCAGACACTGGAGCACGCCCCGTGCCCTGATCAACATGCCCCGTGCTACCTGACTGATTGCAGAAAATTCAAACTTTCTTGCACCTTATAGTTATATAACAAACTCATTCATTCTCCATCACTCTCACACTTCCCCTTTTAAAGCCTAAAACACACATACCAAACAAGGTAAGTCACATTTTGTCTTCAAACTTTCACCTTCATGTGCCTTCCTTTTCTGGTCAAGAACACCAAGAAATCTGGTGATTCATGGAGTGTTATCAACTCCATCTTATTTCCTTAACCCCATGAGTGCATGTTAAAGTCATAAGACCTTCAAGGGTTGTTTTTTAGTTGTCTAAAGTCAAAGTTTTTGCTTAAAACGTGACTGAACTGTGCACTAATCCAGTTCTTGAAAACATACACAGGAATGGGTTAAAGAAACAAAGCTTTCCTAAAAAATTAAGACTTGAATTCTCATGTCACGACGAACAGCACGCCCCGTGCTCAATCAAATACGGGTCATGCCGCCCCACTTTGCATGAACAAATTCTGTTTTTATTTTTATTTTTATTTTTATTTTTCAGAGATGGCGGTGATTGAAGAGATCGAAGAGCACAACATGCAACCAGTAGCACCGCCTACCATTGTGTCTCTCATGAACCAAGTCATGACATTGTGAGCCGACCTACACGAGACTCACGAGAAAGTTTTGGAGCTTAACGATCGAGTCAACTTCGTGACAGTTGCTTTTGAATTCTTAGTAGGATGCATGGCAACTTTCAGTGAAAGGTTCGGACCCATACTGGAACCTACTTTTGTGCCTTCGGATACCCCTTGGCCCGGAGATGAGATGTTCGGAGATGTGACCTTTGTGTCGCACATACTAGAGGACGACATGCTGGATGAGGTAGGAGTAAGAGTAAGAAGAATAAAGTAGTTTCTTGAACTTTGCATGATGCTTGTCGACCATTGAATCCTGAATAGCGGGATTATTTTGATATGTTCTAGAATTTACAATTGATAAATCTTGGGTTAATTGTAATTCTGCAACATGTATCTTGACCATGACTATGTTATAAATAATGATTAGTTTCTCTTTTTAGTTAGTCTAATAATTATGTCTTGAAGCAAATTTGAGTGTAGGTTCTAGCTTTATAATCTGATTCGGACCAGAAGGTCACGATGTCCGGCGTGGTAACCATTCCACGGGATGCAAGTCAGAAAAACAGAGAAAGTGCTGCCAAAATTTTCCAAAACCCAAAACTATTTTTATTGTCTTTGTCTCTAATTTACTAACGTACGGGTACATTAAGGACAATGTACAGTTTAAGTGTGGGGACGGGAAAATTATGGGTAAACTTTTTTGAAACTTAACAGTTGCTCTGTCTGATATCAAGCCTTACACAAAACTTTTTCAAACAAGCCTTGATATCTTCACAAATTTTTAAAACTTTATGCCCAAAACGGAATGATACATATAAAAGTTTTTCCTCCCGAATTTAAAAGATTTCAAATTCCATTAATTTGTGAAAAAATTTCTTAAAAATAAATTGAAATATTCTGTGACATCCGGGAATTTCAAGGTTAACTTCCGTTAGACAAATCCGTTAGTTACGTTATAAGTGTTAACTTAGTAACTAATGCTTAACTAGGCCGAATGCGTCCACAACCTTTGGTTGATCACCGAACCCGCCCATATGTGTTATGTGCTTATTTATTGTCCTTATGTGCAATGTGATTTAAATACATGACTTAGTATTGTGAATTGCATGACAAATTGTAAATACTTGATTGTGTGGAAAACTTGTCTTATTGGTTGCCAGCGAAACTACCGGGCGAAACTGTAGTGTCGCCCGGTAGCCAGCTGAACTACTCGATCAACATGTGACCAGAGCTAGTTTCGCCTGGCCAGCGAAACTGCCAGCGAAACTAGCCTCTGATATAAATAAACTTAATAAACCCTAGTTTCTCCATTTGCCTCATTTCATCACAAACACACACACACTCTTTTCTCCTGGAGATTCTGGTCAGTCGAGATTCACACCGAGCTATCGAGATCTCAGCCTTGAATCATCATCCATCAAGTCTAAAGATCGAACCGTGAGTCCCAAAAACCACCATTTTGTGTTTTCTATGTGTTTTCTTCATAAAGCATGATCAAACCTCCATGATATTGTTAGATCTTCTGTAATAATGCCTTAGGAATGCTAGATCTATCATAAAGTTAGCAACTTTGCGTATGAAATCCAGCCATGATAGAGATTTATGCTATTTTAGCCATTTTAGGGTTTTATATGTATTTTGGGTGATTTGATGACAAAATGCATGTTTAAGGTGTTAAAGCTTGCTGATTTATGTTGATAAATGCCTATGTATGCTAAATAATGGATTGCATGTAAGATCAGAAGCTGTTAGGTTGATTTTTAGGCAAATCCGTATGTTTTTCGCGACCAGCGAAACTGTGTGTTCTCTGGGCGAAATTATCCAGCGAATTTACTTGTTCATTCAGCGACACTGTCGAGCGAAACTATAGTGTCGCTAGCGAAACTGACCCGACCAGCTCGAACGAAACTACCGAGCGAAATACCGAACGAAAGTTCAAACCAGTTTCGGGCGAAACTAGGCTAGCGAAACTGTGTCAACAGTTTCGGGCGAAACTAGCCTAGCGAAACTGTGTTATCGGGTACAGCCTAGCGAAAGTGCTGCCCGTGCACCTAGCGAAATTACCTAGCGAAACTGCTAGCGAAACTATGACCAGAACCTAAACTTGTGCAATTTGCTTGAATATTATGCCATGACTTACATGATTATGCTATGATGATACATGTTTGATTTCTGTAATATGTGAACCCTTGTTTATGATCAACCATCGGTATCGTGTGTCGGTATGTCGAGTCTTAGTTGCAACGTGCTATGTTATGGGCCATAGTGACGTTAAGTTAAAGTTTAGACACAACCTAACACCTAAGACCTTAATGTGATTACTAGGTCTTCGTTAGCAAACATAAATTGGATTAACAAGTGTAGCTGAGCAACCTAAGGTGAGTTTCACAAACCCTTTACTTGTGAGCCCGTTTGGGTCACAACGAACATACTAAACGGAAAACAACGCTGACAATTTGAGGTATTGCCTAATGGGGTACCTGTTATGGAAGTTGGAGTGTTTTATGGGGAACACTTGCAACTGTCCATCCTTGGGGTTTCAAATGAAATCCGGAACCAACCATTATGACACTTAAACTCTTTTTGGGATTTCAGATGAAATCCGGAATAAACATTTTTAATATGACTAGTGTAGGTTAAAGTCTAAACCAAATGATATCACATGATTTCTAAGGATGCTTAAAAACTTAAAGACCTCAACTTAGTACTGATGATCTGGAAAGCGAGGGGATGTTGGGTAGATCTACTGAGGGTTTGACAAACCCTGCTCCGCGGTACACAAATGTGTAGCCAACCGGCCGGGGGCCGAACGGAGTGCAATATCAGCCTGTTCTTAGTTGTGGGCATCCCAAATGGGACACAACTGGAGGCACAAACCAACGGCAAATGCCGCACTCTGTTACGTCAGCTTTCAGCCCTAGTACGACTTCCTTAGTGCATGGAAACCGGATTAGC
Organism: Deinandra increscens subsp. villosa; assembly: GCA_039602395.1. Taxonomy (NCBI): domain Eukaryota; kingdom Viridiplantae; phylum Streptophyta; class Magnoliopsida; order Asterales; family Asteraceae; genus Deinandra; species Deinandra increscens. Next base: position 49,029,164 of record JBCNJP010000008.1, read on the forward strand.
TACCCGCGATATCGGTTGACTGCTTTAACTTTTACATAACTAGTGCATATTCGAAAATTCAACACTCGGCAATATTTTGCAAAACATTATTACTTATGTATATGTTGGTACATACGATTATTGAGACCGGGCCAATGCATGTCATGCCCACCGTGAACTCACCAACCGTTAGGTTGACACTTGTGTGGTTTTCACTTTTGCAGATCGTTGAAGAGTATCCGTTGAAGGTTGGCATGGCACGCGAAGACTTTTACTTTCATTAAACTAAATTGGGAATTTGAAATTGAAACAATGATTTGTAAAGCACGTGGCTAGTGCTTAGATACTGATGTTTTTAAATTCCGCTGCGTATGTTAAACTGTTTTTATTTATGAACATTGGGCTTTACTCTGATTCGTTTAGTATTTGTAACTAATGGTTGTGGTCCTGGTCTAGTCGCGCCCCTTAACGGTATAAACTCCGTTAGCGGTTAATTGGGGGTGTGACAGATTGGTATCAGAGCCATAAGTTGCAGAGAACTGGAATCATTTTGAAAAACGATTTGGAAACTGCAACTTGAAACCTTAGTTACAAACAAACAAACAAATTACCAAAACAAAATTTTCACGTGCCAACCTGGGATACTCGCTCTGCTGTGTAAGTAAATACTCCGTATGTATATATATATATCTATATATAAATATATATAGACCGTGTCTAGGAAGTCTAACGGAAAACCTTAGGGAATTTTCACACACGAATACGAAACGCGAACGATAATACGCGCACTATTCTGGGGAAAGCAACAACGAAACGATGCTACGCGCTACGTCCTGATTTCTGCTACGACGACTACGCCGACGGTGACTTTTATGGGAAAGCCGACTTTCGACGATAGTACTTACGAATTCCGACGTTCTTCGACGACGCCTCGATTATGCACAAAATTTTTCTGGACTAATAGAAGGATAACGGGAAATTGCTAATATACATATTATGGGATATGTATAGAATATAACTGTGACTGAACACTGTCTACTTTCACTATCCAGAAAATGTCTGGAAGAGCGGGAAGGAACAACATTAATCTGACGCCTGCACAACTGCAAGCGATGATCAACGAGCATGTGCAAGCCGCCGTGGCAGCCGTGCAAGCTACAATTGCCGCCCATGGTAATTATTACGCCGGTTAAGGCACAAGGTGATATATATTTTGACCTGTTTAAAATTTGAACCCGAACTATTAATTGCATCAGGAAACGTCCATCACTGTACCTTCAAAACTTTCATGGACTGCAAGCCAATGACATTCTCCGGCGAAGAAGGAGCGGTAGGTCTCCTCAGATGGATTGAGAAGTCAGAAAAAGTCTTCTCCATGTGTAACTGCCCGGCTGAAAACAAAGTGAAGTTTGCTACTGGTACATTCGAAGGTGCAGCTCTGTCTTGGTGGAACGCTGAGATTCAAATGATTGGGAATGATGCGGCTAACAACATGGAATGGGGAGCGTTCAAAGAACTGATTATGGAGGAATACTGTCCACGCGATCAAGTCAAGAAGCTCGAAGGAGAATTTCTGAACTCCAAAATGATTGGGTCTGAAGTCGAAGCGTACACTGCACGATACCACGAGTACACAGCACTGTGTCCGTCTATGGTCGACGCTGAGTTCAAGCGCATTGAGCGTTATCTGGAGGGTCTCGTACCCCAAATCAAGAGTCTGGTAACTGCAAGCAACCCAGTAACCGTACAGCAAGCCATCCGTCTGGCTCACAAGTTAACTGATCAAGAGGTTGAAAGGGGTACACTACCTGCCAGAAGCTCTGAAAAGACCACCTTAAGTGGCAAAAGAAAGGCTGAAGAAGAAGCTCCAGCAATGTCTGTGAACCAATCCGGGAGATCCTCGAACTCCCAGTATCAAAACAAGCGACCCGACAACACAAGGTCCACTTTCAATTATGGCAGCAACAGTGGGAGCAACAACCGTCAAGGCGGTAATGGAAACTACAAAGGCAAGGCTCCGTTTTGCAACAAGTGTGAGAAGCACCACAGGGGTATGTGTAGCAAGGGCTTAGAGTGTGGGAGATGTGGAAAGTTGGGTCATGAAGCCAACAACTGCTGGACCAATTTGCAGAGGCTGAACAACACTGGTCAGAATCAAGGGGGAAACAACAGGGGAAATGTGAACAACCGTAACGGGCAAGGAAACAACCAGAACAACAACAACAATGGTGGAGCTCGTGGTTGCTTTGAATGTGGTGCGCAGGGCCACATGAAGAAAGATTGTCCGCGATTGCGCAGACAGGGAAATGGAAACAATGGGAACCAGGGAAACAATGATGGGAATGGAAACGGTGGAAATGGTAATGGCGGGAATGGTAGAGGTCGTGCTTTTGTGATGGGTCAAGGAGAAGCTCGCAACGATGCCAATGTGATCAACGGTAAATTTATATTGAATGGTTTCTTTGCTACTGTTCTATTTGATTCTGGTGCTGAAAGAAGTTTTATTTCCAATAAGTTTGCTAGACTAATTAAGGCTAAACCAATTGACCTAGATGCTAAGTATGTGGTAGAATTAGCGAATGGTAAACTTCATGATACAACTCAAATAGTGAAGGACTGTAAGTTAGAACTAGCTGGCCATACGTTAGGAATCGATCTTATGCCCTTCCCGATTGGTAGCTTTGACGTGATAGTAGGAATGGACTGGTTATCTGAAAATCGAGCCGAAATCCTGTGTCAAGAAAAAGTGGTCCGTATTCCACTCGAAGGCGGTGAGGTGTTAACAGTCCGAGGTGAAAAGGGTGGAACAGTGACCGGAATCATCTCATATCTCAAAGCTCAAAAGTGCCTTCGTAAAGGTCACTTCGCGATTCTTGCAAACGTCACTGACTCGACACTTCCCGAGCGCAGAATCAACGACTACCCGATAGTCCGCGACTTCCAAGATGTATTTCCTGAAGATCTGCCTGGTTTACCTCCATTCCGACAAGTTGAGTTTGGAATCGATCTAACTCCTGGAGCCGCTCCGATTGCGCGCGCTCCGTATCGTTTGGCTGTAAGTGAACTCAATGAACTATCTGCACAACTTCAAGAGCTACTCGACAAGGGATTTATCCGTCCAAGTTCGTCTCCGTGGGGAGCTCCGGTGTTATTTGTAAAGAAGAAAGATGGAACGTTCCGGATGTGCATCGACTACCGAGAGCTTAACAAAGTCACGATCAAGAATCGGTACCCACTACCTAGAATCGACGATCTCTTCGACCAGCTTCAAGGTTCAAGTTACTTCTCAAAGATTGATCTACGGTCAGGATACCATCAACTTCGTGTTCGAGACGAGGATATTTCTAAGACCGCATTCAGAACTCGGTATGGTCATTACGAGTTCCTGGTTATGCCGTTTGGGCTAACCAATGCGCCTGCCGTATTCATGGATTTGATGAATCGAGTGTGCAAACCGTACCTCGATAAGTTTGTAATAGTTTTCATCGACGACATTTTGATATACTCCAAAACGAAGGAAGAACACGAGAATCATCTGCGCCTTATCTTGGAATTACTTCGTAAGGAACAACTCTACGCCAAGTTTTCGAAGTGCGATTTTTGGATACGCGAAGTCCAGTTTCTTGGACACATCGTTAATGAGGAAGGAATCCATGTCGACCCGTCTAAAGTAGAAGCTATCAAGAATTGGTCTACACCTAGAGCGCCGACCGAAATCCGACAATTTTTGGGACTTGCCGGATATTACCGAAGGTTTATCAAGGGTTTCTCTCAATTGGCTCAACCCTTAACGGCTTTGACGCACAAAGGAGTTCAGTATAGGTGGGGTGAAAAAGAGGAACGCGCCTTTCAAACTCTCAAAGACATGTTATGTTCTGCTCCAATTCTCTCGTTACCCAGATGGGGTTGACGACTTTGTGGTTTATTGCGATGCGTCTATTCAAGGACTCGGGTGCGTATTGATGCAACGAGACAAAGTAATTGCCTATGGGTCGAGGCAACTGAAGGATACTGAGAAGAATTATACAACGCATGATTTAGAGATGGGAGCCGTTGTTCATGCACTCAAGATTTGGAGACATTACCTTTATGGAACAAAGTGCACAATATTTACTGACCACAAAAGCTTACAGCACATCTTTGATCAAAAGGATCTCAACATGCGACAACGAAGGTGGGTCGAGTTACTGAACGATTATGATTTGGCAATCAAGTATCACCCGGGAAAAGCCAATGTTGTGGCTGACGCCTTAAGCAGAAAAGAGTATGAAAAGCCTCGAAGGGTACGAGCGCTGCAACTTACCATTCATTCGGGACTGCCGGATCGAATCCGCGATGCTCAAAGAGAAGCTCTGAAAAAAGAAAACTTCGCAGCTGAAGCACTGCGAGGGGTAGATGGAAATTCTGAAATTAAGTCTGATGGACTCCGATATTATAACGATAGAATCTGGGTTCCTCTGCTGGGAAATCTCCGTGAGCTCGTGATGGACGAGGCTCACAAGTCGAGGTATTCGGTACATCCAGGATCAGATAAGATGTACCAAGACTTAAAGGACCTGTATTGGTGGCCAAATATGAAAGCCGACATCGCGCAATATGTGGCTAAGTGTTTAACGTGCTCAAGGGTAAAGATCGAGTACCAAAAGCCTTCGGGACTACTACAACAACCAAAGATCCCAGAATGGAAATGGGAGGATATCTCCATGGACTTTGTTACGGGATTACCTCATCGATCGAATCGACCAGATGCGATTTGGGTTATCATTGATCGCTTAACCAAATCCGCACATTTTATCCCAATGAAGGAAAACGACAACATGGATAGGCTAACGAAGCTGTACATCGACCGAATTGTGGCGCGTCATGGAGTGCCTAAGACTATTATCTCCGATCGAGATCCACGATTCACTTCACGATTATGGCAATCTATGCATGAAGCATTGGGGACCAGACTTGATATGAGCACAGCTTATCACCCGCAGACCGATGGTCAGACGGAAAGAACCATTCAAACATTAGAAGATATGCTCCGAGCTTGTGTTCTCGATTTCGGAAAAGACTGGGAAGCTCACCTTCCGTTGGTGGAGTTCTCCTATAATAACAGCTATCATTCAAGCATCGGTGCAGCACCATTTGAAGCACTATATGGCAGAAAATGCAGATCGCCCGTATGTTGGGCCGAAACAGGTGAGAAAGGACTCACTGGACCAGAGATCATTCACGACACGACTGAACGCATAATCCAAATCAGAAAGCGGATAGCTGCAGCACGAGATAGACAGAAGAGCTATGCCGACAAGCGCCGTAAACCTCTAAAGTTCGAAGTAGGTGACAAAGTATTATTGAAGGTATCTCCTTGGAAAGGAGTGATACGCTTCGGAAAGCGTGGAAAGTTGAATCCTCGCTACATCGGTTCGTTTGAAATTATTGGGGAAGTAGGCCCGGTAGCCTACCGATTGAAACTCCCAGCCGAACTCGATGGAGTTCACAACGTGTTTCACGTCTCAAATCTGAAAAAGTGTCAGGCTCAAGAGACAGAAATAATTCCTTTGGAGGAATTGGTAATTGATGAACATCTAAGATTCATCGAGCAACCGGTAGAAATCATGGGACGCGAGGAGAAGACCCTCAAACGTAGCAAGATTCCGATCGTCAAGGTGCGATGGAACTCAAAGCGTGGACCAGAATATACGTGGGAACGAGAGGATCAGATGAAGAAAAAGTATCCTCACCTGTTCGAACAAACATCCACAGAAACTCAAGGTATGATTTAATTTTGGGGACCAAAATTCCTTTAACAGGAGGAGGATGTGGCAACCCTAAAACTTTTGCTTTCTTTCCCCAGCGACGACAGCCGAGACTGCGAGTGCTACGACACAAGAATAATTTTCGGGACGAAAATTCCAATTTCAAGGGGATGATGTGACATCCGGGAATTTCAAGGTTAACTTCCGTTAGACAAATCCGTTAGTTACGTTATAAGTGTTAACTTAAGTAACTAATGCTTAACTAGGCCGAATGCGTCCACAACCTTTGGTTGATCACCGAACCCGCCCATATGTGTTATGTGCTTATTTATTGTCCTTATGTGCAATGTGATTTAAATACATGACTTAGTATTGTGAATTGCATGACAAATTGTAAATACTTGATTGTGTGGAAAACTTGTCTTTTTGGTTGCCAGCGAAACTACCGGGCGAAACTGTAGTGTCGCCCGGTAGCCAGCTGAACTACTCGATCAACATGTGACCAGAGCTAGTTTCGCCTGGCCAGCGAAACTGCCAGCGAAACTAGCCTCTGATATAAATAAACTTAATAAACCCTAGTTTCTCCATTTGCCTCATTTCATCACAAACACACACACACTCTTTTCTCCTGGAGATTCTGGTCAGTCGAGATTCACACCGAGCTATCGAGATCTCAGCCTTGAATCATCATCCATCAAGTCTAAAGATCGAACCGTGAGTCCCAAAAACCACCATTTTGTGTTTTCTATGTGTTTTCTTCATAAAGCATGATCAAACCTCCATGATATTGTTAGATCTTCTGTAATAATGCCTTAGGAATGCTAGATCTATCATAAAGATTAGCAACTTTGCGTATGAAATCCAGCCATGATAGAGATTTATGCTATTTTAGCCATTTTAGGGTTTTATATGTATTTTGGGTGATTTGATGACAAAATGCATGTTTAAGGTGTTAAAGCTTGCTGATTTATGTTGATAAATGCCTATGTATGCTAAATAATGGATTGCATGTAAGATCAGAAGCTGTTAGGTTGATTTTTAGGCAAATCCGTATGTTTTTCGCGACCAGCGAAACTGTGTGTTCTCTGGGCGAAATTATCCAGCGAATTTACTTGTTCATTCAGCGACACTGTCGAGCGAAACTATAGTGTCGCTAGCGAAACTGACCCGACCAGCTCGAACGAAACTACCGAGCGAAATACCGAACGAAAGTTCAAACCAGTTTCCGGGCGAAACTAGGCTAGCGAAACTGTGTCAACAGTTTCGGGCGAAACTAGCCTAGCGAAACTGTGTTATCGGGTACAGCCTAGCGAAAGTGCTGCCCGTGCACCTAGCGAAATTACCTAGCGAAACTGCTAGCGAAACTATGACCAGAACCTAAACTTGTGCAATTTGCTTGAATATTATGCCATGACTTACATGATTATGCTATGATGATACATGTTTGATTTCTGTAATATGTGAACCCTTGTTTATGATCAACCATCGGTATCGTGTGTCGGTATGTCGAGTCTTAGTTGCAACGTGCTATGTTATGGGCCATAGTGACGTTAAGTTAAAGTTTAGACACAACCTAACACCTAAGACCTTAATGTGATTACTAGGTCTTCGTTAGCAAACATAAATTGGATTAACAAGTGTAGCTGAGCAACCTAAGGTGAGTTTCACAAACCCTTTACTTGTGAGCCCGTTTGGGTCACAACGAACATACTAAACGGAAAACAACGCTGACAATTTGAGGTATTGCCTAATGGGGTACCTGTTATGGAAGTTGGAGTGTTTTATGGGGAACACTTGCAACTGTCCATCCTTGGGGTTTCAAATGAAATCCGGAACCAACCATTATGACACTTAAACTCTTTTTGGGATTTCAGATGAAATCCGGAATAAACATTTTTAATATGACTAGTGTAGGTTAAAGTCTAAACCAAATGATATCACATGATTTCTAAGGATGCTTAAAAACTTAAAGACCTCAACTTAGTACTGATGATCTGGAAAGCGAGGGGATGTTGGGTAGATCTACTGAGGGTTTGACAAACCCTGCTCCGCGGTACATAAATGTGTAGCCAACCGGCCGGGGGCCGAACGGAGTGCAATATCAGCCTGTTCTTAGTTGTGGGCATCCCAAATGGGACACAACTGGAGGCACAAACCAACGGCAAATGCCGCACTCTGTTACGTCAGCTTTCAGCCCTAGTACGACTTCCTTAGTGCATGGAAACCGGATTAGCTACCCGCGATATCGGTTGACTGCTTTAACTTTTACATAACTAGTGCATATTCGAAAATTCAACACTCGGCAATATTTTGCAAAACATTATTACTTATGTATATGTTGGTACATACGATTATTGAGACCGGGCCAATGCATGTCATGCCCACCGTGAACTCACCAACCGTTAGGTTGACACTTGTGTGGTTTTCACTTTTGCAGATCGTTGAAGAGTATCCGTTGAAGGTTGGCATGGCACGCGAAGACTTTTACTTTCATTAAACTAAATTGGGAATTTGAAATTGAAACAATGATTTGTAAAGCACGTGGCTAGTGCTTAGATACTGATGTTTTTAAATTCCGCTGCGTATGTTAAACTGTTTTTATTTATGAACATTGGGCTTTACTCTGATTCGTTTAGTATTTGTAACTAATGGTTGTGGTCCTGGTCTAGTCGCGCCCCTTAACGGTATAAACTCCGTTAGCGGTTAATTGGGGGTGTGACATATTCCTTTATGGAAAATCAAACAAATTTATTTTTAGAAAACTTACTTCTCCCTTTCCCCCATGCTAGTGAGAATTTGAGCCTAAAATTTAGCATGATCACCTATATACATGCTCGTTTCCCTTAAACATGAGAGAAACCTTGTAATTCGACAGAGGTAGAACTTGACATTTGTATGCGTCCCGAGACGGACAAAATTGGGAACACTTACGTAAATGACTGAGGCACCTAGGATTTACCACCATCCGCTTCTTTACCCCCCCCCCCTTCCTTCACTCCACCAAAATTCCCCTAGTAACCCCTTTGAGCCTTAGCCTTTCGTTTCTAAACCCCTTTTATTTTGCAAAATCACCAACTATTACAAAATAACACCTTTTTTTATTTCTATCTTATTTTGCGTAAAAGCGGGTCTTTCATGAAAAATTCAGCTCAGTGACTCCCCTCAAGAAAATAAAGCCATAATGTTGATCCGCTAGTCCTGGATCAACGTTTTGACGCCAATAGTTTTTATCAAAGAAAAAAAAGTGATTGATAGAAAAATAAAGGGGATTCACAAGTCATAATCCCCAGATATTGAATAAAAAGAGCAAAGCTCTCTAGGAATATAGTTCATTCTTTGATAGTCACTGGCAGAAAGCAAGATCTCTGAAAGAAGCACTCTTTTACAAAGGTTACCCCTTTTTCTCAAAACCTATCCAAACCCTACCCCAAACCTACCCTTTAAAAAAGCCCTCATGATACTTATGCGGATTCAAGTGAGATCTGTGGAGGTTCGATCACATGTCAAGCCTATGATGTTTGCTCGTCTTCACCCAGGTATGAGTGTTCACCCAAATAATCAGATACAATCCCTGAGATTTTAGTGAATATTTGTGAGGCTGATAAGTTTAATAAAGATAAACTTTAGTAGGTTTGCCATAAATTTTTGTATTTCAACTTAAATAAAGAAAATAAAAAAAGAATTAATAGAATAAGCAATCTCAAAATGTTGGAGGACTACTTTTATGACAACAAAATCTGCAAGGCACAAACAAATGCAACGTTTGGGACTATCAAGTTCATTTTGCACTAACTTTTGCTTGAGGACAATCAAACGTTTAAGTGTGGGGATATTTGATGAACAACAAATTATACATACTTTTATATCAAATATTCTTCAAGAATCGGCACAAATCTGAGTCACTAACGCCAAAACAAGTCTATATTGTTTTCCTTTTAGTTTCTCAGGTTCAAAAGGGCAAATTTTGTAAAAGGAACAGATTACAGTAAAAAACAGAAGAAAAATACAAAGTTCCAAGACCGGCGAGACCAGCACGCCCCGTGCCTGGCTGAGCATGCATGTTCCCCTTCACTGACACAACACAGCCCGAGCCTCCCCTAGCATGCCACGTGCCTCACACTAGCGGATAGACCCTCAGACATAGCACGCCCCGTACCCAACATAACACGAGTCGTGCCACCTAACAGCGTGCAGATTCATGAAGATCTCACTGACATGGTACTCCCCATGCCCAACCAAGCACGGGCCGTGCCCGAGTCCGGATTCTGCCTATAAAAGCCAAGCTCTCCTCATTTGAAAATTGCTCAATTCTTCTCTTCTCCTTTCTTTTATTGAGTCATTTTGGTTGTTTTAAAGTTTTGTAATCAAGTTTGTAAGAACATTAACTTAAGTAAGAATTAGTAAGTCTTTGTCTATGAAATCTTCTCCTTCTCTTAAGCAATTCTCTAAAGCCATATTTGGCTAAATTCTTATACTTTCTTGGAAAGTAACAAACCTTTAGTGGGTTAGTTAACAACCTTATAGCCTCGCTTAAGGTATGTTTAATGACTTAATGAAAACCCTTTTTATTGAAAGCGTATTATTGATTTTCTGAACCAAGCGTGCTGCAAGTATCACAGACCATTTGGGGAGTCGAAATCCCAAAGGCCGGACTTGTGACACTCGGTCGGGGGACGATGCATGATCCGAAAGGTGACTCGCGCCCCATGCTACATGATACGTTCTAGGTCCTTATGTCTATGTAAGCAAACTCGGCTTACCACACAAGTGCGGGCTGAAAGTATTTGGTTGGGAACGAGGGTTGGTAATATTTTGTCACTTCACGAAAGTTGAAACGTACGTGTTTGTGAACTTGGCTCTGGTTACGCTGGACGTGCATACGCGAGATCGGTGTATGGAAGAAACGGACCATAGTCCCTTAAAAATATCATTTTCATAATAAAAATAATCCGACACGTAGGGTTGTTCCCCTGCTGGTTCATGACAGCGTGTCGAGTACGGTAAGTCGGCCGGTTTGAGGGACCCCGTAACTAAATGGCATTACACCACTTCATTTTATCACTGGCAGCACCTTCCCTCGGCATTCGTACTCCTCGCAGACGATCAGCAATTGGATGGTGAGTTGACCAAACGTGCCAAAAGGTGGTTGACCTTCTGCCAGTGAGCAATCTTAAGCAAGGATATAAGTAACTTTTCAACTTTCCCAAACCACTGGTAAGTTTTTCCAAGCAATATTAACTTTGATTTACATTTCTTTAAACACCATCTTATTATCTTTCTTTTTTTTTTAAATTTATTTCCTTTTCTTTTCTTAAAACTAAAAGCTAGACATGGCTAGATGATAATAGCGGACTGAGTATTCAGAGCTCTCATTTTCCATTGTGTCCTGATCGACCCCGATTAAACTTACCTCTACTATATTGTTTCACGATGGGTATACTTTCCTGTGTAATGTGGTGAAATAGTAGTTGTCAAGTAAATCAAGTAATATAAATTTAAAAGCTTAAAGCTGCTAAAACGGTTTGAAAAATGTAGCCAAATTTTAAGTACACCTCAGCACACACCATATCTGATGATATGAACCTTATAGCATGACTCAAAATACATGAGTCTTGAATCTAATAGTACAACTCGAAATTCATGAGCCTGATAACATGTATCGAATAGCATGACTCGAAATACATGAACCCGATAACATAAATCGAATAACATAACTTGAAATACGTGAACCCGCTAAATCAAAAAAGCATTAGAGGAAAAATAACTCGAATAACAGGAATTATCGATCACATCCACTAATAGGACCATCCAAATGAGACCACAGATTGAGAACTAAAAGACATATGCAAGGAAAAAGATTAATGAATCAACAAGTGATTAAAAAAATAGGGTGAGGAATAAGTGATCCGTAATCAGAACAGCATCGAGGTCACACATAGACTACGAGTCAAATCCCAAGGATTAATCCATGATCTGAAGGATGGACATTGAGTCCGTAATTAGAGTCATGAATCTATGGGGGAATAACACCAGGAATATCGGGAAATAAAACGACAAGAATCGATTAAACAAATTGACTATTGGGTTAACAAGAGTTGAATTCACGAATTTAACTAATCGAACTTCCCCAGAGTTCACTGGTTGAGTACAAACGAGTTCTATGAGATAAAATCAGGGACGAGTTATGAGAAAATTTGTATATCGCCAATGAGGGCGATCACAAATTTAGAACAGAGTCACGAAGTGGCAGCCAAACCATGGAATTCAAAACCAGACACTATCACGTTTTCGAAGGAAAATCTTAACACAAATGAGGGCCGAGACGCATGAAAGGCACAGATTAAGGGGCATTACTATAATGAGCGAGATAAAACCCACGTGGGAGAAACGATTGTGCAGAAGTGAATGGTTCTTGAGGGTTAGAGACGATAAGGTGACTTGCAACTGCAGTCGCACGAGGCAATGAGGTTAATGTGAAAGTTGATCCGGTGATTGGGAGGAAGATCCGATGTGTCTTCGGATTTCTTCGATTCCCTTTTCATTATCGTGAACTTCCACAACTTGGGCCCTAGATGCAGGTACTCCATACATAAGTATACGTGGGCTTGATGCATGGCATGAACTTCTGCCCACAGACTAGATTATCATCGAGGATTGTCGGGACCTGAATGTCCGGGCCAGTTACGAATGATTTTTCTTGAAGCACACATATTTTAACGATAATTGTGATAAAACATCAAGGGTACGCTGAGATGAGAGGAAAAGGCTTTGGAGGTGCTAACGGCGAACAATGCCGAGGCATGAAAGTCAGTGAGTTAGGTCACAAGACAGACATAACTCAATGATTATGAAGATTTAACTTTGAGCAGGGATTTTTGAAGTCACTATGTGTGTAAAGTTATCTACTCGAGAGTGTAACATCTGTGTCCGACCCATTTATATAACCCAACCCAAATCTAAACTTGTCACGTGAATCGAATTTCAGTTTTGATGATTATCGAGAAGAAATTTTTCTAATTATACATATGAATGATGTTTGAGACATCTCATAATCATTTTGGAAATCAATACAATAAATTGGCAAAATTCTAGGTTAAATTACTTGCTTAAAACAAAAATAAAGCAATTTTCGGCTTTTACGCGATTTCAATACTCAATTTTATCATTTACCAGGAATCTCGGGGTTTTTAACTCAAAATATTTGATTTGGAATATCCTATAATCATTTTATAAAGATAAAGATTTGATTGATTGACTTATAGAAAAATTGATTTAATTAAAATACAAATAAACAAAAGTTCATTTTTCACGTGAATACGGTATTAAATCGAGGGTCTCAAGAATTCTCAAACTTTCTCGAGGTTAGAAATCATAGTGAATAAATCTTAGAATGTTTTGGGGGTTTAAAATATCAATTTATAGAAGTTTAGGGACTAGATTACATAAAATAATAGTGCAGGGGCCAAAACTGCCAAATTGGTAAAGTTCCTCGCGCATCTCGAAGGTTCCCATCCTCTTCTTCGCGATGCGCCGCCCAAATCTGTGGCAGTCACTATCCAGCCACGTATTTCAACTTATTCTCCATGATTTATCCATCCAGGTGTCCATTTTAGCTCGATTACTCACAATAGACACATTTAGTAACCCCCTGCTACCTTAAACACTATAAATGGAGCTTCAATTCATCGTTTAATAGTCGCCAATTTTGAAGATCAATGATCTAAAAACCCTAAAGCACAACCAAACTTTGTTCCTTCGAATTCGATCGATCCAGAGGCTCTCCAAGGTTCATCTTTTGTAGTTCACCATTATTTGGTATGCTCTTCAAAACCCCTTAATCAGTTTGTGTTAACTTTATTGTTATGATAGAGTTCTAGAAATGTATAAAAATTAGGGTTCTTGAGGTTGTTTTGCTAAAATTAGGAAATCGAGAGGGACTTAGGTGAAATTTTGAGGGATGTTATGTTATAACATATATTAAAGAACGCCTAAGTCAATTTTATGATCCCTAAAGGTTTGTTATTTATTTAATAATCGAGTCAAAGTTAAGGTTTTTGTAAAGGTATTTTATCAAAATTGAGCAATTGGTATTAAATTAGGGCTTGATACTTTAAGGTATATTATAATACGATATTATAAACAAAAGCCCCAAGTTTATTTCATTTTATAAAAGGTTTTGATATTTATTTAATAATTATGTCAAAATTAGCGTTTAAAAATAGTTGATATTAAACAAACCGGGAGATATAGGGATTTGGTTTTGGTATTAAAACTTGCTTATATATATATATATATATATATATATATATATATATATATATATTAAGTATATATGAGTTCATGATTGATAAATAATAAAATATTAATATACCAAGTTATTCGGGTACTTAAAAGTTCATGTGGACCGGAAGGGTAAGCGTCTTTACACTAGGGTTTCTGGCATAGTGGTGTGTCGCATAAATCCCAACTGGGACCTGGCACATTTCACTGAGCGATCCCAGAGTGAGCGTTCACTTATAAGAATGTGCGTCTTCATTTTATCACTAAATCGTTAATTTACTAAAAAGGGTAAACTGATCTTTTTAAACAAACAGAACCTAACTTTCCTTAAGGTCCTCGTGTCCTTAGAACTTTAATCGTTATAATTGCTAGTATTCATTTAGCCTATCCCCGTTTCATTAAGTTAATCTCTAGGTTTATTATCTTTCGTGGTTGGGTCTGTCTCTCGTTACCAATCTACTCATCAGGTGAGTAATCTCTTCCCTTTTCTCCTTTTCACTTTGGTGTGCAACATGTGTCTTGTATCGATAAGCCTCCTAATATTTCTCAACTACAAATGTGTATGTGTTCTGTGTATGAATTATGTGTTATGATGTATAATATGAATTGCCAATATGTGGATTCTAATGGGTTTTCAATTTGCTAATTATACTGATATGTTATGTTTCGTATTATTCTAACATATGACACACTTCGCACGTTTTTAGTAAATTATATATGTACTTAAATGTCACACCCCAACCGACGGCTGAATACGTCGGGGCATGATGATTGTCCATAAGCACATGACACTAATTAAAGTTTCATTATTTAATAATATCCAATTCCAAAATCATACATTGAATATAAGTAACATAAACATATAAAATAGTTCTCGATTAAATTAACTAGGTCCAAAGCATCCTATGTGTGACGTCAATCATGAAGGCTTTATTCTCATCAACCTGAAAACACGCAAAAGGTCAACTATTTTGTTGATACCTGTAATGTGCATCGTGTGAAGTATCAAGCTATGTACAAGATCAAGCCAAATGTTGCTTGGCCAGTTGGCCGAGCCTGGTCCGAACCTGAAGTTCGGACTGGTCGAACCTGAGGTTCGGACAGGGATCGGCCAGCTGGGTATAAATAGGTGTTTGATCTTTGTAATAGTTAGTTCTGAGCGTGTGAGATTTCTGCTAAGTGTGTGTTTTCAAGGTGTTTCTCTGTATTGTGTTTCTAAGTGTTTGCTGATTGTAATTGCTCTTCGTTGATCAATAAAACAATCGGTTAATTACGTTTCGATGTCCGATTTGCTAGATCGAGTAGACGATCCGATGCTCACGCATTTTCAAGTGGTATCAGAGATTTCTGGTTCACTCTACTGATCTGTGGTTGCTATTTTTGGATTTTTGAACGTTTTTGAAATTTTCTCGAGTTGGTTTATGTGATTTCAATCATTTCTGTCGTGCATTTCGTGTCAAATTTGTTCCTAATTCGTTCCAAATCAGTTTTCTATCCTACTGCTGCAAATCTTATCAAAATTCATCCAAAATCGAACGTTTTTGAAAAATTATGTCGAGGTTCGGAGGGTTCTGGTCAGGTTCGGAGTAACTGCTCCGAAGCTCAGGTTTGGAGTAAGTTCGGTCAAAGTTCGGAGCTTGTACTAGTTCGGTGTAGGTTCGGAGTAGGTTCGGAGTGTTGTTCGGATAGAGTTCGGTGCTCAGTGGTTCGGATAGAGTTCGGACGGCTGATATAGGTTCGGACGAAGTTCGGAGGTCATTGATAGGTTCGGAGCAAGTTTGGCCGACAGAATTCATATTTTTTAACGATGTCGGAATTTCAAGAATTTGCGGCGATGCAGAATGCGATGCAAACTATGCTAAATTTTGACAATGAAATCCGAACAAATCAGAAAGTTCCCAAATTGTTGAAGCTAGAAGATTATCAAAATTGGAAGAAACGATTTTCCGCTTACATAAGTACAAATGATATCGATTTGTGGATCCCGCTTAAGAAGCTTTATCAACATCCAACAGATGCGGGAGATTTCAAAGAAGTTCATACCTTTGATCTTGCTGAAAGAAAATCATACGAGCTTGAACAAAAAGCATACGGTTATCTTACAATGGCATTACCCACTGAGTTGCTTCATCAATTTAGCACTTGCAAGAAATCTAAGCAATTGTGGGATACTTTATCAGCGAGGTGTGAAGGTAATGATGACTACAAGAAGAGTCGGAAGAAAGTTCTAAACAAAGAGTTTGATAATTTTCAGAATTATGACAATGAAAACATTACTGCTCTCGTTTCAAGGCTGTCACACTTGATTAGTGAATTAAAGGTGGTTGGGATTGAGAAAACCGATGTTGATTTGAAAGAAAAGATTTTGGAAGCTTTGCCTGAAAAATGGGAAAATTATGTTTTGCTACTCACTCATGATAAGGATTATTCTACAATGACATTTCACGAGCTTACTGGAAAACTTCATGCTCGGGAAATGGAAATGTTAAACTCAGAGAAGTCAACTGCTACTCTGCAGAATCCTGAATTGTATCATGGTGAGAATAGTGCAAGCATGAATGCAAAAGCTAAGCCAAATTTGAGTTCTGCACCAAGTGTTGCTTTCTTGTCAGGAAGTTCAGGAAATTCTGATAACAATTCTTCACGGGGTTGTAGCTTTACAATTCCAAATTCATCAAGTCAGAATGCGTTTTCTGTTGAATCAACAGATGATTCTGCCAAAAATGATTTCTGCTTTGATTTCATCATCTTTTGGGTTGATTATCAAGAATGTTGTTGATGCAAAGTTAACCAGCGATGATCTTGATGCACTTGATGATGATCAACTAACTGAATTGGATATATCTTGGCAATATGCTATGTTATGCCAACGATCGAAGAGATTTTTCAAGAAACATGGAAGAAATATTTCTGGTGAGAAATTGGGTTTTGACAAGTCAAAATTAAAGTGTTACAAATGTTCCCAACTTGGACATTTTGCTAAATAATGTCCACATCCTAATAAACCTGGTTTTACTCAATCACCCAAGCCTGGTTTTTCTCAACCATCTACTAGTAATACATGCAAGACAACAGCCTTGACAGTTTAACATGATGGAGTTTATGATTGGGGTAAACAGTTTGGATATGATTCATCAGCATTAATTGTCACTCATGTTCAATCAGACGATGCTTATTCAGATAATAGTTCCGATACAAGTTCAACACCAAGTTCTTATGACTCTGCTGAAAATTTGGAGAGTTTGATGAAAGAAAATGCTTCATTGTTGAATAAAGTTCAAAATCTGTCTGAGGAATTTGATGTGATTAATTCAAGTTTGAAGATTTCTAAGGAAAATGAGAAAGAGTTGGTTTTGAAGAATGAATGTTTAATGACTGAGATCACATTGCTGAATGAAGTTTTAGAAGTCTAAACAAGATAAGAAGGATGTTGAAGCTGTCAGAGCAAAGGTTTGTGAAGAACGGGATGAGTTGGTAAAAGCAGTTGAAGAATGGAAGTTTAATGCTGAAGATGCTGCTACTGACTTCAAGAATTTATTTGAAAAATCCAAAATCAAACTTGATTTGCTTACACAGAATGTTGAGGAATCTGCTACCAAGATTGAAACATATCAAGTTGACATGGAAAAGTTGTTGGATGAGAAGCGGGAGTTGGTTAGTGTGAATAAAGTTCAAACAGCAAATTTGGAAATTCAAAGGCGAAATGAAGCTAAACTAAAGAAAGAGTTGTTTGAAGGATTGGAAAATCTTCGAGTGCAAAAGTTTGAAACTCATAAAGTTGCTAAGCGTTTGATAGCTACAGAAAAAGAGTTGGCTGAAGCACAACAGAAGATTTATGTTCTCAAAATTCAAGTCATCGATGCAAATCGTTTGCTGAACAATGTATCAAATTCTCAAGTTTTCACAAGCTTCTTAGCTAATGATGCTAATTTTGAGAAGATGTTTGATAAAACTGCATCACCCCTGCTCAGACCAAAGAAACTTTCATAGAAGTGAAAGAGCAAGTTTCTGAATTTGATTATTCAAATGTCTCATCATCTACTGCTGAGGGAGACAAAGTTGTGAAGAAAAAGAAGAACAAGAAGAATAAGAAGCAGAAGGAAAAGAAAATGAGGTTCTTCCAGCTCCAAAGTTTGTGTCTGGTTCATCTTCTGCTGATCATGAGAAATCAGCTACTTCAAGTGACAAGATTCAGTCCCAACCTGAGTTTGATGAAAATATTTTTTATGATCAAAAGAATGTGACTGAAGTGAAAGCTGAATTTTCTCGGTTAGCAAAGAATGGGCATTCTACATCTGCAAAGAAGGTTACTGGAAAGAAAGTTGGCTTGGGTTTTCAAGAAATGAAAGGTCAAGTTGAGAAAGTTTCAGCATCCACATCACAGGGTTTGAAAAACATTAAGATGAAGCAAGTGAAGAAGGAGATTTTCAAAGCTGAAAAAGTTCAACCTGAGCGATTCTACAAGCTCAAAGGCTCAGATCAACTCTTTTCTGATAAGGAATTTCCTCTTCATTGTGTTGATGCTCGAAAGGTTTCTGAAGTTTTTGTGAAAGCTCAAGTTTCTTGTGAAAGTTCTCAATCTCGAAGCCCAACATCCAAATGGGTTCATGATCACAGGCATCAGGTATATGATTCTCACTCTGGTCATGTTCGAGATATTCATATGTGTAGTTCTTCGCAGGTACATCACAAGTGGGACAAATTAAAATGAATTTGTTATGTTTGCCGTCAAACGGGACATATGGCAAAGGATTGTCCACTATTTGCTGACTCACCACAGAGGTTTCATAAGAAACCAGTGTTTGGTAAACCTGCCAAACAAATGTTCTTTGATGAACAAGGCAGAGTTTTTGATGAAACTGAACCTACATTCTTTCATAAACAAAAACGTTTTTTCCTATGTTCTCAAAGGTTCAAAGTGTAGGTTCATCATCACAGTCACCTGTGATAAGTTCATCACTTACCAAAATCACAACAATGGAAAGCTAAGGTGGTTTCAAAGCAAAACCAGGACACTGGTCGACCAGAAGCAATCCGCTTCGGGTCGTTTATGAACTAATCAGTTTAACCAGTGTGCAGGTACTTCTAGAAGACCTATCGACGATTGCAAAGTTGTTGATGGAGGAGTATTCTGCATAATTTAAATTTCATGATCAAATTTTCTAAATCTACGAATTTTTTGAATTCTAAAACTGCAACATATCCGTGTTGATTGATCATTCTTTCTTTGCTTCCAAGTTTTTTCTCAAAAATCAAAAATAGAGTCTTGTTTTGTATAAAATGAAACTCCAAAAATAGAGTTTTCATTTTAAGGGGGAGAATTGTAAATGAGGCGGAATAATTGAGAAAAAGCATGTTATGGGAATTAGGTGAATACATGCCAAATAAATAACGAAGGAAGGTGAATACATGCACAATATAAAATTGTGAGAAATTGATCATTAGGAAATGATGATACATTGGCTTACGTATCTGACTCCTGGATAGAGTAGATGAAAGGGCCATAAGATCATTGTTTGATATGTTTGGTAGACTCGGCAAATCAGGAAGTATTCAGATGTGATATACATTAAATACTAATGCTTGACCATGTGGATAACATCTTGATGCATATTTCATGACACAAAAAGAAAAATAAGTGTGAAATTTAGAATGAGAAGTCACTATGTATACATGTGTTCATTTTGCAAAGATTTAAACTTGTTTGATTTTCTTTATTTTGTCAAACGATCGGACTTTCTATACGTATCGAAAGATCGACCTGATCGTTGTTCGTTTGAAGTTCTGCTTTATTTTCTTTGGTGTTTCGTATAACTCATCGGACTTTCTCTGCGTGTATGGGAGTACCGACCTGATTGTTGTTGAGTTATACAACTTCAACTTGTTTTAGTTTTCTTGTTTTGTTAAATCCGAGGCCTTATCTGCGTATCGAAAGATCGACCTTAAGGTAGATGATTTAACATTCTTGTTTCTTTTTGCATGAAACACATGTGACAATATCATGATAAATACTATGCAATTGTGAAAAATCACAAGTGTTATCACACAAAAGGAAAAAGAAAGTCAAACACGAAATGTTTGGGTATGTCTGATAGTGTGGGGTACACTGGTCAAAGCAAATCTAATCAATACCTTAACATATCCAGATGTTATGAGTACGATTCTGCCTGAGTTTAATATGGACAAATTATACCGACAAAAAACATGACTTATGTGTTTTAATTAATTGAAATTGAAGTGTAGTTCAGTGCGTTATGACCAATATGATCCCATATAGTGATCTTTCTCATACCAAAAATAGTGTTTGATTCTGTATTGTGATTTCATTTCATTTCAGAAAAGAACAAAAAGATTTTCGGTGTGTTTTAGCATAAACTTTGAAAAATCAAAAAGATTTTAGGTTTGTTTTGATATAAACTTTCTAAAAGCCAAAAAGATTTTGTTTCTGCTTTATTTTCGATCTGATCAACACGTGATATAAAATTCAATTTTCAAAATTTTATCTTGGAGTCTCGAAGAGACATTTAGCACCAAGATTATTTAAATTTTGATGCAGGATGCTAAAGTGCAAGAGATCACAACTTCAAGTCTTCTGAAGTTTGTTGATAAAAGACCAGAGATACATCAGATGTCATCAAGTATTCAAGATCATGCTACGATTGAGTTGAGGAGGAGTTTGTTCGAAGATTCATTTCATTGGACGAACGGACTCTACACTTGAGGGGGAGCTTGATTAAAGATACAGAGTTGATGATGTTGAAAAGATGCTGCACATGACGAGGGGGAGTTTGTTGATACCTGTAATGTGCGTCGTGTGAAGTATCAAGTTATGTACAAGATCAAGCCAAATGTTGCTTGGCCGAGCCTGGTCCGAACCTGAAGTAGCCGAACTTGATGTTCGGACAGGGATCGGCCAGCTGGATATAAATAGGTGTTTGATCTTTGTAATAGTTGGTTCTGAGCGTGTGAGATTTCTTCTAAGTGTGTGTTTTCAAGTTGTTTCTCTGTATTGTGTTTCTAAGTGTTTGCTGATTGTAATTGCTCTTCGTTGATCAATAAAACAATCGGTTAATTACGTTTCGATGTCTGATTAGCTAGATCGAGTAGACGATCTGATGCTCACGCATTTTCATATCTACATAGTTGGTGAGTCATAGGTATAATAAAAACAGTTAAAGAAAATATTTGATAACTATTTTGCAAAGTCACATTGTTAAACTAAATGTGCAAGTATTACTCTAATTACACACGTATTCGTCACCAGTGGGGGCCCTGAGCATGTGCGAGAGGTGCGACGGAACAGGGCCTACCATTTTCGGGGGGCCATATTAATTTTTTTTATATATATTATAAACTATAAAGACTTAATCAATCAATTTGCTATAAAAAAATGCTAAGAGATCTGCACGATTTGTCGGTAACTACTTGGAATGTCATTTTGAAACCATGATTTCCTTATGTTTATCGTTATAATTTATTTTTTGCCTTATTTAAGAACTTTTTCTATTTGCAATTTTATTTTCGAATGGGCCCTATTTTTTTAGCTCGAACAGGGCCCCTAAATTCTCAGAACCGGCCATGTTCGTCACCCAGTACAAAATGATGTTCAGTTCCCTCAAAAGAATCTCTACGATTATGATGTTCAGTTTACTCAAAGAAACATCTACGATTATGATGCTCATGAGACTTACAAGTGTTCAATTCCCTCAAAGGAATCTCATCGATTGCTCATGAGACTTACCAGTACAGGTCCCTAGAATACGGTATATTGTAGATAAATACAAGCAATTTATTTAACATTACTTCACTTACTTAGTGATAATAAATGATTGAAAAAGGTTTTCACAAAGTCATACCTGAATAAACATTTACACACATATAAACATAAATTCATCACATAAACAAATATTTATCACATAAACAGATATTCAACACATAAACAGGACGCCTGATTGATGGTTCGCAACCAACAATCGGTAACAAAGTTTGTCCATGTGTTCAATCCCTCTCAAGGAACCTCTGCATATCTCGAGCGGTTCCTTTTAGGAATCTCAGCGTTGGGACGACGTTCAGTCCCCCACAAGAACCTCAACGTCATCATGTTCAGTTCTTCGCAAGGAACCTCACGTTTGATGCTCCGGAGCCTTAAGCATAAAGTTTCCCAAGTAGCATACAATAACAAGAATGTCAAAGTATATATTCACACGATATCACGCAGATACTTACAAGTAAATGTATTCGGTATTTGACTTTGGATAAAAAGTATGAATGACTAAAGTTTCGCAATGATTTCATGATGATAAGCATGATAAATAATATGATTTACTTGACAATAAAGTGATGATAACGAAAATGTTTATACGTGTTTTCCACCCCCCAAACGGTTTAGAAAATCTAAAGAAAAATGGGCTATGAACTCACCTTGGGTTCCACAGCAAGATAAACATCGTAGATCAACAACCGGGACAAGTTTTATTTGTTGTTTAAAATCGAGTTGTGTTCCTTTTATTCTTCTGAATAATAGCAAGAAATCTAGAAAGAAGAAAAAATGATTTAAAAAGTTATCCGCCGGCAGCCGGATTTAAACCCGAAACCACATGTCTTGGTGCAAGGCTTTTAACCACTAGGATAATTGTAGCTTATTGATTTCAATCAGATTTAAAAGTACTTAATTAGTAGTGGAACGTGATCATCTTCCTCAACCTTTAAACCCTAATCACCCGTCCCCCATTAACGTTTTAACAAAGCTTACAAACGGAAGCTAGGACCATACGAATCATAAGGAGACGGAGTTACAGGTTGTACCTACTATTGGGAGGAAGACGAAAGTATGGAGACGACGATGATGTAACTCGAACGGTGACCTGAACCCCCAAGCTCGATCTTTCCCGACGTTCCTTAAAGGCTGTGGATGCTCGAACACAACTGACAGTGGCTGGACGGTGGTGCAAGGCCGATGACGGAAGAAACAGTGGTGAATAAGATAACAATCGGAGGTGGTGTCGGTGATCGAACGGTGGTGAAACCATGAAAAAGTGTTGAAAAGCGATGTGTTCATAGGTGGTGTTCTTGCAGGTGATCGAGAGTTGATGGTTCCATGAATCAACGTTTCAATTATGGTGAGTTGGCGATGGTTTTCCTAACGACAAACTGATGATCGAATATATGCAACCGAACGGCAATGATAATCGGCGATAAATGTGTTTCGGAAGTAACCGGCGTAGAAAATAAGGGCAGCGACGGTTTCTCTTTCATTATTGAATTTCATTGAATTTGAGTTTCATCAAATGACAGTTTACACCCTCAAATTTTGATAGTTACATACAACCCCCCTTCAGTTTATACCTTAATTTATTTTGAATGTTCCATCTAATAATTAGTATACAACTTTATGACACACTATTTAGTCCCCACTTTCTTTTATAAAATACCATCTTAATAATAACGTTTTCATAGAATATTATTTATAAAAAAACCACTAAGGTTACCCATACTTTATAAAGTAACATTTTATATAAAATACCGTGTATATAGAGTATGTTGGTACACATTTAATATATAACAAAAACTATAACTCAAAATCATTTAGTCACTCTTATTGTATGTTTAAGGTTCAACAATTTATTTAAATCGCTTTTATTAAAATAACTTTGCTAAAATAAATAAATAAGATTGTATCCACATTTATCTAAACAGGCCTGGTTACCGCTACAGATATTTTACAGGTGTCACATTAAACCAGAAATGCTCACCAACTACTTTGTAGTTGACACTTTATCTTATACATGGTGTAGGTAGTTATACTCAGTTGTTTGTGATCACACTAGGATTGCTGGACCTAAATTAAAGACTTGAAATCAATTTTGATATGTATTCGGTATGTTTAACTTTGTTGTATGATATCTTCAATTAATTAATGAAAAAGGGGCATGTTTAAGTATTACATCTTTATTTTAGTTGTCAAGAGCATTTGGACAGTCATCATACCCTGACATATTATGTCGTCGATTGGGGTGTGACAGAGGGGTCGTAAAGTCATAAACTCATACACATGCAATCCCATAAACATGTGGACTTGTTAACTCGTAAATTTCCAAATTAGTAGACTCCCGACACATATACCTAGAAGATACGCAAATGAGCTCAAAACGAGAACATTTAAAACGAACAGCTTGAAATTTCTAAGAAAGTGGATAGTCCTGTGCACGTAGGTTCGTAAACTCGTTAATGTGCCCATTTGTCTCCATGTATGCATGTAATTACGTAACCATTAAACTTGTAAACTCGTGAACCCATCGACGAGAATTCACCGAACGTACACACAATGTTAAAGATGGCGTGAGAGGTAAACGATTTATAATCTAATGAAACAACACATATATTGGAACATAATGCATGATTGGCATAGACCAATAGGGTTTTAAAGATCATCATAGATAGGGCAAATTTTTACATAAAATGTCAATGATTTCAAACGATTACAAGACATTAACATAAGGCTCATCAAACGATATCCGAGTTGAAAGCTCTAGCACAGGTTATGCGGTTAGCATAGTTGTTGACAAGGGCGTTAACAGTGGCTACCGGGGATGCGCGAGGAATGTCTCCAGAGGTTCCATAGCAAAAGTAAGCAAAGGTTAAGACAAAGGCAGACTAGTGAACAACAGAGACCCGAATAGGCGTTGGTACCACAGGTTGAAACATTTGAGGCTTAGCTCGATTTAGCGGGTGACATGTGTTTCTGAAGTAGCCAGATCAGTGGCAGTCACCCACATGATGAGCGAGGAGGCCAGACTTTGTACATTTGAGAGGTGGGTAGGGTGGTGATGGTTGCGCCGAGTGCATAGAGGGTGAGGTCCAGCGTAGGGCTTCTTAGCTTGCGGTGCAACGAGTGATAGGAGGTGCGGAAATAGTAACATTTATGAAAGCAACGGGGCCGGTCGTAGCGACGATTGTGGTGATCCATGTCAAGTAAAAGGGAGGTAAAACAATCATGAGACAAGAGGTAAGACATGGTGAACGATCGATTTGAAAACACGAGAGAGATGCATTATATAGAACATCAGAATCGGAGAATCATGAGGTGGCATAATAAAATAAATCATAAGATACTAAGGATCATAAAAAATCATAAAATTACCGACACGCAGAACAACAATTTAGGTTGATAATCAATTTAAGACACGAGGGGTTAAGTGCAAAACCCGTGTATTAGTGAACCATGAGGTGGTGTGACTCAGATCATTATAAATCAACATAATAGCGAATTAAACACGAAATCAAATGATTTTAGAAAAAACATAACCGAATATGGTCCTCGTTTCCCGATTAGGAAACTACAACCGTGACTAATCAGAGTAAGATCCTAGTAATTGACATGCTTTGGCCTAATATGTTTCGACACTCTCATCGGGGCGTCCTAGGTGAGCGTTCAGATCCGTCGATTCAAATTTATACGCAACGCTTTTCCAGTCAGAGACCCCGACTACTGATACTTCCACCCTTCCAGTTACTATACGTCAATCACTAAGGCCTCATTTTTTATGAGATTATGAAATCGAGAAATCAATTTTCCTAAATGGAACATAAGGCACCATAACTAAGGAAGGAGGCTAGGAGGCCTCAAGTGATTTGTGTACCAGTGTGTGTTGACCGATAGAAATAAAGACAACAATTGAAATATGCAAGATTAAGAAGCAATTAATGGACATATAAATCATATAGGCATGTTATGCATGAGGCACTCATGCAGGACACCTAAGGCATAAGTCTATGTCAAGCCAATTCTAATAACCTAGATCACTATAGTCGTGGTTCTGATATCAAATCTGTCACAACCCAACCGATGACAGAATATGTTGGGGCGCGATGATTTTCCAGATGCACACAACATTAATTTAATGCTACGATATTCTTAATCAACCCATTTCATAAAAATCAGATAATACATAATAATCCAAATATAGAACATCAATGAATATCATATTTATCCCTCTTAATCTAAGTCACAATAAGTCTGCAGGCATCCTAAGGCGTCATCAAAAATATAATAATCATCAAACAGTAAAACCTGCAACATGTACAAAATAAAGGTTAACTACGAATAGTTGATGAGTGAACATAGGTTTGATATACTAATATAGATTAAAACATGTGAATCAATGAGTTAAGTGCAATCAATATGATAACCCAGATACGAGATAGAGCAAACGGGAATGCCTGGTCCAACCATGACCATAAGGTTTTCAATCACCCGACGCCAAACACCGGTCAAGTCACGTGGTCGTCACACCAACAGATCTATTATTGTAACCATGGCTTTTTACCGTTAATGTCATGCAAGATCTAGTTCGAGATTTTGACAACTGACAAATTCCCAGTTAATCCCATTAACTGTATTGTTAGTCCTATTAACAAACTCCGTTACTCATTACGTGCCATGTTAGTGTCACGTATATTTTCGTTACCGAGTCTGTCCCCGACCGTTGGCTGATTAATTGTATAAACATTAGACTAATAGTTATAACACGAATAATCAACATTACTTTTTTATGTGACGTTATGTGTTTATTTGCAATCATGTTCATGGCTATACGTGTTAGTACAATTTGTAAAAGTTAGAATGTCCTATGTGTTATTAGGTCTACTGTTGCTAAATTAGGTTGTAGGCAATCTAGTAAACCGAGCCATAAACATTTCCATATTTCTCCTAGTCCCTTCCATGGCCAAGTAAATTCAGGCCTAGCCCCCTTCTCTTGTGTTGGCCAAAAATCTCAAAGCCATTGTCCTTGGGCCTTGATATTTATTCTACTTAAGTAGATATGTTCAACATTGGTTAAAAATATCATAGAACCCTAGCCCCCTTCCTTTGCTCACGGCCAAATTCCACCTCCCCCTCTCTCTTTCGTTTTCATCAAACACCCACACACACTACTTTGTTTGCTTCATGATCAAGATCAAGTGTTTGGAAGGCAAAATGATAGAGCTTTTCACGCTGATCACCATCTTTAGTTCGTATTTTTGCATCCAATGTAAACCCTAAGTTTGATTTCAAGATTCATGGTTATTCTTTTGGTGTTAACATAATTATGTGTTGTTGTGTTGATTTTGATTGCTGTGTGCATCATGTTAAATGTTAATTGTTATGTGGACATATTTTTGGGGGCTGGTTATAATTCATATGGGGCTGCTCATCAGGGGCGGATTTAATTGAAGGCCAGAGGGGGGGAAGGACCCCGCTCAACCTTGTTCTACTAGTGTAAATATATTTGAAAAATCAAGTAAAAATGATTAGGCCCCTGAGTTTTATATTGTTAGGCCCCATGTTGTTGGTCGTCTTGCTGGTCGTCAGAGTGAATTTCGAGTTACGCAAGTTGTCGCCGGAGTTGCAGGTACGGTGGAGTTTCATGTTGCTTGGTCGTCGGAGTGAAATAGAGAAAAGGGATGTTGATAAACTGAAAATTAAAAGAAAATAATATAAAGAGTTAGAAAAGATGTTTACTTTTGCAGTAATAGGGTTGGTTTTTGCAGAGTAGGTGACACAATGTTAATTTTTAGTTTTTATATTTTTGATTTATTTCTGTCTTTTTTTTCATATTTTTTTGTTAGTTTTTTTTCCTTAGGCCATAAGGTTGCTGAAATATATTTATTTTTCCTATTATTTTTATAGTTTTTAATGATTAACAAACTTGCAGTCTTACAGATATTGTTTTTGTGTTATTTATGGTATTTAAGTATTCAGCAAGCAAGTCGTAAATAGTATTTCA
The DNA here is from genome assembly GCA_039602395.1 of Deinandra increscens subsp. villosa. Classification (NCBI taxonomy): domain Eukaryota; kingdom Viridiplantae; phylum Streptophyta; class Magnoliopsida; order Asterales; family Asteraceae; genus Deinandra; species Deinandra increscens. The sequence continues at coordinate 49,056,936 of JBCNJP010000008.1, forward strand.
AATAAATTTATAAACGTCGATTGATAACTCGAAGCTCCACTTGAGGTTTTAAGGAGTCTTGTATAAGCCTAAAAGATTAGAAAATCAACAATTTCTTCTATTAGTTCAAACTTTAAGTCGAGTTGCTTCATAATTGTTTTTGGATGCACAAATTTTACTAAAATAGGTGTGGTTTATTTAAGTATATTTCGCAAAATAAACTATCATCATTTGACCGATTTTTAACCATTACTTTTTGCCCCCGCTCATGAAAAATTCTGAATCCGCCACTGCTGCTCATATTATATAAATTTATTGATGACAGTGATGATTGCTAGGATACGTTCAATTTCGTTAGGATACCCTAATTGATGTCATTAGACAATTGTAGCATGTGTTGATGAATCTGTATGATCATGCGTGCTATATAATTTGTGTTGAATGTTCATATATGTTTTATGATAATGTAGGAGTTGAATCATGATGATTTATGCATATTATATTAGTCGAAAACAATGGAAACAACTTTCGGTAAAATTCGTTTTTGGGACAGAAGCTGTCAAGAAAATGAGTCATTTTGTACAGGTTCATAACTCACTCAGTTTTCATCGAAGTTGGGTTATTCTTTTTTCATCAAAGTTGGGTTATTATTTTTGTAAAATTTAAATTGGTGTCTTAGCTTCAAAATGACTACTCATACGCCTCCTAAAGCCACTGTTTGGTCCCCGATCATGTCGTCCCATAATTTGTGTGCAAGTTGTCATATTTCTGAAATTGTGAAGTTGTGTCAATTTTTTGAACATGATAAGTTGGTATTGTTTGGTTGACCTCTGAATGAAAATTGTTGAGGATATGTTCGTCTTAGTATCTGGAAGGTTTGGTGGGTAAACTCTTGGTCTTGGTCAAGTTATTGATTAATAAAGTTAACTTACACATTTTTTCCTTAACAACAACGACGGAAACATTTTGTCAACTTCTAAGTGTCATAACTCACTCAAATTTTTTTTAAATTGACTGATTGTTTTTGCTTTAAAAAAATTGGTGTCTTAAATTTCTTTTTAATGTAATGACACGCCATGAGTCTACTATTTGGGTATTGATCCTGTAGTTATAAGATCAGTGTGCAAACATCAACGTTCCCAAAAGTTATCAACTTATGATGTTGTTAGGGCCTTGCTATGATGTGAATTAGCTATTATGTTCTTCATGAAACATGCTTAGACTAAACGGAATTACATGCCTGCAAATTTTGGGAACCAAACTCTGAGTTTAGACTAGGTTACGGACTGGTCTATAGGACATCGATATTAGATGCTAGTCGCGTAAAATTTGCGTGTTTGTATAACGTGCTTTGAAATGTGAACCTTTGTGCTCATTCCTGTTAGGTACCAACTTTATAGATTATCAAAGTATGATCCACTATCGTGTCCTTGGGTCATTGTGTAGGGTGTACGACCTTATTTGCAAAGTGCTAAGTCAGTGGCCAAACTTGATAAATTCCTTGTTGTAGTTAAATTGCTTGTCCTAGCAACAACTTCTAATCAACTAGAATATATTTGTATATTAGGTCACGCATAACAACTCGCACTTGTTCAAGTGAAATTCGTAGCAGCCCTCCCAAAGGTGAGTTTCACAACCCCATTACGCTACATTCGGTTTAGGATGATAACACAATAATGATTTCGTTACATCTGTTTTCGGATGATAACACAGTAATGATTTCGTTACATCTGATTTAGGATGATAACACAATAATGATTATGTTACATCCGATTTTAGGGTGATAACAATTCTTTACTCTATGTTAAAGTAGTAATCAGCTATATATCACATGTTCATTTAAATGCATACCCACTTTAAGTCCTTACTAATCGAACCGTTAGTAGTTAAATAGCGAGGTAATATTGAGTAGTACTAATAGGGTTTGATAAACCCCACTCAGTGGGCACGTGATGCACCACCCGACTGGAGGTCGGACTAGAACAACGTCAGCCTATACGTACCGTGATTGGGTAGACACGGGGAAGGCAAAACACATAGGTTAATCATGCGTGAATTAGTCAGCTTCGATTACGAACATTTTGTGACATTAACTTAGGCTAGCTACCTACAATATGGATTATACCTGTAACTTACACAAGTATTTACGAATAAAGACTGTCGTATTTGTATGTGCCTATCTATACTAGTATGTATAAATGATTTATGTGAACTCACCAACATTGGTTGACGCTTGCTCTTATGCATGCTTTACAGATCGCTAGGAGTTATCGGATTTGGATGCGTATGTTGGCTAAAAACATTTTTAAATTTTTGGGAATTTGTTTTATGCTTTTGAAACTTTGAATTGTTTCACTTATAATGGGTGCCACGTTTTGCGTAGTTTTACTTTAAATGCTTCCGTTAAATTTTGTAACTCTGGTTTTAATATTTTCCGATTTGGAAAGTGTTTACGTTTTAAACCCCTTAATTCTGGTTTAATTGTAACTAATGAGTCGGGTCCTGATCTTGTTCACACCCCACACGGTAACGCTCCGTTAGTAGAAATTGGGGGTGTGACAGAGACAGAAATAGAGCACAACATAACAATAAATCACACAAGTTCACATATCAGACCACACATAACAACATAGAGTCGCATGTAGTTTTGAGTAATAAACACAGACCATTGGCTTGATAATGGTACATGTTGCACCCCCAAAACGTTAAAATAAAAGGGGCTATGAATACTCACCTGATACAGGAGATATGAACAGACAACGACACTACGTAACGAGCCGGTTAGACCCTAAGATGACCTTGATGACTAAATGAGATAGAGGAAACAAATAAATAATTAATTAATTAATTTTTCATAGCACAGTTGACTCGACGACTCGTTGGTGATTGGTTAAGGTGATACAGACGATTAAGGTTTAGAAAGGGGTAAATCCTAGAACTAAGATATACGATGATAAATAACCACTATTACAATAATTCACTTCGCGACGTCATAACTAAATATAGGTTTTCATAGAAGTCAAATAATGGGTAACCTAATTATTCTAATATGCTTAATCATATAACAATCATGGATAACAACGTGTAGGTCCGAAATCTAATCAAACACACGATATCTAATCACAAACGAGTGCGGAATCCTCGTTTATGATTGATTCAAGATAGAGAGGAGAAGAAACACGAAGAATATGATGATTAAACAATAAAACACTTCAACTTTGCACACAAGTAAACTTGTCGGGTACAAATACAGAATCGTAATCACTCTTGTCTCTCTCTAAAATCGTAAACTCAAGCTCTCTAAATGAGGAGGTCAAGTGGTCTATATATAGACCCCCATTGGGTTTACTATTGGGCCCCTTTTGGATCATAAACCCAATAGTAAACCCAAGCCCAATCATAAACTAGCCTACTAATCTAGTTAAACCCTCTAAGCCCAGCCCAACTTATTTAATATTACAAGCCTCATAATCTAGCCTCTACAATCTTCCCCTAGGCTTGTGATATTAAATGTCTTCAATCTTTGAAATTCTTCTTCTTAACTGGCTGGCATAGATGCTGATGAAGATTCTTTCCACAGAAATCTCCATTGGGTTTCATAACGGGCACTTGGGACTTCCTCTTGATCAGCATCAGCTCGAACTTCTTGAAATGAACAAGTTAATGAGATGGATGATTCTCAATGACTTGCTTCTTTTTGTGATGCCCACTCCCAGACTTGGCCCTAGGAGCGGTCACGCATCGGATTTACTCATGAACACAAGGTACAACAGAGATAACTAAAGCAGCGGAAATAAAAACTTTTATTCATATGCCAAGTATTACATAGTAAGAGAGACAAATACAAAAGAGAAATAAATATCTCCATGCCAGTCTTCGAAAATGTCTTCTCTTGATAGCTTGACATTGTCTTCATAATGTACGCCCCCTAGTTCCTGCTCACATCTCAACCTTCCCTTTTCGATCCGAAGGTCCAGTCTCATCTGACATACATAACTTAATAAGTCAGCTTACGCTGGTGAGTTCTACGTTTTTGGAAAACTTTACCTTTCGAAGGCACTTAGGTCTGTCAAACACACAGCGTATAGCACATATATTCACATACCCTAACCTCGTGAATAGACTAACCTTCTGTTGCTTTGTCATCTTTGTCTCACATTAAGAATGTATCCTAATGTTAAGTGCTATCTTAAGGAAATAGTGTTTCTTTTTGCCTTACGAACACATCGTGTAGCAACGGTCCCTTTAGTTTTGACACTATATAGCTTTGACGCTTTCTGGCTTTGACGCCGCTTAGCTTTGACGCTTTCTGGCTTTGACGCCGCTTAGCTTTGACGCTTGGTTTTGACACCATTGGGACAACACTATTTAACTTCTTGTTTCAGAAGCCCCTTACTCACCAATCTTTTCTCGATTACCATCCTTAATCTATTCTACTAGAAACATCGAAATGGCAATCTATCTTTCCTCTAATCATCATCATACAATCAATACATATAACAAGCAATTATAACAATTGAGAGTATTTTCACAAAACGTTATGTATATCAGCCCAAAACGGTTTAAAGCATTTAAACAATTTAAAAGAGGGCTCATAGAACTCACCTTAGGTTGCGAAGTAGTTTCTTGCCTTATTCCTTCATGAAACTAACTTGCTTTAACGTGATGTCCCTAGCAAGACATCCTAGAGGTTACAAGCGGTCATTAAGGCTAACCCCTTTATCCTAAACCCAATCCCTTGTTGGTTTAACATCCATTTGTCTAAATAACCGTTTTGCCCCTTATAGGAAAAAGTATTCTTTTAGTGATACTTATGAAGAGGTGCATTCCTATAAGTAAACGCTCACTCCGGGATCGCCCAGTGAAGCGTATGCCATGTCCCAGTTGGGATTTATGCGACAACACCACTATGCCAAAAACCCCAGTGTACAGGCGCCACCCTTCCAGTCCGCACCAACTTCTAGATATCCGAGTAACTCGGTACATTCAATACTTTATCAAAACCCATGTTTTAACTTATATATATACTTAGTACATATATATAGTTATGTTCTTTTGTTGAATATTATTACCCTTGCCCAAGCCTTTATGTCCTTGATGAGTGATTCTCATGACCGACCGTATAGGCGTTATCACGACCAGGAGGCGGGATTACTATGAGATATCACCCATATTTGTGTTTTAGTTTGGTGATGATCATGACCGACCGTATAGGCGTTATCACGACCAGGAGGCGGAATTACTATGATCAAAACACCAATGTTTATGTTCTTGTTCTTGGTTTACTTGTTCTTGATAAACCAACATGGTGAAACCATACCAACCCTTCTTTAAACATGAAATTAACTTAAGGATTTCTTAAAACATGTTACTCTAAGGCTTCATACCAAATTTCAACCCATGATTCCCACTAGAACTCCCAATCTCAACAAAACATATTCAAGAACCTTAATCTTGCATTATTCTTAAAAGGCATATCTAAGTGTTATGAATCATGCAACTAATTGAAGGATTGTGTTAAACATACCTTAATTTGATCTATTCCAGAAGATGGGCTCCTAACTCCCTTTGAATCTTCAAAAATGCAAGCTAGAGTGTTCTTGGTGTTCTTGGTGTTCTTGAGGTTTCTTAGAGGTTTTAGGTTGATTTTTGGTGAATTAGCAAGGAAAAATGGATGGATCCATGGTCTATTTATAGCCAAGAGTGTCTCACATGCTTCTTACAAGTGTCCTAGTGACTAAGCATGAGAATTGACACCTAGCATGGTGACTAATCATGAGAATTGACACCTAGCATGGTGACTAATCATTCATATAACATATATCTAACATATAAACATATATTATATTTTTTTTAAATAATCTAACCCGATAAACACTTACCTTATGCATAGTTTATTGTTATAACTTCAAATACGCATTTCTTAACATTTTAACATGTTAATCACATAAACACATATACGACACATATTTTCATATAAAAATATATAAAAACATATATATTTATTACCTTTAGATTTTGGGGTGTTACACTTTTGAAAGAACTGGTTCTTGCTAAATCTTCGGTAACTGTCTTGAATCTCCAAAAATTAGAGGGTAAATTTTGAAAACCTCCTAACTTTGGAGAACTTGATTGTTGATCTTCAAACTTCATGATCTCTGACTGCTCTCTGTATCATATTCTTTTTCAAAGATTTGACTTGAAATCTTCAGCTTCCCCTAAACTTGTGAGCATTTTCTTTGAAAAACTTTTGAAGCTTTTGAAAACTTGTAAAGACACCAACAACTTCCCCTGAACAGTTGCTTATTCAGATGGAAGTCTTGTCCGGCTGGTTCTTTAACTTGAGCAGTAGCAACATCTTTCTATCATCAACCTGTCTGACACACATTTGAAAAAAAATACTCCACCAGACATTTGATGACCGGTCTTTGGGTTAGGAGGTAATTATCATCTGTTCAGTTGATTCAAATTAACATAATTTTAACCAAAAACCCTAATATAGATTACGGGTTTTCTATAAAACTTCCCCTGAACCCAAGACCTCTAAAGACTTCCCCTTAGCTGATAACTTCCCTTGAGATAATACATATTATCTTCGAGTTCCCTTCAGATACTATGTATTATCGAAGTCTTTTCATTAGATAATAAGTATCATCTCTCGAGTTCCATTCGGATAATACTTATGTGACAACCGGACCAAAAATCAGTTCAACTCCCTCTCTCCGTTGACTTTTGTTGACTTTTATTATGTGATAATTACGTGATTTACCGTTCTAAAACAGCATGATTAACTGCGATTAAATAAACGATTAACTGATATGAAATTCGCATTGAAAAACTGTGAATTATGAATGTTTCATATTATTATTAATGGAATTTTAATAATAAGAAATTAAATATAAAATTTGACATTTTATATTCTATCAAACTGATTCAAACTATTAAAACGATTGACGAACTTAAAATGTTATGAAAAGTGTTACGTTGTCAAGACTTAGCCAAACGTGTAACCCGATGACTCTATTGGGCCCGGTAAGCCCAATAACTCCAAAAATGTCCGGATCGACCCAAAAACTTAACCAAAGGTTCACCTCAACGTACCAAGTAAATCTCTCGACCCGGATACCCGACCCGCGGCCCGTATCACATTGGGCCGAAATCGGCCCAATCCCTTCTTTTCCTCCCTCGTGGCCCAACTCAAAACCGAACCCAATCCAACCCGGCCCAAACCCGATTTCCATGGGCTTCGGCCCAGCCTCTTGGCCCAATTCCCTATGGGCTTCGGCCCGTGATGACAAACCAAACCGAATGGGCTTCGGCCCATTCTCCCTCCTCATTGCGATTGGGCTTCGGCCCAATTGTAAACAAAGTAATTAAATTGTTTAAGCCCACTAGTTTTTATAAAAGTTAATCCCATTTCTTTAACCCACTAATATTTTATAAAACTTGGGTTAACAACGTTTATAAAAATAAAAACCATCATCTAATTGGATTAATTAAACTTGGGTTATATTTTAAAAAGTTATAATTTTTATAAACCCCTAACCACTTTATATTTTATAAAAGTGTTGAACTTTTAAAACACTAGCAAGGTTTATAAAAATTAATCTCCAATTAACTAGAAATGATGAGAGGTTGACAACACATAATTATCCAAGGGATAATGACCCTAATCATGATTATAAAAGGAGACCACACCCCCTTTGGTCCCCTTGCACCCAACACACCCAACCACACTTCTCCTCCCCTCTCTCCCTTTGTTCGGCCGAGAGCCACCACAGCCCCACCGTCTGCCGCCGCTGCTCCGCCACCGGACCACCGCCGGACCACCGCTACGCCGCCGTAAAACCACCGCCGCCGGCCACCGGAAAACCACCACCACCACCCGATTTCTCTCCTCTTCTTCTTGTGAGTTTTTCTAACTCATTCTCCATCTCATTTCACCCATAAGAACCCTCAAGTCTTGACAACAAAACAACCAAAATAATCAAAGAATGCTTGTGTTTGCAAATCAACTAACAAAACTCTCTTTCTTTATCTCTTTCTTCCAAGATCAAACACTTGCTTGGTGCATTTAGATGCTTAAAGATAGCCAACAAGTGTGGTGAAACACATTTGTGAAATCAAGAGAAAGTAACAAGTGTGCACCAAGATTCTTGTGGTTATGAAATCTTGATTTCATAGTTAGTTGGTTAAGCAAACCTCCAAGCCTCTTCATATAAATTAAAAATGTTAACTAACAAATCTATGCATGTTTACATTTACTTGTCCTAACACTAAAGTGTTAGTGATTGTTATTTATATTTTCTTGTCCTAACACAAAAGTGTTAGTGATTGTTATTTATATTTTCTTGTCCTAACACAAATGTGTTAGTGATTGTATTTATTTTCTTGTCCTAACACTAATGTGTTAGTGATTGCATTTTCATTTAATCATTAGTCCTAACACAATGTGTTAGTAGATATGAACTTATGATTATGATATAAAAATACTAGAAGATGAAAGAATATAATAAACATGTTTATGGACTTATTTAAATCAAGGAAATTAAATAAATGTTATATATGTAACCTATGACTAAAACAAAAGGAATGTTACTTGTTTTAGTAAAAGTAACACATTAAATGTGTTATAAAAAGAAATCAAGACAAAAAGAATATATTAAATTCTTGCTAGATTTAGTAAGAATAATATTTATGTCAAATGATTAATTTGACATAAATACTTGGATTTATTACAAGTTTTAACCTTTCTTAAAACTTGCTAGAAATGGACATTTTTCTATAAAAAGGGTCACATTTGAAAGTAAATATTTTTATAAAAGATTTTATAAAAATAAATCAAAGACAAATCATTGGCTTTAAATGTTTACATGGACTTTTAATATTACTTTGATGAAAACAAAGTATCCAAAAATGAACTAACGTTCGTTGGAGATTTTAAAATAAAAGTCAAGTTTTATAAAAACAACGTTATATAAATCCAAGCGTCGCTAAGATATCATGAGAAACATATATTTCATGAAAAGGAAATATTAAACGCTTTCGAAAAATAAATGATTAAATGTTAGAAATTTTGAATATTTCTTCTAAGGTTCATGTTTTAAAAATAAGACAAACAATAATAATTATTTTTGACAAATAATTATTTGCAAAAGGTATAAACCATGTCTTATTCACCAAAGAATTGTTAATCATAATTATTTAAAATAATTATAACTTGCAAGATTAACAAATCAAATAAGTAATTATTTAATTAAAAATAATTATTCGAACTTGTGAAAATAATAATAAACATTATTATTCTTTTTAACTCAATGTTCAAGACTTGATTGAATTATTGAAATGATTATTTGTTTATATTTGTTGAACATAAATATAAATAACCAGGAACGTATTTATTTAATAAATACAAGATTAACGAGTTTTCAATAATACAAACGGACTTAAAACGTCAAGACTTGACCGGTATCACTTGGGTGACTTATGTTACTCAAACGATCATAGACCTTATGCATATGTTTATTAAATGATTTAGGACGTTACGTGCTACCGTCCTTCACTGCTTATTTACCGCTTATCTGTTGAATCTGTGAGTTTCACGGCCCCTTTTTCCTTTTAACTGTTTTATACTTGGGGGAGAAATCATGAAAACTGATTAAATGCTTTTTACTTAATATTATGGTTTACTTGTTAGCCGTATGACTACTTGTTCTCTTACTGATTGCCCAACTTGGTACATTATCGTTATAAACGTTTGTACAACCGAAATCCCATCATTAATTGATTTCAATTAGTTCTGTACGAAACGATAGCTAGTGAATAGATCTATTTGGGTTGACAACCCTACCCTAACTGGTAGCTCCAGTTCTGACTCCGGATTGTCTGGGGGTACACGTCAGTTATTCTGCTCTGTTTAACATCTCTGGGCAAGAGATGCTGGGTGGGTAAACCGTTAGTATTTGAAATCAAGGTTCAGGTGAGTTCATACAACCACAACAATAAACCCTGATAATATTTAAGTATACTGAAAACTGTTTTACAACTGTTTAAACTGTTGAGTCCGAAACCTGTGAACCTCACCAACTTTATGTTGACCCGTTTTATATTCATGATTTCTTAGGTAATTGACGAAACTCTCTGAAGACATGCAAATGGGGCTTACAAATGCTATCGGACCTGTCCTTGGAGTCATAGTCCCAACTATCCAATTTAACCGTTTCATGCTTTTAATAATTATTTAAGACTTATATTTTCAAATTGTAAGACATTAATGTTTCCACTATCTTTTCCGCTGCGATGAAATGAATTAATGTTTTATGAAGTTTTTAAATTATTAGAAGTCGTTCTATGTATCCTCGACTATGATTCCATTCTGGCTCACACCCGACACCGTTGACCGGGGTGTGACAGATTGGTATCAGAGCCAGGTTATAGCGAACCAGGATAAATAAACAAACAAAACGAAACGAAAACCAATTCTGGACTATAACCCACTCCGAAGCTACCATTTGCATGCAAGGCCTCATCCTCGATATGTTTACTTAAACTAGCTTAGGCGTTGTTTAAGTGTTGCTTATATGTTACCTATGCTTTTACTTTCTTGCTTATGTGTTACCACACTACCATGATGTTACTGACACTGTTCTTTTTGGAATATTTTCGCAGTGATGGCTTCCAAAGAAGTCATTTGCGTTGCTGATTCCGATGAAGAACCGAGTGTTGAGTATACTTCTTCACCAGAGGACTACGTACCGTCTAGCCCTGAGACCGAGGGCGCTACTGTAGGAGTCATTCGCCAGACACCCATACCCGCAGGTTTTCTGAGTCCTATTAGACGTAGGACCTCTGATGATTCCCCTGACCACCCTGCTCCCACCGCCACTGCTGGCGGTGCGGCCACTATGGATGCTTCCAGCTCCACTGACCCCTTCGCAGACCGAGATCGGTCTGTGAAGACTTTTGTCGCCACGCCTGGTGGCGGCAGACGGGGATTCACCCCGGGAAGTGCACCTGGCCCATCCCGGACTCGGGAGGTTCGACGCACCCCTGATGAGCCTGTGCCCAAGAGGCGTTATGTATTTCAGTTGCCCCACTTAGCGTGGATGTCGGGCCAGGTTCAGCACTGGCGTATGATCGAGGAGTTCCCTAGCTGTTACGCTCTTGGGGAATCCTCACTTCCCGACCCCTCCCGCCGTGTGCCTATGGGCATTTCACCCTTCACTGACGAGCCCATCTCTGACACTGTACCATTACTAGTGGCTCGTCTGAGGCGCATCGAGGCCGATCTGGGAGAGCTGGATGCTGATGTCCGCCAGTTACCTACCACCCCTGAGATGACCCGCCTTAGGAACCAGATGTCTGCGTTGATCGGACGCATGGGCGACACTGATAGCGCCATGGGGTCCCTTCATGCTCATATGACTGGGGTCAGCATGGCCACGACCGATCTGCCTCTCTCGCATGAGAGCTTGCAGAGGAGGGTCTCTGCTTTGGAGTTCGTCTCTGGACGACTTCTCGCCACTCTCCATGCCATGACTCATGCCCCACCTGTTTTCTTCATGCCTCCTGGTTCTCCACCACCTCCACCAGCATTCTAGGTAGATGTGACCTAGTATCTTTTGATAACCATTTTATAGATGAAACATGTTAGCATTAGTCAGGATTGGGACTGCGAGCCCACGATGCAAAACTTGTTTATTTTGAATATGTTTCGTCTGTAATATGGTAACAAACTTTGATGTATGATTCCGGTTATTATGCTATGGAAATCTTTTGGTATGTTTATGGTTGATGTTTTATGGTTATGTTATTATTATGTTATGATTGTGTAGTTTATATTATTATGATTGCTATGACGCGTTATGTTACTTCATCCTCCCTATCTTATGTTCTTGGTTGTGTTGCGTGAAAATGTTTTGGCAATTGATGTATGTCGTGGCAGTTATTCTCGAGCATGTAATAACCCCATTTACATATTATCTAAAATTTTCTTTATGTTGACAATTGTAACTTAAAGCGAAATCATGCCACCGAGACGCCGAACCACCAGGAACACTTCACCTCCTCCGCCTCCTCCTCCTATGACCGCTGAGGAAATCGAGGAGATGATTGCTAATCGCGTAGCAGAAACTGTTGCCGCCGCTGAAACCCAACGTCAGAACGACAATGGGGCGCGCGGTAAGTACGAATTAACCAATGTTAGAAAAACACTCGATTACAATTTTCCTAAATTGTATTCAACGTTTCAATCTAACAATTGCAGGCCCCCGTGAATGTTCATACAAGGACTTTATGAACTGCAAACCCTCGAATTTCAAGGGTTCTGAAGGCGCTGTTGGTTTAGTTCGCTGGTTTGAGAAAATGGAGTCCGTCTTCCGCATAAGCAACTGCCCTGAGCAGTACATGGTCAAGTATTCCACATGCGCACTGACTGATAGCGCACTGACTTGGTGGAACTCCCATGCTGATGCTATGGGAACTGATTTGGCTTACGCCATGACTTGGGACGAACTCAAACAACTGCTTCGCAATGAGTACTGCCCTAGAGAAGAGCTTCAGAAACTCGAAGCCGAGTTCTGGAACCTATCCATGAATGGAGCCGATGTTGCTGGTTATACCAAGAGGTTCCGTGAGCTCGCTCATCTCTGTCCAACCATGATCGCTCCTCTTTACAAGAAGATTGAACGGTACATCTGGGGACTTGCACCTCATATCCAGGGGAATGTCCTTTCCTCAAATCCTCAGACTTTTCAGGATGCTGTGCGCCTGACACACAACCTCGTTTACCAAGCTAACCGTCAAGGTGTGAATCTTGGCAAGAAACAGTCTGAGAACAAGGCCCCTGAAGCCAGTACCACTCCTCCCACCAACAAGAAGCCTGATAACAAACGAAAACGCGGATTCTGGAGGAATCGCGATAATAAGGCCCCTGCCAAAGAAGCTGAATCGGTGAAGGTCTATGCTGCTACTACCCCTACTCATGTTGTCCGAAAGACTGGATACAACGGTGGAGCACCCCTGTGCAACAAGTGCAACCTCCATCACACACTCGATTGTGGAAACGTCTACTGCAATATCTGCAAGACGAAAGGACACGTAGCACGAGACTGTCCGAAGCGCACCTGTTACGGTTGCGGAGCCACCGGACACTACAAGAAGGACTGCCCGAAGGCAGGAAACCAGGATCCAAATCAGGCTAGAGGAAGAGCCTTTGTAATCAATGCCGGAGATGCTCGCCGTGACCCCAACACGGTGACGGGTACGTTTCTACTAAAGAATCATTATGCTTCCGTTTTATTCGATACTGGTGCTGATAGGAGCTTCGTGTCTACCGAGTTTGGCCAATTACTTGAAATTACCCCTGTTGCCTTAGACACTAAGTTCACAGTAGAATTAGCGAACGGAGAATTAGTAGAAACTAGCATTATCTATCCAAATTGCTCGCTAGAACTCTCTGATCATCCCTTCAGCATTGATTTGATGCCTGTAGAACTAGGAAGTTTTGATGTTATCATTGGCATGGACTGGTTATCAAAGAACCGTGCAGAAATCGTGTGCCATGAGAAAATAGTTAGGATGCCACTCGAAGATGGCAACACTCTAAACGTACAAGGCGAAAAGTGTGGAACCCAACTAAACCTCATATCTAGTATGAAGGCACGAAAGTTCCTTCGTAAAGGATGTCATGCCATCTTAGCACACGTAACCGAGAAGAAACCAAAGGAGAGGAACATAGCAGATGTTCCCGTTGTCCGCGAATACCCGGAAGTCTTTCCCGAAGACTTGCCAGGTTTACCGCCGACGCGACAAGTAGAGTTTCGCATCGACTTGGCACCCGGTGCCGCCCCCGTAGCCAGGTCTTCGTACCGTCTGGCACCTTCTGAGATGCAGGAGTTATCTAGTCAATTACAAGAATTGCTAGATAAAGGCTTCATCCGACCAAGCCACTCTCCGTGGGGAGCACCCGTGCTATTTGTCAAGAAGAAAGATGGAACTTTCCGGATGTGCATCGACTACCGGGAGCTGAACAAGCTGACTGTGAAGAACCGTTACCCGCTTCCTAGGATTGACGACCTATTTGATCAAATCCAGGGATCGAGCTTCTACTCCAAGATCGACCTAAGATCAGGATACCACCAACTCAGAGTTAGAGATGAAGATGTTTCGAAGACAGCGTTCAGAACACGCTATGGCCATTATGAGTTCCTCGTGATGCCATTTGGTTTGACAAACGCACCGGCTGTGTTCATGGATCTGATGAACCGCGTGTGCAAACCTTACCTGGATAAATTCGTTATCGTGTTCATTGACGACATTCTTATCTACTCCCGTAGTAAAGAAGAACACGAACAACATCTGAGACTTATCCTGGAGTTGTTGAAGAAGGAAGAACTCTACGCAAAATTTTCCAAGTGCGACTTTTGGATTCGTGAAGTTCACTTTCTGGGCCATGTGATCAATGATCAAGGAATTCACGTGGATCCTACAAAAATTGAAGCAATCAAGGATTGGAGTACGCCAACGACTCCAACCGAGATTCGACAATTTTTAGGTCTCGCTGGCTATTATCACCGATTTATCGAGAACTTCTCGAAGATAGCTCAGCCACTTACCGCCCTGACCCAGAAAGATAAGAAATTCATATGGGATGCCGAAACTGAAGCAGCATTTCAGTTACTGAAGCAGAAGCTTTGTGATGCCCCGATCCTATCACTACCTGATGGAATCGAAGACTTCGTCGTTTACTGCGATGCCTCGCATTAAGGTTTAGGTTGTGTATTGATGCAACGAGAAAAAGTCATTGCTTACGCATCACGAAAACTGAAGATTCACGAGAAGAATTATACCACTCATGACTTGGAACTCGGAGCCGTTGTCTTTGCTCTCAAAATCTGGAGGCACTATCTTTATGGTACCCAATGTACCATATTCACCGATCACAAGAGCCTCCAACATATTTTCAGCCAGAAGGAGTTGAATATGAGACAACGCCGATGGGTGGAACTGCTAAATGACTACGAATGCGAGATTCGTTATCATCCAGGCAAGGCTAACGTTGTAGCCGATGCCTTAAGCAGGAAAGAGCATGCCAAACCTCGTCGCGTCCGAGCACTAGGCATGACCATTCACTCAAACCTTAATTCACAAGTGCGCGACGCACAAATTGAAGATCTCAAACCAGAAAACCTATCTGGAGAAGGTTTACGTGGAATGGAGAAGCAACTGGAAGAGAAACCGGATGGAACCAAGAACTTCATGGATAGGCTCTGGGTACCTGTCTATGGAGGGCTAAGGCAACTAATTTTCGATGAAGCCCACAAATCAAGGTATTCCATTCATCCCGGATCAGACAAGATGTATCACGGTCTGAAGAAACAATTTTGGTGGCCTAACATGAAAGCCGAGATAGCCACCTATGTCGGCAAGTGCTTAACATGTTCAAAGGTCAAAGCCGAATACCGGAAGCCCTCTGGATTGTTGACTCAACCGGTGATCCCAGAATGGAAATGGGAAGAGATATCAATGGATTTTATCACGAAGTTGCCTAAATCCAGATCTGGATATGACGCTATCTGGGTAATAGTCGATCGATTGACGAAGTCAGCACACTTCTTACCGGTCAATGAGAAGGATAAGATGGATAAGCGAGCCAAGCTTTACATAAAGGAAGTCGTCTCACGCCACGGTGTGCCCAAATCCATCATATCCGACCGAGATAGCCGCTTCACTGCTCACTTCTGGAAATCTCTACAGAAAGCTTTGGGTACTCGATTCGATATGAGTACTGCCTACCATCCACAGATAGATGGCCAAAGTGAGAGAACGATCCAAACGCTTGAGGATATGCTAAGAGCATGTGTGATAGATTTCGGACCCAAGTGGGACGAGCATCTCCCTCTTGCCGAATTCTCTTATAACAACAGTTATCACACCAGCATCCAAGCCGCCCCTTTCGAAACACTTTATGGGAGAAAGTGCAGATCCCCACTCTGCTGGACTGAGATTGGAGACAGTCAATTAACTGGCCCCGAGTTAATCTTTGAAACGACTGAGAAAATCTTTCAAGTCCGTGATCGCCTAAGAGCTACCCGAGACAGGAAAAAGAGCTACGCCGACAACCGACGCAAACCCTTGTCCTTCAAAAAGGGTGATCACGTCATGCTAAAAGTGTCACCTTGGAAAGGTGTCATCCGATTCGGCAAACGAGGAAAGCACAACCCTCGTTACATTGGTCCCTTCGAAATCACCAAAACTATCGGACCAGTAGCTTACCGTTTGAACCTGCCCGCCGAGCTAAGCAGCGTTCACAATGTCTTTCACGTCTGTAATCTTAAGAAATGCCTATCTGATGAAACGCTCATCGTTCCTCTTGATGAGATTCAAGTGGACGAAACCCTACACTTCATTGAGGAACCCGTGGAGATACTTGACCGGGAAATTAAAAAGCTGAAGCATAGCCGCATTCCCATAGTCAAAGTACGATGGAACTCTAGGCGAGGACCAGAGTACACGTGGGAACGCGAGGATCAAATACGCCGAAAGTATCCACGTCTGTTTGAGAACGTCGCATCCACCAGTAACCAAAGCTGAATTTCGGGACGAAATTCTTCTAACTGGGGGAGAATGTGACAACCGGACCAAAAACCAGGTCAACTCTCTCTCTCTCTCCGTTGACTTTTGTTGACTTTTATTATGTGATAATTACGTGATTTACCGTTCTAAAACAGCATGATTAACTGCGATTAAATAAACGATTAACTGATATGAAATTCGCATTGAAAAACTATGAATTATGAATGTTTCATATTATTATTAATGGAATTTTAATAATAAGAAATTAAATATAAAATTTGACATTTTATATTCTATCAAACTGATTCAAACTATTAAAACGATTTACGAACTTAAAATGTTATGAAAAGTGTTACGTTGTCAAGACTTAGCCAAACGTGTAACCCGATGACTCTATTGGGCCCGGTAAGCACAATAACTCCAAAAATGCCCGGATCGACCCAAAAACTTAACCAAAGGTTCAACTCAACGTACCAAGTAAATCCCTCGACCTGGATACCCGACCCGCGGCCCGTATCACATTGGGCCGAAATCGGCCCAATCCCTTCTTTTCCTCCCTCGTGGCCCAACTCAAAACCGAACCCAATCCAACCCGGCCCAAACCCTATTTATATGGGCTTCGGCCCAGCCTCTTGGCCCAATTCCCTATGGGCTTCGGCCCGTGATGACAAACCAAACCGAATGGGCTTCGGCCCATTCTCCCTCCTCATTGCGATTGGGCTTCGGCCCAATTGTAAACAAAGTAATTAAATTGTTTAAGCCCACTAGTTTTTATAAAAGTTAATCCCATTTCTTTAACCCACTAATATTTTATAAAACTTGGGTTAACAACGTTTATAAAAATAAAAACCATCATCTAATTGGATTAATTAAACTTGGGTTATATTTAAAAAGTTATAATTTTTATAAACCCCTAACCACTTTATATTTTATAAAAGTGTTGAACTTTTAAAACACTAGCAAGGTTTATAAAAATTAATCTCCAATTAACTAGAAATGATGAGAGGTTGACAACACATAATTATCCAAGGGATAATGACCCTAATCATGATTATAAAAGGAGACCACACCCCCTTTGGTCCCCTTGCACCCAACACACCCAACCACACTTCTCCTCCCCTCTCTCCCTTTGTTCGGCCGAGAGCCACCACAGCCCCACCGTCCGCCGCCGCTGCTCCGCCACCGGACCACCGCCGGACCACCGCTACGCCGCCGTAAAACCACCGCCGCCGGCCACCGGAAAACCACCACCACCACCCGATTTCTCTCCTCTTCTTCTTGTGAGTTTTTCTAACTCATTCTCCATCTCATTTCACCCATAAGAACCCTCAAGTCTTGACAACAAAACAACCAAAATAATCAAAGAATGCTTGTGTTTGCAAATCAACTAACAAAACTCTCCTTCTTTATCTCTTTCTTCCAAGATCAAACACTTGCTTGGTGCATTTAGATGCTTAAAGATAGCCAACAAGTGTGGTGAAACACATTTGTGAAATCAAGAGAAAGTAACAAGTGTGCACCAAGATTCTTGTGGTTATGAAATCTTGATTTCATATTTAGTTGGTTAAGCAAACCTCCAAGCCTCTTCATATAAATTAAAAATGTTAACTAACAAATCTATGCATGTTTACATTAAAGTGTTAGTGATTGTTATTTATATTTTCTTGTCCTAACACAAAAGTGTTAGTGATTGTTATTTATATTTTCTTGTCCTAACACAAATGTGTTAGTGATTGTATTTATTTTCTTGTCCTAACACTAATGTGTTAGTGATTGCATTTTCATTTAATCATTGGTCCTAACACAATGTGTTAGTAGATATGAACTTATGATTATGATATAAAAATACTAGAAGATGAAAGAATATAATAAACATGTTTATGGACTTATTTAAATCAAGGAAATTAAATAAATGTTACATATGTAACCTATGACTAAAACAAAAGGAATGTTACTTGTTTTAGTAAAAGTAACACATTAAATGTGTTATAAAAAGAAATCAAGACAAAAAGAATATATTAAATTCTTGCTAGATTTAGTAAGAATAATATTTATGTCAAATGATTAATTTGACATAAATACTTGGATTTATTACAAGTTTTAACCTTTCTTAAAACTTGCTAGAAATGGACATTTTTCTATATAAAGGGTCACATTTGAAAGTAAAAAATATTTTTATAAAAGATTTTTATAAAAATAAATCAAAGACAAATCATTGGCTTTAAATGTTTACATTGACTTTTAATATTACTTTGATGAAAACAAAGTATCCAAAAATGAACTAACGTTCGTTGGAGATTTTATAATAAAAGTCAAGTTTTATAAAAACAACGTTATATAAATCCAAGCGTCGCTAAGATATCATGAGAAACATATATTTCATGAAAAGGAAATATTAAACGCTTTCGAAAAATAAATGATTAAATGTTAGAAATTTTGAATATTTCTTCTAAGGTTCATGTTTTAAAAATAAGACAAACAATAATAATTATTTTTGACAAATAATTATTTGCAAAAGGTATAAACCATGTCTTATTCACCAAAGAATTGTTAATCATAATTATTTAAAATAATTATAACTTGCAAGATTAACAAATCAAATAAGTAATTATTTAATTAAAAATAATTATTCGAACTTGTGAAAATAATAATAAACATTATTATTCTTTTTAACTCAATGTTCAAGACTTGATTGAATTATTGAAATGATTATTTGTTTATATTTGTTGAACATAAATATAAATAACCAGGAACGTATTTAATTAATAAATACAAGATTAACGAGTTTTCAATAATACAAACGGACTTAAAACGTCAAGACTTGACCGGTATCACTTTGGTGACTTATGTTACTCAAACGATCATAGACCTTATGCATATGTTTATTAAATGATTTAGGACGTTACGTGCTACCGTCCTTCACTGCTTATTTACCGCTTATCTGCTGAATCTGTGAGTTTCACGGCCCCTTTTTCCTTTTAACTGTTTTATACTTGGGGGAGAAATCATGAAAACTGATTAAATGCTTTTTACTTAATATTATGGTTTACTTGTTAGCCGTATGACTACTTGTTCTCTTACTGATTGCCCAACTTGGTACATTATCGTTATAAACGTTTGTACAACCGAAATCCCATCATTAATTGATTTCAATTTGTTCTGTACGAAACGATAGCTAGTGAATAGATCTATTTGGGTTGACAACCCTACCCTAACTGGTAGCTCCAGTTCTGACTCCGGATTGTCTGGGGGTACACGTCAGTTATTCTGCTCTGTTTAACATCTCTGGGCAAGAGATGCTGGGTGGGTAAACCGTTAGTATTTGAAATCAAGGTTCAGGTGAGTTCATACAACCACAACAATAAACCCTGATAATATTTAAGTATACTGAAAACTGTTTTACAATTGTTTAAACTGTTGAGTCTGAAACCTGTGAACCTCACCAACTTTATGTTGACCCGTTTTATATTCATGATTTCTTAGGTAATTGACGAAACTCTCTGAAGACATGCAAATGGGGCTTACAAATGCTATCGGACCTGTCCTTGGAGTCATAGTCCCAACTATCCAATTTAACCGTTTCATGCTTTTAATAATTATTTAAGACTTATATTTTCAAATTGTAAGACATTAATGTTTCCACTATCTTTTCCGCTGCGATGAAATGAATTAATGTTTTATGAAGTTTTTAAATTATTAGAAGTCGTTCTATGTATCCTCGACTATGATTCCATTCTGGCTCACACCCGACACCGTTGACCGGGGTGTGACAACTTATTATCCCCTCTCCTTCCCCTAAAAATTTTTCAAGATCTGACGGATGAAGTCATTTCCATTGGATAATAAGTATCATCCTCGAGTTCCCTTCGGATAATACTTATTATCTCATACTCCTTCCCCTAAAAATTTGGCAAGATCTGTCGGGGGCATATTGTCATGCATTAAAACCCATGAAAAACACATTTTGACTTCTCAAATCAACCTGGCCAAGACGAAAACATACCAAAAAGAACTTAACGACTCACACACAAAAGAGAAAAACAAACAAATACTTACCAATATCAAACACGAGAAAGTTTACAAGGGATCAAACCGTATGATCTGACTGAGGAACCCTTTTCAGCTTCAGTTACTCAACTAGTCCAGGTGATTGCCGGTATGTTTGTCCGCTTTAAACTCAAACCCGTTTAATCCCAACCGAATGCATCATGCTTAATATAGTACAATATTACCATCTTGTTTAATTGTCCCCACACCCAAGCGTACATAGCAAAACCTACCCAACCTCAGAGTTTATTGAGGATTCACAAACCCCCAACTTGAGGAACCATGCACCACGACTATGACTACCACTTATTTTTATTAACCATCAGTTGGTGATCAAGTCGGTCGCTAAGCACGCAAAGAAGACCAACTGAGTGATTTTTTTCATTTTCTTTTCTTTTTCATCATTTTTTTTTTCATTTCTTTTTCTTTTCTTTTTTCTTTTCTTTTTATTATGTGGTGTAGTCATGATAGTAGAGACATGGCGTGTGAGAGAGTGAATACTAGGTAATTACCACTCTCAACCCATTTTTGCCGGGACTCAGTCTTTTAAACCATGCAACCTGGGATGGGAAACTAATCATATATATCTTTTAAGTTCACTGCACTTTCATTGGAGGTCATAAGTTTAGGTCGAGCCTACCGAGCATATCACCGTGGAGCTTGCCTTTCACTTCCGCCTTACGCGTGTGATGTGTTGCAAACACATCCTGTTTTCTTATGCCTTTTGTTATGTATTTGAGTCAATTTTGAGTCGGTTTCTATTTGTTTTGGTAGTGTTTAGCTAAGTTAGTGTTTTTGGAGTCTTGTTTATGTTTTTATGAGTTTTGTAGGTTTTTGAGGAATTCCTGAGGCCCAGAAAGAAGTTAACAAGAAAAGAAGGAAAAGAGCTGAACAAGCAGTCCCAGGCGTATCGCCTGGGACATGATGATTAGTAGGCGATACGCCCGGAAAGGAGAAGTCAACGGAAGCTTAAGTCGGTTTGACCGACTGTTTTATCGCGGCATGGGCGGTAAGCGTATCGCCTAGAAAGATCACACCTCCAAGCGATACGCTTTGAGATCTAAAACCCGCAGAAATTGCTTAATCGATATAAATTCGATATTAGGGTTTCTATTCGTTATTCTTCGACTTCCAGACGAACTCAGAGGCGATTTTGGGCGACTTGAAGAGCAGAGAAGGCCAGGGACAAAGGGGGAATCATCGGTGGATCAGTTTCTCAACACGAATCATCATCGGTCTACCGGGTTTCATCCTTTATTCCTATTGTTCTTAATTTCAATCATGTTTTCTGTCAAAGTTCAGATTTTTACTATTACTCTAGACAGTAACATGAGGCTAGGCTAAATTGTTTGTATTGCCTAGACCCACTTGGATGATTATTTGGTGTTTATGACTTTATTCAGCTTTGATTGATTGATTGATGTTGCACTTTTATTAAATTCCAATGATTATCATGTTTGATGCATATGTGTGTTATGAGCAGATTATTAATTGATTGTTGATGCTTAATTTACCCGCGAATGTCTTTCGGTTTAGGTAGATTATCTAAAGTAGTTGACTTTAGGGTTAATTGCGATAGATTGGTTTAGGGTTCTTCTAGACTATTGCATTGATAATTGAGTGATAGTTTACTTATAATGTGCTGCTAAACTGGAGACTTAAAAGGTACAGGTTTAACGGGTAGTTGGGTTGGTTAAAGTTCTAGGGTAGCATTATCCTAAAAGGAAATGTCCTAGGGTTTTGTCTAGCTTGGTATTCCGTGTCATTCATGGTAGTTATCGGTAGCTCCGGTTATTCTAGGTGTGCTTTAGGTATATCCGAGGGTGGCTAGGGTAATTGAGGTAGGACGGACTTAAAAGGTGAACTCCTGTTCGAGCGTTAGAAGTGTAGCTAGGAAGGACTTAAAAGGTGAACTAGCCACCATCAGATCAATCGAAGCTGAATGAGGTTATAGATGCTGAGTAGGATTCCAGGGTCTAGGTGATACTCTTTTCTCATCTGAATTCTCCCAAAGTTTCCTGCTTTTGTCTGTTTGTGCGTTGATTAGGTAATTTTAGTTAATCAAATCTCAAAACAAAAACCCAAACCAAATTACTCAGTATTTCCATTTCTTAGGTCTTAAGTTAATTTTGTCTTTAGAGTGTCCTAGGTTCGATATTCCGGTCTTGCCTTAACTATTCTATAATCCGACAGGTTCACTGCCTTAGGGTTCGGTTCGGTTTAGGTTTTTTTCGGTAAAATTAGGTGTGTCTAGGTCTAGGTTTAGGTCTAGGTTTTTATAGCATTTTTAGGTACGTTCCGAGCACATCAGCGTGTCAGCCATCTCCAATCCGGACACTCATTTTACTTCCCCTAAACTTCTCAAAAACAAGACACAAACAATTAAAAATTGAAAAGCACACTATGTTTTTGAGGGGTCAACTTTTTCTTCATCTTTACATTTCTTCCCCTTGCTTTTTGATTTTTAATGTCACAATCCTGTGAACATCATTTTTTTTTAAATAAAAAATAAAACACACTTAAAAGAACAAAACACAAAATTTTGAAGATATCTGGCCAAGCTAACTTTCAAAGTATTGATTTGAAAATTTTAGAAAATAGGGTTTCATGACATGCACACTTCATTGCATTTGAAGTCAAACACATAATCAATCAACAGCTTAATTGAAACTTTAATGAAATAAGTTTGACTCAAAAGACCCTTTGCTGCCTCATCATTCAAACAACCAAGTTAAGACCAGTACCTTTCATGCTGATTTTGACCTTTTACCTCTCAATGAGACATACCTTCCATTTATAGATTACTTGACTTGACATGAAGATACGTCTCCTAAACTGTGCCTGGAACAATCACTTATCAATAAAACATTAGTGATAATCCTCCTTGATCGTTCCTGCACAGAGTGAGAGATTAGTTAGCTAATAGTACCCAGGCCATTGTTTTTCTGGGTACCCCTGAGGAATCAATGAATGAAATTTCTTTTAAAAACATTCCTTTTGAAAAATCAGGAAGTTGGGATGATTCGGTTGTAGCTGCATTAGCCTTTGGTTTCCAAGTTCCAGGTGATTTAACATTCGTTTTAGTCACCTTTGGAGTTGTGACCTTAGGTATTTCAACCTTCTTCGTTTTAGATTCACTTTTCAAAGCAGTTTTTGTTTTAGTCACCTTTTGAGTTGTGACTTTAGGTATTTCAACCTTCTGCATTTTAGAATCATTTTTTAAAACAGTTTTAGTTACCTTGGGATGGGTAACCTTGGGTTTTTCAGACTTTGTTTGTTTTGGAAATGGTTTCTTCACCTGTTTTTGGAAATTTTGGTAACTTGGAAAGCTGTTGTTTTGATTTAAAGATTTTCTTTCAGCTTTGGCAGCACCCCAATGTTGATCAGAGGGTTTAAGCTTAGGAGTAACAGTCTTCATTGCCTTAGGTTTTTCCACCTTCATGGGCTTAGACTTTACAGACTCCTGAGATGAAACCCTTTGACTTTTCGGAAAATAGGGTTCATAGGGGCGATAAAGACAGTTTCTAGCAATATGACCAGCGATGCCACAATTAAAACAAGTCTGCTTCTTTAGATAGAAGTCAGACGTATACCCATTTGTCTTTGGTGGCTGATATGGAGCTGGTTTGCCTTGTGTCTGCTTCTTTGCTTTGACTGCAGCTTCAGATTTGACTTTCTGCTGGTTTGTCGAAGCCTGTGTCGAACCTGTCTTTACTGTCTTTATGCTTCCTTGATTTATTGACGTTGAAGCACCATTCTTGCAATTACAACAGCAACTGCATAATCCAACTGAAGAAATGGGAGACACAGCTACTCCCTTGAGTTTTTCATTCTTCACTCCAGCTGTTGGTTTCATGCTTGGATGCTTGATGGTGATCTTTGGCCTCTCAACTTTAGGTTCACTTATCACTTCATCGGTTATTCCCTTGAACTTGGAGGAGAAGGATGGTAGTTCATATCCTACATCTGGTTCTTGGTCAAACATCGATCCAGATGTCATAAAGATCTTCCCCTCAGACCGTGTCGTTAAGATCACCTTTTCCCTTTTGACTTCGTCAATTACTGTCACACCCCCAAAAATCCCACGCGCGATAACGCGTCGCAGGGAGCGTGACAAACCAGGATCGCCGTCCATTAGTTACACCAAACGACCAGTAATTAATAAAAAAAAGTTGTATATTTCATTAAAATATAAATACAGAGTTTTACAAAGGAGGAAGCGTAAATGCAATGAAAGTATTAATGTAAAAACACCATCACCCAAGGTGACGTGACTTGTTCAAAGACAATAAAAGGGTTTTCAAATACTCATGCATGCGTACTCGTGATACTCGAACATCCGCAACCTGAGAAATAACATGCTAAAAAGTGTCAACACAAAGGTTGGTGAGTTCACATGTTTAATCAGTTCATCAGTTGAATGTAAATCGACTGTTCAACATCAGTCCCAGTTCAGTGTAAATCAACTAATCATCGACAGTTCAAGTTCAGTTTAAAATTGATTTTTCAACACCAATCAAGTTGAGTTTAAGATTGACTATTCAACAATAGTCAAGTTGAGTTTAAGATTGACTGTTCAACAACAGTTAAGTTGTAAGAGCATAATCACTAATATATATCAAATAGCTAGCTAGGCTATATACATGAAACTTCGCACGTTGATGGTCACCGAAGCTAACAGTTGTTTACAGTTTATGCAGTTTGCCTTGTTGTGTTTAGGACGGATATAACACCCGTTCGATATCCAATCATGCCAGAGCGACTGACCCGGGTGGGGTTTGTCAGACTCAGTAGTACTACAATATATTTCCCGCTATCGTCATTAATATTAACGGTACCATAGGAAGGACTTTGTTGTATATGTGCTTCAAGTACTTCAAGTGATATATAAAAGTCTAATTATCTCAGTTGTATAGTTCATGCATGTTAATTTCCCCCAACAGGATTTAAAACAGTAAAATGGGGCCGTGAAACTCACCTTTGGGTGCACAGCAATTCCCGTTAAATAACAACAGCAAATAGCAAGAACGAGTCTTGCGAAAGCAACCAATCACCTAACGAGCATACAAGTATAAGTGTGTGTTTAAACAAAACGACTAAGTCACCTAATTCGAAGGTATCGTAACGTTCAGAACGAGTCGAGGATGACGTGTTTATCAAATCCGAACGATTATCGAAATAATGCGAACAATACAATATATATCAATATTATAATTTTCTAAGTTCGAGGTTTCGAAATATATGTATATAAAATATGTGCATATATATAAATGCAATATACATATATATATATATATATATATATATATATATATATATATATATATTAACTGTTTGAAAATGCTTAGTTAATACGAAACGACAATAACGAGTTTTCAACGGAATATAAATATATTTATTTAATCCTTAAAACAGTGTAATGAGTCTAAAATATATCAATATATATATATATATATATGGAAATGATATGAATATTCATCTTGAATCGATAAAGAAAACTACAATTTATATCATAAATCGAAACCGGGTATTTTATGTTTCAAGTCAAAACAACACCTTTCATAATTTTTCTAAACCATGTTATAGTTTACGGGGTTTTTATTTTATTTTATTTTATTTACACATTCCAAGTAAATCATTTCACATAATTTTTAGTTCACCCCAATACATAGATTAACAAAATAAATAATAAAACAACAAAAAAAAACAAATGTATAGAGGTCGCCTGGGATCGAACCCGCGACCTCCACATGTCAACCAACATCCTAACCACTCGGCCAGGGGGCTCTTCTTGTTTTAAAGTCAGACAAGAATTCTTTTATTCCTTATGGAAAGCCAGAACCGGACCATAGAGAGGAAACAGAAGAAAAAAAACGCAGAGGCCAGGTCTTGAACCCGCGACCTCACGAACAACAAGCGCGAGCCCTAGCCACTGGGCTGGCACCGCCTCTCGTTTAAAAGTCTGAACCTAAGGAACTTATCTATTCCTGTCGCGGTGGCCTTCTTCTTCATTAAAACTCCGGTGATCGGAGTTTTATTCCGGTCACCGGAAAAACGTGAAACTTGATACGATACGCTCAGAAGGTGCGATTAACATTAAGGAATAATTACCTTGAGTCGGAGATGAGAGGTTGACATGATTTGATGCCGAAAACGTCCCGATCGTGTATCCGACAACTCCCATTTCGGTCTCATTTTGAACTCGGTCTCGTCCCAATCGATCGTCGATGTCACTGGTTGTCAGTAAGGGCTCAATGGTGCTAGAATGGTGGTGAAACAGTGGTTGTTAGGTGGCCGGAAAAAAGCTCCGGTTAAGGTGGAGGTGGTGCGCCGGTTTGAGAGGAAACGAGAGAAAACGAGAGGTGTGGTGAGAGTTATTTTGTCCAGATGATTGAAGAAGGTTAGATGATCAATTACCGATGGCCTTGAATTCGTTTTAATGATTGTGGGTTACCTTAAAGAAAGCGTCGGCTGTTACACAATTCATCAATTCAAGTTCGGGAAATTGACAGGATTGGTCCCTCCCCATATTACACAATAGAACACAAGTTTAGATAATGATATGTGTAGTCCCTCTAGGTTTAGTTAACTAAAACAAGTTTTAGAATTTGCAGAATGGGTCCCTCAAAGTTTAGGAAAAGTTAACGAACTCTAACGGAGTTAACGAGACTAATTTGGACGATGACAATACAAATATATATCAACACATGACTAAAGCATGACATTTATATAAAAAAATATATAAACCTTAGATAATCTCATAAAATCATAAATAATACTCCATAATTATTTTCTTTAACTTCACATAAAATCATGGACATAAAATTATAACGACGCGTATATATATATATATATATATATATATATATATATATATATATATATATATATATATATATATATTCACATAAATAACAGGAACGTTACGTATAACTATGTGACACATTGTCACATAAAATCATAGAATAAATTACGTGAATATACATACATATATCACATAAAATCATGAGTTCAATCGCAAATTAATGACGAAACGTTCGCATGAGGTCATAACACGTATTATTTACATAAATTATAGAATATCAAACGTCTAGACTTAAGTGCATGCTCGTATAGTGAACGGTTATACAAAACCCTAATTTGCTAAAGTCAACACGGTCAACACATAAATGTTCACACAACATTTATAACAATTTAAGTTTAAGTTAAATTAGGAAAGGATCTGAAAAGACGGGTTGTCACAATTACTTTGAAGCATGGGGTTTCAATTTTAGGGTATGGTTTCAACTCTATCCCAGCTTCATCAGACTTAGAGTTGTGACACCATTTCTGGCACTCAGCATCATTGTCTCATATATCCTTTACTCTCCCTTCACCATAAGTCATTTTTGTCTCATTGTCAATTTCTTCTTGAGTCATTGGTGTAGTTCCAACCAAGACACTATCAATAGGAGGAGCAGCTTCTTTATAATCAGATTTGGTTCGTTCAACTTGATCCTCACTAAGAAGTATTCCTACAATGTCTCTGGGAACTGGTGGAGGAATGATGCTGTTTGCAGATAGAGACTTATCAGACTTTTCTGACCCACACCCAGTTTTATCCTTCCCAACTTGACCAGTCACAACAGCATGTGACAATTCCTTTCCAGCATCGAGCATTCGCTTATTTCTTTCCTGATTGCAATCATACTTGACCTGCAGCTCATCAAATTTTTGTTGCAGTTCAGTTTATTTCTGTGTAAGCTCAGATATCTCAATCCTAGCCCTATCATATAAGTTAGTCTTCTCCGTTGCTAGCTTCTGATATTTCTCAATGTCTCGTTTCTGAGCTTTTACCTTCTCCTCATTCTTTTGCCATCTACCCTTAAAAGAACTCCTCTCGCATTTTGTCTCAAATAATTCTATCTGATAATTTTTACAAATTTGCCTAAGTCCATGAATTATACGAGCACAAGTGGGATTGGGACATATCTCAGTTTTGTCAACTTCATCTGTGAAATCATCTTTGTCCTCAACTATACCACTGAACTCATTATGCAGCTTCTGAAAATTTTGAAAAAATCAGCAAAAACGGCAAAATCGGCAAAATCACTATTCAAAGAATAGTGTCAGAAACTTAAAACTGAAAAACGGAGGCCTTCGGAGTGGAATTTGGGGGTCCAAACGAGCTCCCCTAGACATTAGTCTGGGGTAATTTTGGGGCTCAGTGTCACGAACGTCGTGTTCAAATTTGAGCTTCTAACTCCAAACGAGTCAAAAGTTACGTCCGTTTCCGTGAAAGTGTGAAAAAAATGACTTTTTGCCGCAAATCCTGTTTCCGATCGTAAACCCTGTTTCCGATCGTAAACACCTCCGGGTCGTAAACAACGATCGTAAACAACGATTCCAATCCAACCAGTCGTAAACTCCGATTCCGATCGAGAAAAATCATAATCTCCTGATTCCGGCTGAAAAATGTCGTAAACACACGTTTCTGAGCAGAAAAAGTCGTAAACTCAATTCACCGGATCGTAAACACGATAAAGCCTCGATCTTGAACTCGTAAACCCAAAACTGATGAAGATCTTCAAAACAAGCAGTCGTAAACACCCAAATCAGCCCAGATACCGATCGTAAACGTGAAGAACAGCAGCAGAACCAATCGGAAACACCTCCAGCAGCTTCAAATCTTCGAAAACCAAAATTTTTCCAGAAAAAAAGCTTGAATCCAATATCGTGAGAACCTCGAAACACTCGTTTCTTAGCTCTGATACCAATTGTAGGTCCGAAATCTAATCAAACACACGATATCTAATCACAAACGAGTGCGGAATCCTCGTTTATGATTGATTCAAGATAGAGAGGAGAAGAAACACGAAGAATACGATGATTAAACAATAAAACACTTCAACTTTGCACACAAGTAAACTTCTCGGGTACAAATACAGAATCGTAATCACTCTTGTCTCTCTCTAAAATTGTAAACTCAAGCTCTCTAAATGAGGAGGTCAAGTGGTCTATATATAGACCCCCATTGGGTTTACTATTGGGCCCCTTTTGGATCATAAACCCAATAATAAACACAAGCCCAATCATAAACTAGCCTACTAATCTAGTTAAACCCTCTAAGCCCAGCCCAACTTATTTAATATTACAAGCCTTATAATCTAGCCTCTACACAACGTGCATGCAATATTTCATCATGGTTTCATCATAACGATATATATACATATATAGTATGCAAAGATTGACATGGCAACCCTAATTTGACTAATCATCTGCATGATGTCATCATAAACCTTAATCAACATGCAACTTAACGTGATCAACCCTAGATCTAACATTAAAACCAAAGTTTGTACATAAAACCCTAATTTGAACATGGAGTTTGTTAGATCTAGCATTAACAAGCATGTATGACATAGATCTAGCCATGTTATCACATAAAGTTACAAACTTGAATCATGAAATCCATAGATCTAACATTTAGCAACATGCATGGTGAATGTCTAACCCTAATTCAACATTAAGATTCAATCTTGATCATGTATTTCATAGAATCATCAAAAATCAACATGCATGACATAGATCTAACCATAATTCATCATAAAGATTCAATCTTGATCATGAAACACACAGATCTATCAAATAGAAACATGCATGATGTAGATCTAACACTAATTACATATAAAAATTCAATCTTGAACATAATCACATAGATCTATCAAGTAGCAACATACATGATATATATCTAACCCTAATTCCGTAAAAAAATCTAGTCTTGACAAGGGGTGTAAATGAACCTTAACGAGCATTTTATATTTATATCATTTTTGTTTAAATTTTTTGTTGTACTTAGCGAAAAATAATAATTATATATAAAATTTGTGATAAAATAAATAATTAATATGTATTATTTTCAATATAAAAAAAGTATAATTCTAAACATATACAAATTTAATTATAATAATATATAAATAAATACAAATTAATAATAAATGATTCGAGCCCGAGCCGAGCTCGAGCTTTAATAGTTATTCACGAGCTGAGCTCGAGCTTTAGAAATAAAGCTCGCATCGAGCCGAGCTCGAGCTCGAGCTCTGTTAAATTTAAATGAGCCGAGCTCAAGCCTAGACGAGCTCGGGCTCGGATTGGCTCGTTCACACCCTTTGTATTGACCAAATAATCCATAGATCTAACCATATTCATCATGCATGACATAAAACTCATCATAAAGTTCATATCTTAATTATGCAAAATCACTAAAACATTAAGAAAAACTCACAAGAGCCAAGAAGGGTGATGGATGGTGATGAACAAGGC
Source organism: Deinandra increscens subsp. villosa (assembly GCA_039602395.1). NCBI lineage: Eukaryota > Viridiplantae > Streptophyta > Magnoliopsida > Asterales > Asteraceae > Deinandra > Deinandra increscens. Next base: position 49,087,839 of record JBCNJP010000008.1, read on the forward strand.
TTGGATCCTCCAAATTTTACCTCCAAAATCAAAAGGGTTATGATCTTGAGAAAAATCAGAGGTTTGGTGGCCGTTTTAGAGGTGTAGGGTTGGAGAAATGAGGAGCGTGGAGGCTAATGTGGCTTATATAGTGGATTCATTAGGGTTTATTGGAAAATTGGAAATTGGCATATCGCCTAACTTAGGGGTTCGATTTAGACGATACACCTAGAACCTCCCGAATTGACATTTTGCCCGATTCCTTGATTCGCGTGCTTGTTTTGCCATTTTTTTAATGTTTTCGAGTCTTGTTTTCACCCAAATCACCAAATACATTATTCCATCACGTTAACCACATAAAATACACTTAAAACGAATATAAATAAGCCACATAACTCATAAAAATGAACACATAAGGTCACATAACGCGATTTTGGTTGGTTTTGTCGTACGTATCGCTTTTGGGAAATTCACCGACGTTTCGTGACTCGATTTAGTGTGTGATAACTCGCGATATGATTTGTGATTATTATACTCATAATTATGCTAAATTTGACATGCGATACTCAAACACGAGATTCCCGGTAAAGAATGAATCACGTATCGAAATCGCGTAAAAATCGCAAATTGCTTTATTTTTTTATTCGGGGAAACCAATTTGTTACAAATGCTTACAATTAAATATTTTGTTTTGAAAAACGATTATGAATCATTTAAAAACATTATTTTGAGATATAGACACCCGTAAATTCTCCCCGTACTCAATAATTCATAAATCGGGAAACCGCAAAACTTCAAAATGGGTTGGGTTTCACAACCGGGTAAAAATGCAAATGTTACACGTGACCATACTTGATTCCAGGATGGTTTTGGGCTTAATTCTCCATTTTCGATCCGTTTTTTGATCCGTTTTCTTCTCTGATTCACCCTAAACGTATTCTACAATATTTTCAATTAAATGCAAAGTTTGACTTTGTCCTAAAGACTTACCATTTCGAAATTTAAACCCTAGATGAACCCTTTGGCTATAGACACCTTACTATCTGCTCCTTACATTTCTTGCTCAACCTATTGGTGTTCTCAATTTCGTGATTGGTGCAAGAGTGCAAGATTTCCAAAGTCAATTGTTGCAGCTTTAATCTTCCAATTCCATAGCCATTTCTTCATCTTTTCAGGTAAGTCTTATATTGTTTTACAAAGCTCTACAATAGCCCACTGTCTATAATGACTATTGTCATCTATATCAGAAAGTCAACCTTTGTGTTCATATATACATTTGGGGATAATGCACTAAAACTCAATTATCCATGCAAGTAACTTTCTTTAACCACTAAATTCTGCTTTAAATCTGTATTAAAGTATTTTGAAAGACCCAAAATTGATTGTAAGATTAAAAGTTAGGAGCTCTGCGTTATACGCATAAAACTCACCATTTTAGCTACTAACTTTAATCTTTAACATGGTAAACTGAATTGATAGTTAGCAACCAGTTATGCAACATGTTTTACCATTAAAATAAACGCGATATGTACAACCAAACTCCTCAAAAGTGTTGTACGTAAGTTTTTAGATATTTTTGGTCATTTTTGCCATTTTAACATACTTAATGATTAGTTTTGTCAATAGTTACAAATTCCATAGTTTGGCCATTTTAAATCTTAAAGTTAGAACTATGTTAATAATTGTATATTAGTTTTGGTATTTATACTTTTGGCCCAAAAAGTTTAGTTTTCACATATTGACATATTAGGTCCTTGAACTTTAGACTTTTGATTATCTACACTTTAAGTCCTTCAAACTTGGACTTTTACACATAAACAATAGGATTCCAAACTCTTTAGATATAAATCTATTATATAATTAACATAAGTAATAGTGCTTAAAACACGAATGACATGTAGTAATTGGAAGGGTGAAAGCACTGGTAGTCGGAGTATCTATCAAGTATAAGCATTTGCATAAATCATATTCGAACCTGAGCGCTTACCTGGGACGCCCTAATGAGAGTGATATGTCAAATCATGCCTAGTAACGTTTAAAGAGTTATTACACTCAGACTTTAATTGTTTTCCAATTTAAATACATAATATACACACGCATTACCCAAATGCATAAGAACATAACCCAATAACCTATACTCATTGAATCCATCATGTTTAGGGTAACGTTCTCGGGTTTCATTTCCACACTTTCCACTTCTAGCGTTTCTATTCTTCAATCATTATTCACTTGAGTAATCATTACCCCTTTTCTTATTTTATTATTTTAGGGTTGCAATATGTATCCAATATTTCAATGTGTCATTTTACAATTTTATCAATTACAATGCGGATGTGCTCTATGTGTAATTTATGTGTTATGTGACTTCTAGCATGATTTGTCAATATGTGATTTTCAAAGGTTTTCATGTTTGTTATTAGATGTCAAGTTTATCAATGATGTCATGTCTTTCATGGTTGTCATGTCTTTTGGCATAAACATTAACGTAAGGCCTGAGGTAACAAAGATAGATTGTTAATATATAATTTGTGCGTCGTGTGAAGTATCAAGTCAAGATGAGAAGAAGTTCAAGACAAAGTTAGTCTGCCAGGCGAACCTCATCCGAACTGGATTTCGGATCAGGGCGAACTGGTAGTTCACCCTGAGTTCGGCTAGTCGACTATATATAGTTGTTTTGTCTTCGTATATTATAACAGAGTTAGAACTGAGCGAGTGAGATCATAGCTTTTGTGTGTGTTTTTCACAGTGTTTCTCTGAGTCTGTTTCTAAGTGTTACTGATTGTAATTGTTCACTTTGATCAATAAAACAATCGGTTTAATTATGTTTCGTATCCGATATAGCTAGATTGAGTAGACGATCCGATGCTCACGCACTTTCAAGTGGTATCAGAGCTTTCTGGTTCACTCTACCGATCTGTGGTTGCTATATTCGGAACAAATTGTGTCGTTTTTCAAAAATTTGGCGAGTTTTTGCAAGTTTTCAATCATTTCTAAGTCGTTTTTGGTGCAAAATGTGTTCCTAAAATCATTCCTCGTCATATTTCCTGATTTACTGCTGAAAATCTCGTCAAAATCTATCCAAAATCGAGAGTTTTGAGCGAAAATGTTTCTGTTTGGCTGAAGAACTTTCAGTTCGGAAATAACCGTCGTCCGAACCTATAGTTCGCCTCAGTAACCGCTCTGAACTTGAGTTCGCCTGAGTTAGTTTTCTGTTCGCCTAAAAAGTTTCAGTTCGTTTCTGTTCGGATAGAGTTCGCCTCTAGTTCGTTTGTCCGAAGTACTGGTTCGGCTAAGTTTGGTTAGGGTTCGGTTAAGAGTTTCTGTTCGGTTAGGGTTCGGATATACTTCGGCTGACATTTTAGTTCGGATACTGTTCGTTATACGAAGTCTGAGTTCGGGTTCAGTTCGGAAGGGTTCGGCTCGTTTTCGGATAAGATTTTTGGGTTCAGATATAGTTCGGCAAATCTTCAGTTCGGCTAAGGTTTTTTTTAGTTCGGGTGTGGTTCGGACAATCAGAATTTGAAATTTTTTAAAAAATGTCGGAGTTTCAAGCTTTTGCCGCTATGCAAAATGCAATGCAAACCATGCTGAACTTTGATAAGAAATCGAAACAAGCCAGAAAGTTCCCAAGTTGTTGAAGTTGTAAGATTATTAAAATTGGAAGCAACGATTTTCTACTTATATAAGCACGAATGACATCGATTTGTGGATTCCAATTAAGAAACTCTACACACATCCAACTGATCAAGGAGATTTCAAAGAAGTTCATACATTTCATAATGTTGAGAGGAAACTTTATGAGCTTGAGCAAAAAGCGTTTGGTTATGTTACGATGGCATTACCCACTGAGTTGTTACATCAATTTAGTACTTGCAAGAAATCAAAACAATTATGGGATGCTTTATCAGCAAGGTGTGAAGGGAACGATCAATACAAGAAAAGTCGGGAAAAGTGTTAAATAAGGAGTTTGATAACTTTCAGCATTGCGAGAATGAAAATATCACGGATCTTGTATCAAGATTGTCACATCTAATATGTGTTATTGCTTACACACAATAAATAATTTTCCACATTAACGCTTCATGATCTAACTGGTAAACTTCATGCCCTTGAGATGGAAATGATGAATTCCAACAAGTGAACAACTAAATTGCAAAATCCGGAGTTGTATCATGGTGAAAATGCTGCTAGTATCACTGCTAAGGCTAAACCAAGTCTTAGTTCAGCACCACCTACTGCTTTTATTGGAAATATATCTGGAGGTTCGGGTGATACTAATTCATCAAGAGGCTGTAGCTTTACGATTCCAGAGTTATCAAATCAAAATGTGTTTTCTGTCAAATCGGTTGATGATTGTGCCAAGTTGGTTTTTGCTCTTATTTCATCATCATTTGGACTGTTTATCAATGATATTAGCAAGGCACATCTAATGAAAGATGATTTGAATGAAATTGACGATGATCACTTCAATGAAATGGACATGGCATGGCAATTGGCTATGTTAACACAGAGATCACAAAGGTATTACAAGAAAACTAGAAAAGAAGCTTTTGATGACAAGTTGGGATTTGACAAATCTAAATCAAATGTTATAAATGTTCAAATCTTGGACACTTTGCAAGAGGGTGTTAGCAGGCTAAAAAGAAGATTGTGAAGAAGAAGAAAAACAAGAAGGCTAAAAAGAAGAAGGGAAAGAAATCTGAAATTTTTCTAGTCCCAGAGTTTGTATCTGGATCAACGTTAACAGAAAATGACAAATCAGCTACATCTAGTGAGAAGATTCGATTTCAACCTAATTTTGATGAGACGATATTCTATGATCAAAAGAATGTGAACAAAGTCAAAGCTGAGTTTTCTAGATTGGCGAAGAATTGGCATAGATTATTAAATTCTGAGGAAAAGACTTCTGGCAAGAATGATAGATTAGGTTTTCACGCACTAAATGTTCAAGCTGAGGAGGTTCAAGCTTCAACATCACAAAATCTGAAGAAAATGAAGCTAAAGCAAGTCAAGAAGGAGATATTCAAGGCTGAAAAAGTTCAACCCGAGAGGTTTTACAAACTCAAGGGTTCGGAACAACTATTTTCTGATCAAGAATTTCCTCTTCATTGCGTCGATGCACGGAAGATTTCCGAAGTATTTGTCAAAGATGTTGTTTCAACAACCATAAAGAATCAAAATGCCAAATTTTCTTCTAATGGTTCTATCTCTAAAAGCCCAACATCCAAATGGGTTCATGATCACAAACGTCAGGTATATAATTCTTCCTTTGATCATGTTAGAGATATTTATGTTTGTGAATTAATGCAGGCACCTAAAAGGTGGAACAAAGTTAATCGCTTATGTTATATTTGTCGCCAAAAAGGGCATATGGCAAAAGATTGTTCACTTCCTGCTGATTCAAATCAAAGATCTCAAAAGATACCAGCTTTTGGTAAATCTGCCCAACCAAAGTTCTTTGATGAACAAGGCAGAGTTTTTGATGAATTTGAGCGTACATTCTTTCTAAACAAAAAAGTTTTGTTCCCATTTTTCAAAAGATTCAAACTATAGGTTCTTCATCACAGTCACCTATGACAAATTCATCAAATTTCAAAAGATTCAAACTATAGGTTCTTCATCACAGTCACCTATGACAAATTCATCAAAAACTGAATTACCAAAACAACAACAACAATGGAAACCTAAGGTGGTTTCAAAGCAAAACCAAGACACTGGTCGACCAGAAGCACTTCGCTTCGGGTCATTTATGAACTGATTAGTTCGTCCAGTGTGCAGGTACTTCTAGAAGATCTATCGACGATTGAAAAGTTGTTGATGGAGGAGTATTCTGCTTAACTTAAATTACGTGCCATATATTTCTAACCTGAAAGTTTTCTGCAATTTTACAATGTAAGGTATCCGTGTTGGTTGATCAATTTTCTTTCTTCACTTTTCGTTTATAGTTTAGACGGAAAAATTGACAAAAGCCAAAAATAGTGTCTTGTTTTTGTAAAATGAAAATCCAAAAATAGAGTTTTCATTTTAAGAGGGAGAATTGCTAGAAATGGGGAGTAATGGAGTAATGCATGTTTTTGGAAAAAAAATGAAAAATATGGAGAAGGTGAATACATACAAACTATATAAAATTTTGAGAACTTGATCATTGGGAAATGATGGTACATTGGTGTACGTATCTGACTCATGGATAGAATAGATGAAAAGACCGTAAGATCATTGTTTGATATGTTTGGTAGGCTCGGCAAATCAGAAAATCAGAAAGTATTCAGATGTGATATACACTAAAATCTATGAAGTTCGGATCAGGGCGAACTGGTAGTTCGCCCTGAGTTCGGCTAGTCGACTATATATAGTTGTTTTGTCTTCGTATTTTGTAACAGAATTAGAACTGAGCGAGTGAGATCATAGCTTTTGTGTGTGTTATTCATAGTGTTTCTCTGAGTCTGTTTTCGAGTGTTTACTGATTGTAATTGTTCACTTTGATCAATAAAACAATCGGTTTAATTACGTTACGTATCCGATATAGCTAGATCGAGTGACGATCCGATGCTGACACACTTTCATAGATCTATCGGTTGACAACCCACTCGACTAGACCGTATTTTGGCGTTGAGTGTTTAGAGCATACTTCATTATTTCATATTAATCTAAACTTCGGGTTAGGGAATCTAACTTATGTCGTTGAGGTTTGTTTATGCCTATTTCATGTTGTCATTTTATACTAGTAACTTTTTGTTATGCTTAGCCTATCAGGTTGTCAATATCTTCTAGCATGTTACATTTGTTGGGTTTTTGCCAGTGGTATTCGGGTCACGGGTAGTCATTTTAATTTTTATTAAAACTTGTTTAACTAATTGTATTATCGGATACAACTATGTTTAATTAATCATATTAAATAATTCAGAGTGCGGAAGCGTATAAAATATATGTAATTAAATAAACACGAAAAACCAAGTGACAAATTTAACAGGATCTAATCACCGACCACACAAATACTAGTCAAATATATATTTATATACATATATGTATTTTTTTATTAACTTAGACTATATATATATATATATATACATATATATCAAATATATTTAATTACTTTAATAACTAATCAGATAAACTGTAGTATCGGAACACGACAATTTATCCGAATATCATAATCGTCATTATGATAAAATCTAAACGGATAGTAACGTTTAGATTTACGTCGTTTGTGTCGAACAACTATTCGAGACACCGAGGTTTATCGGTTTGCAGAAGAGATAGGAGACCGAGATTGGTGTTTAGGAGATTAATTGTTGTAGCGAGAAATCTGTATTATTGTTTCCTATTTATAACCACCAACTAGTTGTAGATAAACTACAACTGGTTTAATCTCTATCTTTATCTTCTAAGTAATTGTAGATAAACTACAATTACTTATTTAATCTCCTATAATTATCTACAATTACTTATTTAATCTCTTATAATTATCCATCCAAGTTTGAGATATTCTTTATTTAAGTAAAACAGATTTATTAAAATAACTATTACCCAACCATAATTTAAATAAAACTAATTAAATAAATAAATTTTATTTAATTTATTACGAAAATTGGATTTAAATAATCCTAACTTTTGAGGGTTGGATAAGAATAATCCCACCTTCAAAAATCACTCCCACTGGTCCCAACTTTCATCATATTTAATTATTTTGGTCCCACTGTTAAAAAGTTAACACCGTTAACTTTTTGATGACGTGACAAAAAATCAGCTGACTTGGCAAAAAATCTTCTCCACTTAACAATTTGAACCTAATCCTATAATGAATACGGTTAAAACTAATTTACAATAAAACATAATATTACCCATTTTAATTTTACTCAAGAACCTGGTGATGTCAGTGGAAACAATGGTAACAATTGGGGCTCAACTACCATCCTCGGAGGAGTCGTCGACGACGGATGCAAATAAACCCTTTCTCCGTAATCGCCTTTTTTCAGCTCCGACGTCCAAACTCGGGCTTTCGTCCGTCAATGGCAATCTATTGAACGAGTCGGATGTGAGAGGTGTCACCGGACTAAACACCAACAACGGGAAATCAAGTATACTTGGCAACAGAATCTCTATTACGTTAGAACTCTAGGGAGACCCGGAGAATCCGTCGATATTTTTGAATCCGGGGACCAAGAGATTGATTTTGAAGTTCTTGAGGTTGTTCCTACGTTAGTAGAGCTTAGAAGGTTTTTTATTCGGGTCAGTTTTCATGGGAGGGATTGGATTTCATGCCGATGGGTTGGGTCGACCGGCGGCAGATGCGTGCTTGACGGTTTCCAGTGAGCCGGTGAGCAATTGAACTACTTTTTTTAAAGAGTTGGAGTCTGCTTGAACGAAGGTTGTTGGGTATGGGTTGTTGGAGTCGGAGGACGGAGATAGTGACTCGAGTTGACGGCGTCCATGGGTGATGGCCGGGAAGTGGCGGTGTAGCAACGCTTGAAAGCTGGACAATTCTCCATTTAGAAGAGAAGATTTTTTTTGCCATGTAAGTAGATATTTTGCCATGTCATCTTTGCCATCTCAACATATTTTTTTGCCACGTCATCAAAAAGATAACGGTGTTAACTTTTTTAACGGCGGGACCAATATAAATAATTGTGGTGAAAGTTAGGACCAGTGTGAGTGATTTTTAAAGGTGAGATTATTACTGTCCAACCCTCAAAAGTTGGGATTATTTAAATCCAAATTCCCAATTTATTAATACTAATAATAATTTTCACGGACTAATTATTATTAACAATTAATAATAATTTTCTGCTATTTGTTATTGACAAATTAATAATAATATGAAATGATTAATTACTATTTATATTAACATATAAATAACAATGTGAAATCATTTCGATTTTCGTAGAATAACAAATAACAAATTAATCGTGTTAGGTTCTCGTTGCCCTCAATGCAACTCTTACAAGTCACAACCGGGTGGGGTTCTTAGAAATTGTTGGGTCTGCACATACAATATCCAATAACATTTTCACTTATTCTATCAAATGACACATCACATGTGTTTTCAACTATATTCATGTATCAAACTTTTGGTTACTCACCAACTATTTATAGTTGACCCCCTTTATTTTATAGGCAAATTGGAGTTAAATAATCTTAAGTTTCACCCATTGGCCGCTAATAGGCTTAAGTTTCGAAATGTTTCTCACCCATCCCATCTTATTACATAGTTTCTCTCACCCATCCCAAACTAACGGGGGTCTAACCCAGTTAAGTTTTTGCCTACGTGGCGTAGATGTGGATTTCTTTTTAATTTTTAATTTTTTTAAATAAGATTTTTTTTACACGTGGAACTCCTTTAACCCTAGAAAAATTAACAGATCGTATTAAAAAAAGCAAGCCCTAACCCACTCTTCAGTTTCATCGTCTCATTCATCTTCAACGTTCTGATTAACGAATTCAACGCACCTAGATTTGGTAATCGACTTCAACGATTTGATTCTCATGGATGATTTCGTTTTGTTCAAGATTTGGCATGGTGGAATGTTTGAAGAGACGTTTTCAACACTTAGATACATTGGGGGTAAATCAAAGGTAATCAAAATAGAAGTTGATAAATTAGTTTTTTTTTAACTTCTGGATTGTGTAAAGGAGATTCATGGTTACGAAACAATAGTGTTCCAAATGTATTGCGTGGACCCTGTTAATGAAAATTTCAGTTGTCTAAAGTGTGACAAGGATGTCAATGATGTGTGTACGAAGCTTCGAAATAGTTCCAAGGAGATGCTGGATGTGTTTATTCAAGCTCGTGATATCAAGAAAGCTTCAACCATTATTAAGCCCATCATGACTCAAGCCCAGCCCAATATACCACCAACTAGCCAGTACAATAATGCATTGAATAATGTTACTGTTCGTAAGAGGACAAAAGCTGATGCAAAGGGATGTGTGCCATATAAAGAAGTAATTGAGTGCCAAGAAAACAGTGATAAATCTGGAACTAGATCTGTTGAATCTGGAAGTGAAGACAAGAATGTAAATTCATGTAGTGAAGAGGAGACCGAGGAAGAGACTGAAGAGGAAGAGGTTGAAGATCTTGATCAAGTATTACCTGAATCTGGAAGTGAGGATGAGGAGTGGACGACATCGGTTGCTGCTATAAAGAAGTTAAATAAGGATGATGCTCAATCAAACTCACAACTGCTTGAACAGTGTTTAAAAGATGGTGAAGAGGGTTCCAATATAGAAGAACTTGGCCTGATTGAACTGAACAATAAACAAGCTGAAACTGCAGGGGGGTCCACTCAAGAATGCAACAGTAGTTATGAAGATTCTGATGCTGAGATTAACACACCAGGAGACAGTGAAGATGATAACATCAGAGGTAACAAATATAGGCTTAAAGTTCCAGTAGTAAATGATCTAACTGATTGAAAAAAATTCAAGTGGGAAGTAGGCATAAGGTTCCCTTCAAGGACTACCTTTAACGAAGCTGTAAGGAAGTATGTTGTGTCAAATGGAAGGAATTTATGGGTTTCTGATAGTAACATAACTAGGAAAGGTCGTATAGGTATTAGTTGTATCAAGGGTTGTCCATTTGATCTCTTTTGTTTTTGTCATAAAGGGCTTGAGTGTTACATTGTGAAGAGGGCAAAGGATAAGCACAATTGTCAAAGAAATATGTCAAAAAATAGGCAACTCACTGCTGATTTTATTGCTAATGAGTTTTTGCCAATGTTCAAAGCTAGACCTCATTGGCCAGCTAAAGAGATTCAGCTTGCAGTGAAGGAGAAGTACAAGCAATTGAGTGCTTGTTTGGAAAGTGGTTGGCATACAAGGCAAAGAAAAGTGCACACGGTAAGTTACATGGCTCAATGAAGGATCACTATGGAAAATTGGCTTCATACTTAGCTTGTTTAAGGGTTGCAAATCCAAGTTCCATGTTTACTCTTGTCACAGCCCCACCTGTTGTACCAACTTCATGTGATACATTTTTTAGATTGTTTGTTTGTTTTGATAGTGTTAAGAAAGGGTTCATTGCTGGTTGTAGAAAGATTCTATGTTTAGATGGTTGTTTTCTGAAAACATTCCTCGGGGGAATGCTATTGGCTGCAGTCGGGAGGGATGCCAATGACCAGATGTATCTCGTTGCATGGGCTGTGGTTGAGGGGGAAAACAATGATTCATGGTGTTGGTTCATGGAGGAATTGAGACAATGCTTCGAGGTATATGATGGTGGAGAAGGTTGGACATTAGTGTCTGACCAACAAAAGGTAATATACTTTTTATTTCGTTTACAATCTACCTAACCATATACACTTATTGTTCTGTTTTTTTATGCAGGGATTATTGAATGCAGTCTCTCTCATATGGCCTAAAGCAGAACACGGGAATTGTGCAAGGCATATATATGCCAACTGGAATAAAACATACAAGGGAGCAGAGTTGAAGGGGGCATTTTGGAAGGCTGTTAGGTCTTACAGTGAAGCTGACTACAACTTAGCTATGGAAGAACTTAAGCTACTTTCAGCTGAAGCACATGAAGCATTCATCAAGCAAAATCCAAAATGCTTTGTAAGGTGCTTCCTAATGACACACACCAATTGTGATGTGGTTGTAAACAATATGGCAGAGACTTTTAATGGCTACATAATTCAATCAAGGTCTAAGCATCTGATAAATATGCTAGAAGATATAAGGGTTGCAATTATGAAAAGGCTTACTAGACTGCAGAAAGAGATGATTAAAAAGGACCTAATTGTCTGTCCTAGAATACAATATAAGTTAGATAGGGAGAAGTATTGGACCCACAAATGTGAAGTCTTCCCATCTTCATTTAAGGTTTTCCAAGTAAGACAAGATCTAGAAGATGTTGCTGTGGATTTACTAAACAAGACTTGTACCTGTAGAAAGTGGGATCTTACAGGTGTTCCGTGCAAGCATGTGTGTGCTGTGGCAGATTTCTTACACAAGAATATTGAAGACTTTGTTGAGGCTTGTTATCATAAGGAGACATACTTGAAGTCCTATGAGCTAACTATTCCACCAATTCCAAGCCAGGAGTATTGGCCCATCATTGATAGTCCTCTAGACCCACCTCCAATCAAGATCCAACCAGGGAGAGCAAAGAAGAATAGGAGAAAGGACCCACATGAAGATTCTAAAAAAAACTGGTAAGTTGACCAAGCATGGTGGTAACGTAACTTATGGTAATTGTAAAGAAAAGGGACATAACAAAAGAGGGTGCAAAGAAAGGGTTATGGTGGTTGAATCTGTGGCTAAACGGGCAAGAGGGAGGCCAAAGAAACAGCCTACGGATGGAGGGGAAAATCAAGCAAGTGGGAGCACAAACAGGGGCAGGGGAAGAGGTAGGAGCAGGGGTAGAGGTAGGGGAAGGTCATTTGGAAGGGGGGCTCACACTGTGTTAAGCCAAGCAAAAGGGTCAAGTCAAGCAGGAGGATCGAGCCAAGTGGAAAATCCTAGTCAAGGAGTTTGAGCAGGTTGAAAGCATTCTGGATGTGTTTTGGTTGAACTATAGTTATTTTGGTTGAAATCCTTGTTTTGTATGGATGTGTTTTAAACTATCTGGTAATTATGTTTGGTATTTTGGATGTAATGAATCATTGACATGGATGTGTAATTTGGTTTGATTCTCCCGTTATATGCGGTATTTGCCTTGTTTCAACATGTTTAAACAATCTGCAGTTTTATTTTGCTGCAAAAATTGATTGTATAATGTACATATCTGGGTTGGCTTTTGGTGCGGCTGTTGTGGGTCCGTAGGAGCTAGAGTGCAGCTTCCTGATGCAAGGCAGGGGTGCTGGGGGCTGCTATTGTTTTATATTTATGAGTTTTAATCCTTTTACATTTGTTTTAATTTAAGTGTATGTTTGGAGTTGGTCGTATGTTTTGATGCTTATTTGGCCTGCTTTTATTAACCCATGATAAATGAAAATGCATCACTGACCAACAATGCAGAGTCAAGTGAAGCACCCATTTTTCTCACGGAAATTATACTTTGACTTTGGGGGTCAAACATCCTACTTTTTAACATCCAAACAAATTCAGAAAAAGATGAATTTTTTCAGGAGTGGAGAATCAAGAAAGCTTGAAAGATGCTAACTTGGGCTGAAACGACCTGCACTCCAGCCCATTCGAGACTCGTGATGATCATTCTGCAAATAATGTTTATAGTGGTAAATGGTATACTAGACATTAACTTTTACACAATGGCCATGTTCAACTTCTGCAAATACTAAAGTAGATAAATATGCCATTCAATAACCATTACAAAAGTACCCTGAACCATTACATAAGTACCATTACAAAGAGGACAACTAATTCATACATCTACCATAATGCACCATCTCACAAGATTACATCATCCACCCTATTGTCATAACTAGTACAAACACAAAGATATAGAACTGCATCTTCATCTTATACATTGTCAATGTTAACTCTCCCTTCAACTTTGTGTTCTCATCTTGCAACTCCTTTAGCTTCATATCTTGAATTGATCTTGCACTTTGATGGGTGTCCCTGTAGTCAGCCGAAATAACTTCTTGAAACATGTTGTCAAAATCTTCCTTCCACATGAAGAAATTGCAATTACGTCTCTAGATATAAGACAAAGAAGAAATTGTTTACAATAATGATGAAACATAACTTGTGTGTGCAAATCTGAAACTTACCTTCCAAAGAGGGCAACCGTAGAATTCTTTTCCAGGTCGACTACTGTTCGGTCCCGCCACTCGAGGAATTGAAAGAACATCATGATAGCAGTACACATTCTCCTCGCAATCGCCTTTGAAGCTTTTAGGGTTCTTGAAACTTGATGAAGATGATGGACGCATTGAAGCAGATTGTTGAAGAAGAAGGTGGCGATGAAATACGAGAGTGAATTAGGGCTTTTTTTTGGAGATACGATCATTGAAGATGAAGATGTAGCCGATGGTTAAAGATGTACAGTACGAGAGTTAGGGCTTGAAAATGGAATTACGATTGGAATTATATAAGTGTGAATTTGGGCTGGAACTATATAAAGATGGATGTAAGTGTGAATTAGGGGTACAATCCTACGTGTAAAAAAAATCTTATTTAAAATAATTAAAAATTAAAAAGAAATCCACATCGACGCCACGTAGGCAAAAACTTAACTGGGTTAGACTCCCTTTAGTTTGGGATGGGTGAGAGAAACTATATAATAAGATGGGATGGGTGAGAAACATTTCGAAACTTAAGCCTATTAGCGGCCAATGGGTGAAACTTAAGATTATTTAATTCCAATTTGCCTATTTTATACATGTTGTTGGCTAAGGTGTTGATGTTTCAAGATGCTATCACATAAGGCTTTTGGACCTAGTTTAATAAAGATAGATTGCATTGGTTACCCATTTGTTTAGTGTAGGGATGAGCAGGGTACCGTACCCGTACCTGACCGGTACCGGTCCCGGTTAGTACCCGGTCCCGTTTTAAACCAAAACTGGATACCTGGTCCCGGTACCTGATATATGGGTACGGGTACCGGGCAGGTACGGGTACCGGGTACCGGGATTTGGGTAAAATACCTGTTTGGTACCTGGTTAACATATTCCAAAACTTTTACCTGTTTTTGTATGTTCCATATGTTACATCAAATCAAACTTGATACAAAATTAATAAACTAAACTCAATAAAAACACAAACACGACAAATCATATATTAATAGTACGGTACTACCAATCAAAATAAATTGAAAATCTTCAATTTCATCTTCTCTAATTGTCATGCATCATTCCTTTTCCTTTTTCCTTTTGCTTGCTAATTGCATCCTCAATTTCTATAAAGCAAGCAAAAAAAAATAGTTAGTATATGTTATTGAACAACAAAATCAAGTACAAACTAGTATTATTATTACCAATGGCAATATCATCATCCTTTAGGATATCATCTATGTCATCCACAATTGGTTTTCTTGATTTTCTGACCCAATCTTGAGTGCAAACCAATGCTTCAACAATCTTAGGTGACAATCTTGTTCTATAAGCATCTAGTACACGACCGCTGGTACTAAATGCCGACTCAGAGGCGACGGTGGAAATTTGAATTGCCAAGATATCTAACAAATATACATAGTTAATGAACATAAATAATATAACACATATCTAGTAAAAACTTTAAAAATTTAAACATTTTACCTTTAGCCATCCGAGACACGATTGGAAATCTAATAGCATTTTGTTTCCACCACGTAAGTATGTCAAACCCCTTGCTAAAAGTAATGCGCGGCTCTTGAAGGTACCTCTTTAACTCGGTTTCCTTTGCAACCAAGTTACTTCCTTCAACACTTAGAAATTCCATGAAAAAATCATTTCCGTCATCACATTCGACCACCTCTTCACCTTGTACTTCTTGGGATGCCGAATTACATTCATTTTTATCAAATTTTTCTTTATATGTTCTGAACAACCCATGTAACCTATTCTCGATCAAAGACACCATATCCTCTGCCTTCTTTTTTATTTCTTCTTCTGACATAGGCTTTTCTTTAGTTATATCATATCTAATCAACCTTTTAAAACTATGTTCTATTAAAGACTTTTTCATTGTAGGATCTAACATCACGGCAAAATACATATAGTCATTAAGCTTATCAAATGCCCCCCAATATTTATCATATTTCTCACGCATTGCCCCTGCCATACGACAAAACTCTAAGTTTACCGACCACTCACGTAGATGTCGATCTACATCTAAGATTTCTCTAAAAAATATGTGAGCTAAGGGCTTTGAAGTTGCCGATACAATTTCCGTCTTAACTTTGAACTTCTCAAGGAATTGTACCAATAATTTGCACGTATCAAAATCTTGATCACTTGGTATTCTTTCTAAGTCACGAAAAAAACTTTTTTCTTCAATATCATATTCCGAAAATTCAGCCTTTAGATCCACAGCAACTTTCAACATCTCATATGTGGAATTCCACCTAGTAGGACAATCACCACATAAAAACTTCTTTGTGGAATCTTTCATGCATTTTTTGAACTTTGCTATTCTTTGCGATGAATTTCTTATATATCTAATTGCTTTTCGCAAACATTCAACATGATGGTTATATTCTGATAATCCATCTTTCACAATCAAATTTAAGATATGTGCCATGCACCTAACATGAAAATGTTTTCCTCTATCATACAAATTAGGCAACTTTGTAATCAAAAGTTCAATAGCCTTATCATTACTACTAGCATTATCAATAGTCATCGTGATAACATTTTTCAACATCCCCCAACCACGAATACAATCTAGCAATTCCTCAGCCATATCATCCCCCTTATGACTACCAACCGGCCTAAAGTTAATAATGCGCTTATGTATTACCCAATCATCATCTATGAAATGAGCGGTGACAACCATATAATTAATCCTTTGACATGATGATGTCCAAGTATCGGTTGTCAAGTGAATGCCAGTGGTTGGTTTACTTAAATACTCCATCAATTTTTCTCTTTCATCTATGAAGTATTTTCCAATGTCCCTAGATATTTTATGACGCGAGGGCAAACTAAACTTTCCATTTAATGAGTTAGTATACTCAACAAAAGCAGGGTTCTCTACAAGCTTAAACGGTAGTTCTGCAACAACAATAAGGTCTAGCAAAGCTTTTTTTATTCTAACCTCATCATGCTTCCAAACACTAAGGCTACCTTCCCCGTTAGGTTCTTTTTTAAAAGCTAAATTTTTTTGATTTTTCTTAGCTACTGATTCGGGATTCGAAATACAAGATAGTAAGTGTTTGTTAAGACCTTTCGTACCGTTTCTGTTTGTATCGGCTCGAATGTCCTTTTGACAATACTTGCACCGGCCGTACTTTCGTTTTTGCCCATCTTCTTCTTCTAAGAAGACCTTATGAAAGTGATCCCAAGCCTTTGCTCTCTCTTTGCCTACCTTTTGAAATTTCCTTTGAGTTTCTTCTTCATTTGTTTGTTTTCTCTTGCAACTTTGTTCCTCATTAATCGAATCCGAGTCGTTATCAAGCTGAACAAAAGGGGTCTCATCGATAAAAGTATCATCTCCCTACAAAAAAAATAAAATAAACAACATAAGTATCATCTCATCGATAAATCAAAATTTTGTTTAGCGCATTAACCCATTAAACCATTAACCAAAATTTAATGGAGTATTGTATGAATACTTAAATCAAAATACAATACCAACGAACATAGTATTCTTAAATCAAAATACTTAAATCAAAATACATATTGTATTCTTTCTAAGTCACCAAAATTTAATGGAGTATTGTATTAACCAAAATACAAAGAAACAAAGTTGCTGTCAAAATACATATTGTATTCTTTCTAGTTGCTGATAAATAAATAAATACCAACGAACATAGTTGCTGTTCAAAACAAACGAACATACATAGTTGCTGTTAAAAAAAACGCACATCACAAACATAATACAAAGAAACAAACTTGAAGAAGATGACTAGAAATTCTGAGATTTATCAAAACTCAATGAAACATGGAATTAATAATTGCTTTTTGTGTGAGACAAACCTCAACATCCATAGAGAATGAAGCCATGAATATGCCGGCGAAGGTGGTCCGGCGAAACGACGATGGTGATCCGGCGAATGGAGTAGATCGACGGACGCAAGTTGATGAAAAGATTGGACGTACGCAACTTGATGAATATGCCGTACGCAAGTTGATGATACTTGCTACTTGCTAGGGTTTTTGTGTGGGAGACTGGGAGGTCAGGGAGGAGATCGACCGTATATTTTGTAATTCAAGATTTCACGGTGAGGTATTTTCTTTTTTTATTTTTTTTATATATTAAATTATAAAAAATATAAAAAAACTATACGTATTCTCGGGTACCAGGTACCCAATCGGGTATTTTTTGACTTTTACCTGGTCCCGGTCCCGGTTAGTACCGGTACCCGAAAAAGGGCAAAAGTGAGTCCCGGTACCGGTACCCAATGTCGCGGTACGGGTACGGGTACGGGTACGGGACGGGTACGGTACCGGGTACCGGTACGGGTACCGGGTACAGAATGCTCATCCCTAGTTTAGTGTATTGTACCATTTCAATGTTATCAACGAAATTCAGTTTTGTTTAATTATTGTCACTTAATTAGTTTTCATGTGCTTTTGTGCAATATAATCATGTCCCAGCGTTTTTCCCGTCGGTTGGGGTGTGACAACGGGTGGTTGAGTGGCGGTCTTTCGACGTGAAGGGCAAAGGAGCTACAATCGTGTTCTTCCTGGTTTCCTGGAATTGATACAACATGTGACCATGTCTCGAAGCCGCTAGTCGACGACTTCTTTGATCTTCCACGACAACAATCTTTTACTCACAAATCTTTCTTGGTTGACTTCACTCGACCCTAGATCTTCTTGCCAACATGAATAACAGAATAACCATAGATCACTTTCGTCAACTATGCAAACAGCTTCCTTGCGGATCTTGGTATCAACTCTGGGTGTCTCGAACTTGGCTCTGATACCAATTCATGTCACAATCGAATATCAAGAACACGATAAATTGGATAACTCCTAATATTATTATACTAAAAAAAATATAACTCCAAACAACTGAATACAATTTGTCATATACAAACCTCAACTTAGATTCATATATATATAGGAAATGAAAATCCTAATTACTTGCTAACCCTAACTTGGCCACCAAGAAAACATTATTAGACATTCCAACCCCTTAGGCTTTGACCAACTTGTCAAGACTACTTAGTTCGACCCATAGCTCGAGTCGTACACATAAATTACGCCAACGTTCCCCTCACGCATAACAGCACTAGCAAGAGAAAAATTTGGATGCCTGCCGGATCATCGTCTTTAACATACGTTTTTTTTTGTTTTTTTTTAATAGTTTTTAGTTTTCATTACATAACCTAATAATAATGCAACATTTTTTATGCCGAGGAGCAAAATCTAGTTTTTAAAGAATGCGTTTAATTGTGGAAAACACCCCCTGGTTTCCAAAAATGTTTTTCAAGAAAACATGAAAAACAGAAAACGTGATCAAACAAGATGTCCTAGAGTGCGTGTTGTCGCGCGTTATAGTTATTTTTTCGTTGTTAGTTCGGTCAAATATACCAACCTTGACTTGATATGAGTTGATCAAAAGGACCCTAAAAAATTACAAATAACATTTGCTTCATTCATCCTATTTTTGTGGTTGATTACATATATATAGGTACAGAAATCAATAAAGCATAAAAATGAATATATAATAGAAAGCAATCATAAAGTTGAAAATAACACCAAAAGGGGATTAAAATACCGGTAAGAAACAATTTATTTAGTACTTGACATTGAGTATGACAATATATCGTCCTAATTTCAATTATAGACAAAAGAAAATCTACTTATAAGCTTGAATATGAAAAAAATAGATAACTATAAGATGAAATCAAATTCAATCCAAATAGATGAAAAGAAGAAAAGTAAATTTGTAAAATGGGAAAGAAACCCATTATTTATTGAAGTATGCATATGAGCTGATAAAAAAATTTGCAATTTACAACCTCATTAGAGATATAGAGAACTGTATTAAAAAATTCTAACATCTTTTGCTCAAATCAAATACACAGATAATCAAGTCACATGTACAGTGCACCATCTGCACCTATAGTTGCAGATTGCTAAAATTCAAACATTTGTCTATTCCTACATTTGTGAATTGTAACTGAAAATAATACAATAGTTAAAATATGTGCAATAGTGGTTATGTCTCTCTCCTTCACAATTCATACCATGCTCAAAGACAAAGAAAAAAAATATATTAGAAAGATACAATTTCATAAACATTACATCTCTCATTGATAACATGTTCCTTACTAATCCTCTTTTATTACCCTATCATGGTTTTGAATATATAAAAACCGGTCGTAGAAAAATTAATTCAAATAGCTATGATTGGCCTCTAGAAAAGTTATCTAGAAAAATTAACTCATACCCAATTTTATTTTCTTTTTCATATTTTGCGATCGATAACATTCGGTTTTTTAGGTGTGAGAATCTGCTGGAAGAAAGTCTACAATTCCCTGCTAACCATCCAAGCATGTGATATGTATATAGGAATAGACAAAAAAATCTAAGCAAGTAAGAAGTAAACATGTTGTCATAAAAATTGAATTGGAGACTCTTCGAAAGTTATACTTGAAAGTCTAAAATGAAGAAGATGTAATAAGGGCATGTTTGGGATTGCTTATAAAAACTGCTTATGGCTTTTGGAGGAGGCAAAAAGACAAAAATACCCCTCCAAAAGCAGCAAAAAGCCATAATGTTATGACTTATTAGCTTTTGGAGGGGTATTTTGTGTCTTTTTACCTCCTCCAAAAGCCATAAGCAGTTTTTATAAGCAATCCCAAACATGCCCTAAGAATAATGATAAACCAACTGTAACATATAGAAGAAATAGATATAATATCTAAGCGTGTTAGAGGTAAATATGCTCATAAAGAACGAATTCATGATCTCAGAAAAGGTATACTTAAAGTTTGAAAATCAAGAACATAATAGGAAAAACAATGATTTGTAGCCGTATTTTTCGCCGATCTAAATGTAAATCCTAAATGCACTACAACAGCAACAGAACAACTACTAAATTAGGGACGCATGATTAATCGATTAACCAATATGAATTAGGGCAAAAGTAAATGCAAGAAAGACAGTGGCAATGATTTGGAGTCGTATTTCGCAGGGAATCGATTATTGGAGAACAGCAAAATATAAGAAATCTAAACAAAAAATAATCTAAACCTAATGAGTTGATGTAATAAAACAGATCTAAAGAAGCAAAAAAAAAAAACCGAGAAGATAACTCACAACTCATGTAGGTGTATAGGTCGTTTAGATAATGTAATGACATATAGATCGAAATCATCGAAAACATTAGAATGAGGCTTCATACTAAATATTCAAGACCAAATGACCAAGTTTTAACCCAATCTGGTATGGAAAATCCACATATATATTTTCTTAATTCGCCCTATTTTGTATATCCAAATATTCAAGATTAAGAATCAAAGGCACAACCTTATAATTGGGTAATCAGATTTTATATTTATAACGTTCTGCAAATCTGCTACAAATCGATAAAAAAAACTAAATGAATTCCATATCTAAGACACAAAAAATAAATAAATAAATAAATTATGATGAACATATATATAATCGTCTGAATGAACATCCTAGTTTAGTTAATATCATGCTGCTTGAACTCCAGATTTTAAAATCATTGAATCTGATCATTTAAGTTCATAAATCTCTGCTTACATCTTTGAATCATATGTTGGTTTCTGAGCTATCATTAAAATTAAATCCCTGAACAATAATGTCAATCTAGTGATACTAATCAAGTCTGTATTTCAAGATATTGAATAATGACACCTAATACATAAGAAAGATACACAAAAATATCTGATGAACCTATTATATTTGACATATGGTTGTAATATTGTAGTTCTGATTTATGTTGCAATTACCTATTGTATTCGACATCCGAATGGAAAAGTTCTGATTATCAAAATGTAATTACATATTGAAATTGGAAAAAGCGAGGGTTGTGATATTGTAATTTTGATTTCTAATGAAGGGGTTGTGATATTGCAATTTTGATTTCTAATGAAGGTTACTCTATTAAACATGATTCATGGATAGATGAGCCCTAATTGAATTGAATAAATATATATATAAGAAGTGGGGAAAGCAACGAAGTTGGTGAAATTATAATTTTGATTTCTAATGAACTTTACTCTATTAAACATGATTCACGGAGAGATAAGCCCTAATTGAATAAATATAAGTAAAAGAAGTGGGAAACCTGTTGTTGAAGTACGAAGTAGGGATTGAAATCGTTCTTGCAGAAGGCGAATGTTGCAGAGGTGTGTATAAAACCACTAAAGGAAGATATCGAAGTTACAATTGGAGAAAAGAGTTTATTCGATGATGGATTTGATGATGTATGGAAAGGCGAAGTGCCGATGTATTGAATACTTGCAGGGAATGGAGTAATCATATATGGAGAAAATAGCGAAGTGAAGATTTGGGGAGGAAAGCGCGGTAGGCGTTCGTGATAATGGAAGAAGAAGAAAGGCGGTTGTGGAAGGAAAAGAGATGAGAAGTTGGACACGTGAGGAGAGGAAGAAAACGATAAGCACGTGTTTGAAAACCAATAGTTGATAAATGTGTAATAGGGTAAATTACAATTTTCCAGAAAATTTTTCCAAAAAAATGAAAAATATTGTTTTCCACTTATTTAAATTGAAATTAGACAAATATATATATTTTTTCTAGTTTTCTGTTTTCACTTTTCATAATATATATAGTGATCAGACCCGACATGGCCCGACCCCTGGACCGACCGAACTCGATCCCATACAGGACCGACCGGACCCGACCCCTGTACCGGACCGATCGGACCCGACCCCCGACCGGACGGAACGGACCCGACCCGACCCAACCGGACCGGACGTAACGGACCCGACCCGACTAGACCAGACCAGACTCGAACCCCGGATCGGACTGACCGGGCGACCCCGTACCGGACCGACGGGACCCGACCCCCGTACCTGACCGACCGGGCCTGACCCTGGACCGGACCGACCGACCGACTCGACCCTCGGATCGGACCGGACCGATCGGACCTGACCCCCGAACCGGACCGACCCGCAGACCCGATCGACCGATCGACCCAACCCCCGGACCGGACCGACCGGGCCTGACTCCCGAACAGACAGACCGAACCAACCCCCGGACCAGACCGACTAGACCCGACCCTCGGATCCGAACCCCCGGACCCGTCCCTGGACTGGACCCACCAGACCCGAGCCCTGGACCCGATTTACCGAGCGGGAGGCCTGGTCAGTGCGATCTGACGGTCGGATTGGGTCCGGGGGTCGGCTTTTCAAAAAAGAAGTAGATTTGAACATGTTTTCTATTATAAAAATAAAAAATTTCATTTTTCAGTTTTGAACGCATTTTTAAAAAATTTCATGTATTTTTTAAAGATTAGAAATAAAAGATTAATAATAAAAACCAGAAAAATATTTACCACAACGGCACTACTAAACGCGCACCCGTTGTTCTCGGTCTTTCCACGCGTGAACGCACGATGACGTCAATTTTCCCTCCGTCTAAAACCTTTCCTCTCCCATTAATTAAACCCTACTAAGCCCGAAATTCGTCCAATTTGCAGCACCAGCAACGACGATTCGAATAGAAGATTCATAAAAATCACCTAATTCGTCAATCATTCGATGTCCTTGACAGCTAAAATGAAAATCAGCGTCTCAAATCCAAAAGTATGGATCGTGATCGGCGTCAGCGTCGCCGGTATCTTGATCCTCGCCTCCGAGACCAGGAGGCGTCGATTAAAAGGTAGGTACACAGTAAGAGAAGATTACGGTGCTTTTATAGAGCGGTTCGAGTTACTTCCGTTTCCTCAGCCGCCTCCTCCCGTCGCTAAACAGCCTCTTTCCGGCCTAACGTTTGCCATCACTGATGTGTGAGTTTCCTTCTTCTGTTCTGTAGATTAATGATTTGTATATATTGACACTGGATGAAGATATCTCGTTGATGAACCTCCTTTTGCAATGTGCACAATACTAGTTGCAATTTTCACAGAAAGTGACAAAAAATGGCAAAGTTTG
This sequence comes from Deinandra increscens subsp. villosa, assembly GCA_039602395.1. Taxonomy (NCBI): domain Eukaryota; kingdom Viridiplantae; phylum Streptophyta; class Magnoliopsida; order Asterales; family Asteraceae; genus Deinandra; species Deinandra increscens. The sequence continues at coordinate 49,111,459 of JBCNJP010000008.1, forward strand.
GCTGTTTAATGACTGTTAACTTGAGGAGCAAGTAATCTGGATAGAAATATATGGAAAAGAAGTAAGCTAGCAGCTATGCATTTTTTGTGGACAGTACTACTCTTTTATGTTTTTGTAGAAAAATGATAGTTATTTGCATCAATTAAGTGACACTAGTGGAACAATTAGGTGTTTGCTCGGTTTAAATTGGCGACATTATTTAGTTCAGTTTTGAACTTGAAGCGTGCAACACTTTGCGCGTTATATAACTCAAAAACAAAAGAGCAGCTTGTTGCCCGCCTTCCTTGCGTGGTTACTTGAGTCTTGTACGTTACTTTTGTGGTTCAATGAGAGATCTTCACTTTGGTTTAAAAAAAAAAGAGCAATTGTTGTGATTTCTGAATTCTGCTGTTATGATGTAGCTTTGATGTGAAAGAGTATGTTAGTGGCTTTGGGAATCCCGATTGGAAAAGAACGCATGAGGAAGCTGGGAGGACTGCTGTGGTTATTACTACCTTGTTGCAGAAGGGGGCTACTTGTGTTGGCAAGACTGTCATGGATGAGTTATCTTTTGGGTATCGTTTTTCCCTTTTTGTATCTTTGTTATATTTTCTGTTGTACGTTGTATCTTTTGGGCATCCTTTTCCCTTTTTATCCTTGCTATATTAGGTGATGTACGTTGTCTAACTTCTAATATTTCGTGAAGAATAGAAGTCACACAAAGATCTTTGTATTTATTTGAACAACGTTTTCTTGTTGTATCAGTCCGAATTCTTTTGTTGTGTCTGATGTCTATTGTATGTTGGCTAAAACTCGGTAGTCAAGCATTTTTGACCATTTAAGTTTTTAAGATAAAGAACAAAACTCTTACCTAATTATAGAAAAGAAACTCTGGGATTCTATTTGTTTCATTTACTGTGATTGCTTTGTTATGTTGTTCAAGTTTTAATGATAAAGTTCTACCATGGATCTTGAAAGGGAGTTCTGAACTATGTCTTCAGGATAACCGGAGAAAATTCACATTATGGAACACCAACAAACCCATCAATGCCATCTCACATTCCTGGTGGATCGTCTAGTGGTTCAGCCGTTGCTGTTGCCGCAGAGCTTGTCGACTTTGCTATCGGTAATTTTCTTTCATCTGTAGATGAAAATACTTGCATTTGGAAATTGGAATAAGTAAGCACTTATACTAGTCTCAGTTGTAAATGTAGCTACCACCGTGTAATGGATTGGATGAGTTATATCCTTGAATCTTGAGAATAAGGATTTTGTCATTGTTGGGGTCTTGTGTAACAAAGTAATAATTGCTGTTTTTCCATGTGGGGATATCTTTCATGACTTGTTAATTTAGTGAATTGCATTTGACATGTCTTTTGTTAACTACTCAGGTACTGATACAATTGGGGGAGTGAGAATTGCAGCCTCATTTTGTGGTGTGCTTGGATTTCGGCTATCACATAGTGTTGTATCCACTATTGGGGTTATCCCAAATTCACAGAGTTTAGACACTGTTGGTATGTTCAATGTTATTTTGTTTAACTTTTGATCATTTCAATCTACATGTCACTAGGGGTTTCCATTCTTTCGCAAGAAAATGTTTGGCATAAAACTCTGCTTGTTTGGAGTTTTGAGCTTCCTAGTTTTGTGAAATTGACTAACCTGTTTTCTTTTTACCCCATTGTTCTGATATTTTTTTACCACGTTAACTGATAGCCTATGCCTTATGGCCTATGCTAGTAATGTTATGTAATAATTAAAAACTTTCAGGAATATTTGCTCGTGATCCTTCCTTATTGCATCGTGTTGGACATGTGCTTCTTCAAATAAACCCAGCTGAACCTAGAAGGACAAGACATGTAATCGTGGCAGATGATTTATTTGAGCTATCTAAAGTTCCTCAACAGAGGACTGTATATATTGTTAGCAAAGTAACCGAAAAGTTATCTGGGTGTAAGTTCCTTAATAGAATTTTTGTGACCCATATTATGTAACCTATGATGCATTTACTTCTGCTTTGAGGATCTACAAATAGAGGGGATGGCTATTAATACTAATTGCATATTGTCCTTTTTGTTCAATACTTCAATATTTGTGCAGACCAAGCACCAAAGCATATGAATATTGGTCAGTATATTTTGTCAAACGTTCCAAGTCTAAAATATTTCAATAAGCAGACATCAAACCCGCAGAATGGAGCAGATACTTTGAAAGCTCTTTCTTCAGCGATGTTATTATTACAGAGGTTCAACCTTTCTCTGCATCTACATTGTTTTAGTTTTGTAATTGTTAAGGTGACAAAACATTCACAAATATTGTTTCTGTCATGAGCAGACATATATTATTTGTAACTAATATTCTTTTAACTCTCTAGTCATGTCTAAATGTGTTCAACCGTTGACATGCTGCTTGAAACATTTTCTGATAATGCCATCTAGCCATGTGTTTGGACTCAATGCTATTCCAGTCATCGACATTCATTACATAGGATAGCACAAACTCTCTTTTGCTTACTTTTTTCAATATATGGATGTCATTTTGCTCCTTTTTATTTTCATATGCAATTGCCACAATTGCCACTCTGACAGGCATCCCGCTATGAATTTCTCAGATATGAGTTCAAAACCAATCATGAAGAATGGATTAATGCAGTCAAACCCAGGCTAGGATCTGATGTATCTGATCGTATTCATGCAGCAATTACAGCTACACATGAAAATATTAAAGCTTACTACAAGGTCAGGACTGAAATGCGAGCAGCTATACGGAGTCTCTTAAAGGTACTTTACATAACTGAGTGAAAAGTCATATGTCCTTATTTTGTGAATACTTATTTTGTTCTGTTGCATTAAAAGATTGTATTGTTGTTTATAATTATTTTTTCACACAAATTATTGTCCTTGTGTGCATCATGGTGTAAGAGCTATTAGCGCTTTAAAAAATGATTAGTTTCTCATCAACACCTTCAGTTATTCCACATCTTGATGATGTAAGATTTAAAGACGCTTTTTTAGGTTTTTGTGACATCTCTTCTTGTGTTGAGAAAGCTACTTAGTTACTTGCTTAAACAGGGGGGCGTAAAAGAAGTTCGGATTTATTCAAAGTTTTTTTTTTAATGAAAAAGTTGCATCATTAGTTCTCTTTTTTCTGGTCTTATGAGCTGTGATCGAAACCGATAAACTGAAAGTGAAAAATATATAATTGACGACCTGTTGGAGCTGGAAACTTTTAGATTATTGAATAACGGAATAGTCATCAACTAAAGTTACTAGATCTAGGTCAGAAATACCATAATTGGCAAACACTAGTACATGTAATACCATATCTAGCGTTTAGACTACAAACCATGCTCTTTGGGACAGCGGCATTAATTTTAATGGTAGGGAAAAACAGAGTGCCATTAGCTGATTAGCTTCATATGGTACAACCGAGTCACAACTAGCGTTCTTAGCAAGTGTTGCCTGCAATTCAAGAAATCTCAAGATACCAGTTTCTAGAAACAGAGGGTGAAAAAAACATAAATTACAAGAAAAAAGTCTTGTTTTTCGATGAAAACAACCATTGTGATACACTAGACAGGACTTCCTTTTGCAGTTCTGCATGAACTCTTTGGTTTTGATTAAAACCATATTGGTTGTGGTGTTATATGGAAAAATGTATATTAAATTTGTATTCGGTAAAAAATATGTTTCTACTATCTTGATTAATCGTAGAACAGCTTGATTCCATCCAAACTCATGGAGGAAGTAGAAGGTATATGATTTTGAAGTTGTATTTGAGCTTTGACATAAAAAGGTTAATTAGTGTGTTTGAGGAATGAGCTGCAACATGATAATATGTTGGTAATGTTTACATTTTCTTTCGTACTGCAGCGCTCCATCCATCAAAGTAATAGACAAACTTATTTGATTTTTGTTTTATCTCCATTTTGAGTTAGGTTTTTTTTGTAATGTGTAAGTTTTTGACAGTTGATTATAGTTACTTAATGTTAGCTTCAGGGCTGGCTCTCTTTTTTTTTGCGGAAAAATGCCCTTGCTTAGGTTTGATTGCTTGATTTATCAATTGCTATTTGTAATCAGTGCTTTGGAAAAGATATGTAAATAGAGATATTATTATGTTTTTCTATATGCATAGAAAATGCATATTGCATACTGCAACCTTGGTTTTCCTTGAATTCCCTCTGAACCCATTTAACCTTGATTTGAACTTGAAGCTGAACTATAATTTGAGCTATTAAGATTCTTATTTTTGATTTGCTGTTTATTGTTGCAAAGGAACTTTAGCTATTGTAGAAGCTTATGGTTTGTGTGCTAATGTTCTTCCATTCATTAAAACATGCACATAGATAACCAGCTTGACTGCAAACATATGGAGTGAGCATAATAAACCCACATTTAGCAATTGATGATTATGATCTCTTTTTGTTTGGTAATGCAAGAGGCCTAGTACTTAACACTTTGACATCGATGAAATTTAGAACATTGTTAATTTGTATCAATAAGCTTGGTGCTTTACACTTTGAAGTTGATTACAGTCATTACACTTAGAATAGATATGTTCTTAGCTTTGCACGTTGCAAAACAGAAAGCTGTCTCTTTAGGCAGGTTTAAAGGCATCCAACTCCCTAACAATGGCCCTGCAATCTCACACCTCCTCTACGCTGATGACGTGATATTTATAGGAGATGGATCACTATCCAATACTCACTACATCACAAGATTTCTTAGATGTTTCCACCTTTCTGCAGGACTTAAGTTAATTTTGATAAGTGTAGGCTATTTGGCATCAGCTTGGATGTGGGTACCACCTGTCAGCTTGCAAACATCTTGAAGTGTTCGTCAGATTCCCTTATGACATATCTTGGGATCCCCATAGGTGCTAACATGAGACTCAAAAAGAATTGGCATCCTGTGATTGAAAAGTTCAAAGCCCGGCTCAATAACTGGAAACTTGTGACACTCTCTTAAGGAGGAAAATCTACTCTAATTAAGTCGGTTCTAGGAAGCCTTCCTCTCTATTTCCTGTCCCTGTTCTGAGCTCCATCATCGGTCATTAAGGAACTTGAATGCATTAGAAAGGACTTCTTTTGGGGTAACACTTCGGATCAGTTAAAAATTTCTTGGGTCTCATGGGATCGCATTCTGCATTCTGGCTCCAAAACAAAAAGGTTGGCTTGGGATCGGAAACCTCAAAGTGGCAAACATTGCTTTGCTATCTAAATGGGGATGAAGATTCAAGGTCAACATTGGTGCGCTTTGGGCAAGAGTAATCAAATCCATTCATTTCTCCTCTCGCATTCATGGCACTCTCCCACTCCGTAAATCAATCATGGGATACTGGAAACCGATACACACATCCATCAACGAGTTACAATCGAACGGTATAGATTTCTGGAAAGAAGTAAGGGCAGTGGTGGTGAAAGGCTCTTTCGTAAGCTTCTGGCATGATTCTTGGCTGGGTTACCGTTGTCTTTGCGACCCTTTCCCCTCTCTCTACCAGTCTACCTTCTAGATAGACGCAAATCATGCTCGGTGGTACAACGTATTCCTCCTTCAGTTGTTTCCCGCGTACCGGTTTGGGACTGGATTAATTCACCTTTAGACCTCTCCTTGGTGACTAGCTTGGAATCTCAGATTTGCAATTATACCTTCTCCGACTAGGCGGATAGCTGGATATGGTTACAGTCTTCGGATCACAACTTCTCTACGGCGAGTGTAAGAAGAAGCCTTGAGGACATGGGATTAAATTTTGTTTATAAATCACAAGTGGATTAAAGGTGTGCCCAAAAAGGTGAATATTTTCTCATGGAAAGCGGCCATTAATCGCATTCCTGCAAAAGAAGAACTGCAAAGACGGGGTGTAACTTTTGCAACACTCTGCGTGCTCATGGTGTGGGTCGGCAATTGAATTTGTGGATCATCTCTTAATTAAGTGTGATATGGCCTCAAACTTGTGCAAGCGTATCAAAGACTGATGTAAGTTCCAATTCCTCGCTTCCGGTTCCATCCAACAAATGTTTGATCATTTGGCCTCCCAAGCAATTCCCTCAAAGCTTAAAAGCACCTTGTTCACTATATCCTACGCTACCGCTTGGGCAATCTGGAAAGCTAGAAATGGAAAAGAATTCCAACACATGAACACGCATCCTGGAAAGATTGTGGAGGACATCAAATTGGACACTTTCCTGTGGCTCAAGCATAGGGCAAAACATTTAGATCTAGACCGGTGTTATTTCCTTAATTATGCTTTGTATTTTATTTAAACTCGTTTTCTTGTTTGTTTCTTGTATTCCTCTCTATCTTCTCGCTAGCTTCAATAAATTCTTTGCCGTTAAAAAAAAGATATGTTCTTGATTTTTGCATAAACCTGGAGATGACAAAAAATTAGTGGTACACATGATAATGAAGAATGTGTAAATTTTTTTATGTATTCATGAAGTGATATCTTGTTTATTGAAAACCAATTTTAGAAGAAAAAGATAATAAGACAATAGTTAATAGTTAAGATTGCAAGTATAAGAAAGCAAAAAATAAAAATAATAAAAAAAATATAGAGATAAGGATGAGGAATGGAATGTGGGGTATTTTTGAAAAACAGAGAGTTAAATTTTAAGAAATGATAAATTTTAGTTAAATTATAGAGATAAGGATAAAGAATGGGCTAATAGTGCTCTAAGTCCTTAAACATCCCATAAAACCTCGAGTTGGTTAACGGGTTACTTGATAATCTTGTATTACTTTAAGGGAACTTATCAATAAAGTACGATTACTAAACCTCTTTAGCTTACTCAAATTACTCGTACCTGGTTCATTTCAGAAAACTATGCTATTGAGAATCTAGTAGAATTGAAGTATGTTAACTTGGTCTATGAGCATATTACAATTGGCCTATTCATGTTTGTTCATAAAGGTAACTGTAGACTTCGACAGTATGACTCGTATGAATTGCATTAGCACAGACCCTGTAATTTCTTTATTTGTATTCCATGCTATCTTTTTGTATATCATGTTTACACGCATTTACGTGATGCCATTTGATACTGACCTGTTCTGCAGGATGATGGAATTTTAGTTGTTCCTACGGTTGCTGATACGCCATTAAAACTTGATTCAAAGAAAGCTCTTTTATCAGAATTTCATGATTGGGCATTTCCTCTACTAAGCATTGCTACTATGTCCGGCTGCTGTCAGGTACCTTTATTTCTTATCTTCATAGTGTAAAACCACTGGACATAGACCTTTTATTTTACTGGATAATCTCACTTGATAAAACTGTCATGCAACTTATGTCCAGGTTACTATACCCTTTGGAAAGCATGAAGATTGTCCGATTGGCGTTTCGTTTATTGCAAATCATGGATCTGATAAGTTTCTTCTAGATACTGTCCTGGACATGTACCAACCTATACAGGAACAAGTTAGTGCTGTTACCAGTTTGCCACCATCACTAGACTTGAATGGACACAGAAATGCTTCTGAATTGTTGAAGCAGAAGGTTTTACTCTTCTATTCTATACTTTTGGTGCATATCAGTATGAATTGACTCATGATTTGATTTCATTGAGTTTTATATTTGTGCTTACAATTTAAACTTGAAATTTTCTTATGTTTATCACCTAGGGGTGTTCACAGTCTGGTTTGGCTGCTTTGAATTTTTTTTAGCCGAAATACTAAATACCGTTTCGGGAAACGAGAAACCGAACCTGCTGGTTTTTAGCATTTTGGTGGTTTGACGGTTTGGTTTGGCTGTTTGAACATAATACGGTTTATAGTGAAGTTTTCAAAATGGTACATTGTTCATGAATATAATACGTATAGTAATTTCATATTCCAAAAATGAAAAAAATAGAAGATAAACAAAACAAAAAGGTTGAACAGCCTGTTCCAAACCATTGGCCTGACCATAAAACCTCAAAACTTAGCCATACAAATCTCAAGCCAACTGAACCGGCCCTACTTGCATCGGTTTTGATGGTTCGGTCGGCAGGTCGGGTTTCAATGGTTTATGAACAGCCCTATTATACATCTTTTTTTTTTTTTTTTTCAAACTCAGCCTTTTTACTAGTGGTTTTCGTTTTCCTCTTTTCATTGTTACGTTCTCCTGTTGTTTTGGAGTTTGGGGTTTCCCTGGAATCAACCTTCATATCCTTTGCGGTGGGGGTAAGGCTGCTAACCACCACCCCCCCCCCCCCCCCCGCACCACAAAGACCGTACTAATAGTATTTTATGTGCTTTTGGTGGGACTTTACTTGGTACGGTGGTTGTTGTTGTATTTCATAAAAGATACAAGGTTTAATACTGTAAAAAACCAATATACTTTCTCAGTTTGCATGCTAAAGTTCCTCAACCTGTTGTTCCATCTCTATCCACTAGGATAGAGTAAAGGTTTGCCCTCATCTCACCCTCCCCAGACCATCTTTGCTATGAGTGAGATTTTACTAGGTAGTTTGTTTTGTTAGTTTTTGCTCTTGTTACTTGGAACTATTTTTGTTTCACGTTTTTGAGTATCAGTTTTATAGTTCTGTTTTGTCTTTTTGTTCAGGGAAATGCGGCATACAAGGGAAGACAGTGGAATAAAGCTGTAACATATTATACTGAAGCCATTAAGTTGGATGAATCCAATGCTACTTTCTACTGCAACAGAGCAGCTGCGTACTTAGAACTAGGATGGTCTTCTTTCTGGCTATGAGTTGTTTTTTAAATTAATCTTTTTTATATCAAATGGATATATGCTGACATGACTATGTTATATCCCAGCTTTCAGAAAGCCGAGGAAGACTGCACCAAAGCAATCTCACTTGATAAAAAGGTCAGCTGACATGACTATGTTATATCCCAACTTTTAAAAACTAATGATGTCTATTCCATTGTCATTGTACCATGTGCTGCGTTTTGCTTTCATTGTGACTCAAAGGTGGCAATTTCAACCGTTTACTTGAGAATGGTTCAGTTAAAGGCTATGTTCTATTCCAAATGGGTTAAAATTCTAATAATAAAAATATTTGGCCAAAAATGAAGCAAGTTAAATGGACCAAATGGGTTGATAGTTAAACAAAACAAGTCAAATATGTATAACTGACCGTTTCAACTCACAGTATCTATCTGACCTGTTACCTGACATGCCCATTGCACCACCTCTAGGCTGTGTAATCTAGTAAAGCTGTTTGACTTATCTTGAGCTAGGTCGAGAGTTTGAACGGGAAGTAGAAAACTGATTGTATCTTACTCCACTACATGTTTCATATTCCTCTGTATTCCCAGTGATTAGACTTCTTGCATTCTCTTTCCAGGCGCATTTCAATGTCAAACATGCATTATTAAAGGATTACTTTTTTTTAAGGCAGGATGAGCGAAACCTATAGAACACCTAAAAACTTTTTGCATCATATGTGTGGTGCTTACACTCGAAATCGATCTCTAGCTTTTTACACTCTTTGTGTTTGATGTTTATTAAATGGATAAGGGCTGTGCATAATAAGTAACCTTTTTTCTGGCAGAATGTAAAGGCGTACTTGAGACGAGGTACTGCTAGGGAATCAGGTCTCTATTATAAGAAGGCTCTTCAAGGTGTGTATCTTTATATTATGCAAGATTTTACATTAAAGACGAGAAAAGCTAATTATTTAACAAATGTACTCTTTTTTTGTAAGTAAAGTAGCTGATAATTTCATATTTCATTTTTTAATATTTTTCTTTCATATTTCATTTTTTAATATTTTTCTTTCATGTTCTTAATTTTCTGTGCATGGGAGGAAAAAACTGACATTTTTACAAATGTACCCTTCATATGTAAACATAAAATTTAATTGACAGCGTGGTTTGATGGTTGAGAGAACTATAAGATCTTTTTTTTTTCTGGATCCTTTCTCTTCTCTTCTGAAAGAACACTGAGAAGGCCAAAAAAACACACAAGAAAAAACACACACAAATAGCTCGAGAACATGGTTTGATTGACTTGGACATGGTTAATGTTTGATTGTGTCGGCTTTATGCAAATGCCCGCAGATTTCAAGCATGCGCTCGTACTGGAACCTCGGAACAAGGCTGCCAAAGTGGCTCAGAAGAGGCTACAGAAACTAGTAAGTTGATCTGCTTTGGCTTTTTTATTTAGAAATTGCATGAGTTTTGTTCTTCTAATTTTGATAACTTACATGAGAGGAGGTGTCTTTTTGTTACATCCGTATCTAAACTAGCCTCACGCAGCAGCCCCTCTTGTGAATTTAATGAAACAATAATCGATTTTGTTGGGAGCAATGGAGCATATCTAAACAATATATTCATATTGAGGTCTATGTGCTACTAGTATTAATTAGGTTTCATTTTTATTTGATATGGTTTCACAATTAATTTGTGAAATTGATTGTAATGTCACCTTGTGTTTATATATCACACACTAAATATGTATACGATGCTCAAGGCTGTCGCCCGTCTATGAGGGTTTGCGAGATGTGCTATCATATAAATTTTAGATTAAGTTCTATTTTAAGTGGTTGAGAGTGAAAATGATTGTAAAATTAAAAGGTGAAAGCTTAAGTCCTTTGAACAAAATGAGTTTTGTTATTTTGAGTTTCTTGTTGAAATGGGGATGACACGCGGCATTGGAGATCTACTAAAGTCACTTAAGTTTTTTTGTTTCTCTAAAGTCACTCAACTTTTATTAGTTGTTCCAATGTTGTATTCAATTTTGTAAGTGCTAAATAAATTGAAGTGAGGCAAGTGAAACATATATGAATCTTGGTTACATATAACCAAGTTTCATAATTGTTCAATTTAGGTTAAATTAAAAAAAAATAAGCACTAAATAGTAAACAATATTCTTATATGTTTTATTTGCCTCGCTTAATCTTAATTCCTTTTGAAACTTTTATTAGTTGTTCCAATATCGTATACAATTTTATAAATGCTAAAGAAATTGAAGTGAGGCAAATAAAACATATATGAATCTTGATTACATATAACCAAGTTTCATAATTGTTAGTTTTGTTACAATTAGACATGAAAATCATGTAATTTCTTATTATTAGTTAAACACACCAAAAACCTCATATTTTATTCTTATGAAATATTTCACATTATTTGAAGCTTTCACAAAAGATTCCTACATTATATCCATATGCATGCTTTTTGTTACCTTTCACAACTGTTTCCTGCCTTATTTGCTTCAATCTAGTTTTCTTTCCCTTTCTTTTTCTACCTTTATTGCTACTTGCTAGTAGTGGTGGTGGTAATTGAGTAGTCATGCTCCAAGAAAGTTTTTTTTTTGACACTTTATTTATAGTTTTCTACCTTCATTGTTAAAAATTTCTTGAAAGTTGCCATTTACGTCATATAGTAAGTTGCCATTTACTTCATATAGTAATTGGAATCTTGAAAGTTGTTTACAGATGGTGAAAGAATATGAAGCTAATAATGCAAAAAGGATACAAGAAATTGCTGATTACTCCTCAATTAACTCACGGATGTCAATGGCAAATGGGGCGGATGCATGGGAAATGATTCCAGAAGAAATTCGGGAAACTGAAAGAAACGAACTTGAGCTTGAAATCCAAGAGACGATTCGGGTGGGAGAATCTGTTGGTATTCAGATGACTGGGTTTGAGGATCAATTACGAACGTTGATTTTGGAGGAAATGGCGTAGAAGTTACAGAGACGGATTATGGACGGTAAACTTTTGGGGGACATGTGGCTCTTGCAAGGCAAATTTGGTTAAAAGGTTGAAGACGGAGCACAAATTATCGTTCATTGCAATTCAAGAAACTCAGAAAACAGGTATGTGTTGGGAGTATTTACTTGGATTTTTGGATAAGACTCCAGTTGAGTCAAAAATGTTGGATAATTTTCGTTATAATTATGGCCTTAGGACCATTTCATAATAATTATATAACTATGCCAATATGGCATAAGTAGTCCCTATCTTTTTAACGGTTACTTGATTGAGAGACATCACAACACGAGAGACGACATGAAATATTACGTGATTTTGAGTTTCGGGTTAAATAATCACCTGGTTTGATGTATCATGTTCACTAATTTTGTTTTAAGCATTTAAAGATCAAAGGATATGGTTATTAGATTAATTTGCAAATTTTTTTGGTCAAAGGTACAATGATAATTGATTTCAACTGCACTAAAGAGTTGGGTCAACGGGCAGATGATATGGTCAACGAGTGATAATGAGTTGAGTTGAATGGGTTGTTTTAAAAGTAAAAGTTGGTTTTAATCCAAACCGATTTAGGGTAAAATGAGTCTGGGTTGAAAGAAAACATTTTATTGAAAAAGTATTAAAAATATTATATGAGAATTATGTTGAGTTGCATTTCAAAAAAGCTTGTCTAGGCGCGAGGTGACATAGGCGAGCAACGGAGTTGATCGCTTCAATGCTCTTTGACACTTGCACAGAAAGTAGAATGTCACATGTTTTATTCCTTCTTGTTTCACTCTCGTTTTCTCTTTTAGGGAGATGGTGTGTTTGAGTTGGATCTTTCGGTTTCATTTGGGTGTTTATTCCTATTCCAAACTAGATATACCAACTTCTATAAAGGAACATGCAACATGAAAGGCATCTAACAAACACAAAGAAACGGGCATTGTGAGGGAAAATAATCAACAGAAAATCATACAATACATGTCTAACATGAATGTGGGTGATGATCCACAGAGATATGCGGAGAATTGTTTTTAAATTGATTTCGGTAGGTATTGCAAGTTAACCTTAGAAGCAAGGTCCTTGGTGTGGTAAAAGTTATAGCACAAATGACTCATTTACATCAAAAACATCAGAAGAAGATAGCAGAGGTTCCTGCAAGTTTAATACCACAATAAGAACCCACTTTCAACCACCTAGTGGTTAATCATTTAAAGAAAAAACAAACTTTGACTTTTTGAATGTCAACCAAGGTATTTTTCCCACTACAAATTTCAAAAATTTATTTTGTTGGCATTGAGAAAGCTGGATAACATGTAAAAAAATTGATGCCATATATAACTTGTGGGATTCCTTAAGTATGTTTGAATCTCTAAAAGCAAAGAAATTGACTTTGCACAATGTTGCATATAAAAGTCAAGATTTGAGTTTGACCTGTAGTCTTTCGCGGTGAAAAAGTCCTCGAAGACTGAAACCCTTTGCGTTGGCTTCCAAAATGTTCTTGTGCATTGAAGCCAAGAGACCAGCATAAGTCACACCTGGCTCCTCCACAATTGCTTTCCGAAAACTGTATGTCATTGCACCTTCCATTTGTTTTCCTGACTCTGAGAAAGCCTAAACAAAAAGTCAAAAAGTCAAAATGAACAGGTTGGGTAACATGCCAAAAGGAAAATGGACCTTTTTGCCTTTTTGCGCTGATTGGGTTTAGAGTTTTACCTTAAACGTTTTTTGACCCGTTTCTTTTTAAGCTAATTTCTTTTATAATTATAAGTGGCAATCATGACCCATTCTTCAAAGAATAGGTTGATTTTGGCCAAATCAAATTGTATATGTTTACAGTTTATATGGGTCACCTCAAATTAGAGAATGAGTTAAATTGGTTTTACTCATTTTCTTTGCTTTTACTTATATATCATAAACTAAATGTACCAATTCATAAACAAATGTAGCGAAAATGCAATTAGAAGATCTACTCACAGATGTTTCTGCAGCAAGTTGATTATCTTCACATCCACTGATAGAAATCGCATGTCCGCCACTAGTGCCCTTATAAACACCAGATGGAGATCTGTTATCTAACCAATGATTCCTGCCAATAAACCAGAACACACCAAAATAACTTAAATATCAAAACCATCTATTAAAAACAATGTGATTAATTAATTATACATACTCTTTTGTGCTATAGATGTTTGTTAGATCAAGAATTGTTCCACTGTGACAAGCATCAATAATGGCATGAAGTTTGACACCGTTCTTGAGAGGTCTAACAATGGTGTCATTGATTTCATTATCAACAATGATTCCTACAGTTCTAAAATCTACAGGACATATTGATTCGTTGAATCCATCAAGTTCATCGTCAAAGAAATCAGGTTTCCATACGCCATGACCTGAAAAATAGAACACCAGCGAGTCCCCGGGCTGGTTGTCCCTCACGAGCCATTTCAAAGCTTCTTGGATGTTTCTTTTTGTGGGATGAGGGTGTGAGTCCATTTCTGCAAGATTGTTTTTAACCGTATTAGTCGCGCAGCTCCAACCAAATAGTAAAAGTACCGAAGCAAACAAACAAATGTACCCAGTAAAATCCCACTTTAAAGAGTAGGGTCTAGGTCAGATGAAGACAAACTTTACCTCTATCCCATGGGAGATCCCAGGCAGTAAAAGAACCGAAAGAAGCCCCAAAAAGTGTTTTGGAAAAAAGCACTTGTGGTAAAATGAGTCATATGGGTCAGCTACGAGTTAAAATTGGTAATTTTTGTTATGGGTCAGGTTGGTTTGACCCGAAACTCTTTTTAACCAAAACAATAATACTAAAACTTTTTTAATGAAATGATCTTAGGAGGTGTTATGCATTACAAATACATTTTGCGCGACTCTCAACCCGTTAAAGACATTTGACCACCTTTTAAGCTATCTTTTGTTTTACCCGTTTGAACCGATAAAAAATAAAACTAGCCCATATAGACCTCAGTTGACGCCTTGACGGGTCGAATGGCACTTCTATAACACAAGTGATATGTATTTTAGTGGGGGGATTAGGAATACCTGCAAGAATGTGGATAGAACTACTAGGAAACCCAAATCTTGAAATTAGTAACTCCCGGATGTTGATCACATCATAGTTAGTTCCTTTAAGTTTATACTTCTGTTTATCATATGTCACGCCACAAAGAAGTGCACGCTTCCCTTTAACGGTTTCCCAGTTCCTAATCGACTCAAGCGTTGACTTCTCATAACTAGTCAGAGAATTAGAATATGGAATGTCTCTCCTATGAAACATCTTATCAAAGAAAACATGCAGGCCCTTTCTAGCATTGGTGAACTTATCGCGTTCTTTAGTCGACTGTAAGTGTGTGTCTCCATCATCTGAAACAAATTCTTGACAATCAGAGCAACAAATAGGTTTGGTCACTTTTAACATGGCTATCTTGGATGGTAGATTAGTGTTGTTGAAAGAAAAGACAATGCTTTAATGATTGAAAAAATGATCTATTTATTATAGAACTCCTGAAAGTGAACCTGATTCCCCAACATGGCAACATAGATGATAGGAATGTCTTTTTGAGATTCTTGCTTACCCTTTGTAAATCAACCGCTCATTTTATTCTCTGAAAATATAGCTAAGAATTAAGTATTTTATCTATTTAGCCGATTCATGTCAACTTGCAGAAACATTACAAAACGTCTTGCGAGTTGCGAAGCTACAAATATATTCATATTTTGTTTATACAATCAACTTTATACTCCACTCTCATACACTCGATCTAGGAAATAATCACTATAACTCTTTTATTTTTTTATATTAAAAATAAAAAATTTAGGTTATGGAGTATCTGGACAGGAAATGTATTTTTGGATTGTGGGTAAACCCAAAATAAGTTTGATTGTTTATAAACACGATTAAAAAAAAAAACAAAAAAAAAAAAAACTAAGACGGTATTAATATATAACCATTTTCTTATGTAATCTGTTTCTCGTTTCCCCGGCTCTAGTGTCTTGCTAGGGGTCGGGTGTTCCGTTAATGAAATCGCCGTTCAAAAAAAAAATAACCATTTGAAGGGAAACTAAAATTGACGGGTTACATCGTAAATGTGTTTGAATCCAGAAACTTTGAGCAAAATATGTCATCATCATCAGCTCAAATAAAGGCATAAGAACATAGGGATTCAGTACCTGTTGATTAATTAGCATAAACGATCATGATAAAGAATTATGAAAAAATCAAAAAAAAAAAATCCGACCTGCCGGATTCGAACCAGCGACCTAAGGATGTCTATGATAACACTACAGTCCTCCGCTCTACCAACTGAGCTAAGGTCGGATGTTATTTTCGTACTCGAATACATAATTAAATCGGAACCTACCAACTATCCGAATTGAGTAAATTGACGGAATCCGAAAGACCAGATTCCGAATTCCGAAATATGAATAAAGGTGCATATACCGGTCAATCTTAAAAAAAAAAAAAAAAGACCGGCTCGGTTAAAACCGGATTGTGGAAATCTAATATTCAAACCGACAAAATCGATTTGCTTAACAACTAAAAAACTATATTTAAAAAAAAAACTGATTTTTTAATCGGTTCCTCCACTTTGAAATCTCAAACCGAACCCTAACACGTATCGATTCATAACCCGTTTCTATTGTAACAGTTAAAAACCGTTTCCAATGTTGGTAAGTCAGAGACCGAACAACGAAATACAACGACAATTTTACTAAAACATAAGCAAATTTCTTGATTGTGACTTCTGATGTTCGACTATATATACAGACTCAAGGTTTACAACCCTTTGATGAAACGTCACTTCCCTATTTGACCAGTTATAGACTTTGCAACTTGACAATACAGACCCTGAACTATTTACAGTGACACACAGACTCTAAACCTGACTTTGCAGACTGACCCTTATAACACACTTTTAACTACTAATATATTTAGTTTAATACCAATATATAAAATTATAATAATAATATTGTAGGGTAAGAGTCATGCGAAAATCACTCTTATGTTAAAAACCAAAAAACCAACACTAAAAGATTTATATCTCTTTCATACATTAATATTTTTTTTAAAACAAAATTACATCAAAAATCTTAGAATTTTGTTATACTTAATTCTGGGGAAAAAATTGGCGTTTCGTAACTTTTTTTTTATTGCTAAACATGTGCAGTATAACTATAAATTATATTACACATGTGTAGCATTATTAGATCTTGATGATTATGATGAACATTGAGCATGATTAGATGTTGTTTAGGTTTTTTTCTTTGAGCGGCCATTCAACAAACAAAAATACTAACAAGGAGCTAGATTACATGCATAAAACAAAGGAAAAATTACACCATCTGTTCCAATCAATATAATTGAGTTTGCCCCGATTAGTCAACCAAATCGACAAAGTCTTTATTTCTCCAAGCACGTCTTCCGCCTTGGCGCTTCTTTCTTTGAAAACACATTCATTTCTTGACTTCCAAATGCACCATAAAGACGTAAGGAAGATTTCATGATGCAAGTTTTTCGGCCCCTTGGACATCAACCAACTTTCATGTGCCATCATCACATCCTTAACCGAGAACATAAAAAATGTTGACGTTTTCCACCAATTTCAAACTAGGGTCCAACAAAGTCCGCCCACGGACAAGTAACAAGCAAATGATTTGTGGATTCTTGACAAGAATAACAACCGGATTATGCAGCATCCATAAGACAACCCCTTTTTACTAAGCCCACTTTCAATGGTATCCTATCCATACCAGCTTTCCATGCAAAGGCATTAACTATAAGCGGGATTCACCTAAGCCACGTGATCTTAAACAGGAATGATTAAAACAAGTTATGTTGAATCATATCTTTTAGATCCTTAACCATGAATATTTCAGCAACACCAACGCCCCAGCCCCAACGATGACCTCCTCATTGAACCTTACATCTTCAACTAATTATTGAATTTCAATACACTCCATTTGAAAAGAATTCATCACCTAAGGACGACACCAAGCCCCTTTGAAAGTAGCCCCTTCTCCCTCCATCAAAACCCTCTCCACCACCTTATTGTCACACCCCAACCGACGGTGGAATATGTCGGGGTGTGATGATTGTCCAGATGCATACAACACTAAATATTATGTTGCGATATTCTTAATTTAGCCTATTTCACAAAAGATAGCAAACATAGATCAACCAAAATTCAGAGTTACAATCCATACAAAACATCCATAAATTTTAATCATAAATAGTCATAAGTTATTTTATTAGGTCGACTAAGGTCCATGAAGTCCTATGGTGATATGCAACACGATCAAACAACATTACCTGCAACATGTAGAACATACGAGTCAACTACAAGAGTTGGTGAGTAATCATAAGTTTAATTATCACATAAGCATAAAACAATGAAATATCATAAGTAAAACGTGAATCAACCCTGACTTTTGGGTTTCAATCACCCGACACCAAAACCGGTCAAGTCAGGTGGGCAGTCAAGCCAATATATCTATCATCGATTCCCCGGCCTTTTTAGTGTTAATGATCACGTATAGAGTATGAGTGAGCAAAAATCCACAATATATCACACAAGTCTAACATACATATTGATACGGGGCTAGCCCTTGAACCCGATCCGCCCGGCTCATATGCGGAAGAAAGCCAGCAGGCCGAAAGTGGCTAGGAGAACCCGACGTCCAAGCCACCCAGTTGGTTTTAATCAACTTGGGTTTATCCTTTATCCACCTATTTTATTTAAGTGTTTGTTTGAATTTCCGTAGTTATCTTCAAGTCCTTTTTTATGTTTATCTTGTTGCTTGTTTCCCAATATTTATTGGGTTATTTAAACTCTTTCAACGTTGGAATAAAGGTGGATTATTTTGTTTGAAAACTATTGTTTCTTGGTTCTACTGAACCTGTTCATCGCCACCGGTTCTTGGTGTCGAGGTTCGTCCGGTTTTGTGTTGTTTAGACCACCACGGTATTACATATCATACATAACAGGCATAGAGTCACGTTTATTTTTTAGTAAAGTATATCGAGTATGAGTTTTGATGCGGTACATGTTGCACCCCAAAAACATAAAGTAAAGAAGGGCTATGAATACTCACATGATAGCAGAGTCGAAAAGCGAAAATAAATACCGATAACATAGTGGGTCAAACCTGAGATCACCTTGATGACCGAACGAGGCAGGAGAAGCGACCGACAATAAATAAATAAATAAATAAGTAAATAAATAATTAAGGTTTTTGATCCAAAACAACATGACAACATGATTGACTCAATGATTCGTTGGTGATGCGTACGTTATGGAAACATGGTCTATCATAAAGCTAAGGACAATATCATGAATTCCTAAGTAAACAAATATCATCATGGGAGTCAATATAATGGCTATATCATCATTCGTATAATTTTTATTAAGATCGACCCTAGGTCTATCATGTATGTCCTAGATCTAGTCATAATCCATCATGAAAATAAAATCTTGTTGATGATATTCATAGATCTAACTCTAGAGAGCATGCATGACATAGATCTTAACATTCCATAACATAAAAAACACAACCTAATGATCATATTCATAGATCTAGCCCTAAGGAGCGTGTATAGTATAAATCTAGTCATTTCATAGCATTAAAGACTCGCAATCAGAAGCTATTTTCCATCCTAACCACTATTGGAAAAGAAAAATAAATAAATCATGAAGCGTTAGAGAAATGCATATATATATATATATATATATATATATATATATATATATATATATATATATACAAATAACCTAACCACCAAATAACCCTTAATCGTACATATAGTAGAAAATAACATAGAGATCAAAAAGAGATGAACCTGACCTACCAAAAAAGCATAGTTGTTTCAAGTTCAGAACACCACAATAAAATCAGAATTGATTGATCTTGCCACCAGAAACCCGACGTCCTAAGAGAGAGTGAAAACCATCATCTACCACTGGTTCCGGTGAAGTAGTCTATTAAGAGGCGCCCTTCGGAGATGCAGATTAACGGTGGAGTGTGGCGATCAAAGCAAAGACGGCAACCGAAAAACCCTTTCAAGGGTTGCCATGTACGGGATTTACAGACTGTAATCACCTTCAATATCCGTCAGCAAAGGCGCTGATGGATCCAATAAGATAAAGCTCAACGTTGGCCTGAAAAGGAGCATCGACAAAAGGGATCCGATCAACCACAGTAACCATCCAACCGACAAACCCTAAATCGCGAAAAAAAAACCTTAGAATCAACTGTGAAAATGATAGGCCAAAGTGAGAGAGATAAATGGCAGAGGACTCGCAAAGAGATAAATGGAGAGTGGCGTGTATATGTGATAGATTAGGTAAAAAGATAGAGTTGTTCAAATAGCTTAAATATGTATTCACCTCACTTGTACATCATGTTTAAAAACTGCTATCATGTGTACATTAGGGGCTTATACAATATGTTTTAGAGATTGTACAATGGGTTGTAATTTGTATATATAGGGTAATATGGGCGAACCACAACATACCAATCACATCCCCAACACATCAGAACGCACCTAGGCTACACTATATCATCTCTCTCTAGGTTTTCAGTTTACACACACACACGTATGCAATATAGCTATTAGTTATACTACATATATATATGTAACATTATCATTAGTAATACACATGTTTAGTATTAAAAGAAATCACAAAACGTTAACTATTTTCCAAAATTAAAAAATAATAGAATTCTAAGATTTTTAGTGTAATTTTTTTTGAAGTCATAAGCTATAAATGTTTTATAGTTCTTTTATATATTGTTTTTTTTAACAAAAAGGGTTTTCGCATTTGGCACGATCCTTCCCTATGTTATTGAAAGTATATTTTTGTAATAAGAAAGAGTTAATTGCCATTTTCGTTCATGAGGTTTGTAAGGTTTAGCCGTTTCAGTACAAAAAAGTTTTTTTTTCTCCTCGGCGTCCACGTTTCTAATTATTGCCATTTTCGTCCCCGTCACTAATTTCGTTATATATTTAACTGGAAACATGGGTATTGTTGTAAAACAATATTACCTATTTGCTTTTTTTTTGAACAACTTATATCCCTAAAAAAAGGGGGAAGTCGGACGACTTTGTTTCCCACATGTAGCTCGGATATTTGCAGGACACTTGATCTTTATATAAAATTTAATGAAGAAATGAAGGGATGAACTTGTCACACTGTAACACCCCAAAATTTCATAACTCGAATTATATACGTGTGCTATACGTGTTAAGTAGCTAAAACGTATATTGATATGGTTTATGGGTTGATAAATGGGTAAAGGGAAATGAATTGCAAATGCTATACGTGTTTATAGATACATATGATATATGTGCTAGATAGCTAAACGTGATGAAACGTATGAAAAATGCATGTTTACCCATTAACAGGTAATGAATTGATAAAAGATAGGGTTATATGAATAATACACGTGTTGGTTAATTGATACGTGTTTTATATCAAAGATAATTGATATACATGATATCAAAATGAAATACGTGTTTAGAAACAGATATGATGGAAATACATGACAACCGGAAGAAAATACATGTACACAATTGTATTATGTGTAAGTATATACATATATATATACTAATGACTTAAATGCATGTGAAATATTCATTTGATGGATATATATGTGGTAATACGTGTTAGAATACTTAAACATGTGAAAAATAAATAAGAACGCATCCTTACGTTAAAATAATGGTTAAAAATAAATAAATACATAATGTATACAAGTATTATACGTATCTATATGTATTTATACGTATTTATATTAACCCGAGGCTTAGAAGTTATTATAAATGTGTCCTAAAGTGAATCGGAGCATGAAATAATAAGTATATGGAAATAGAGGGGCTAAAATGTAAATTGATGAAAAAAATATATATAAATATATATTTAAATATACGAAAGTATATATAAACCTTATCAAAGGTATCCCGAGCCCTAAAAATATTAGAATTATGTCCCATAATGTTTTGGTACATAAAATGATAAAGGAATAAAAGTATGAGGGGCTAGGCTAAAGTGCAAAATTATGAAATATATATATATATATATAAAGAAATATATATATATATATATATATATATATATATATATACGTATGTATACGTATATCATCAAGCGTGTCCCGAGCCTTAGAAACTTTTATAAATATGCCCTATAATGTTTTTAAGCATAAAATAACAGTTTGGTAGAAGTCTGGGGGCTAAATTGTAAATAAAAAGTTGAGGGACCAAAACTGTCATTATCCCATAGTTGCCAGGCGGTATGCGAGGGGTGGCTCGCGATACGTGGCCTGCTACAGGCGTAGAAATTGCCACGAACTCAACGTGCAATCCAAGTTTGATCCGATTTGCTAGCCATATCGTGTCGTTGTTTCTTGATTAGTCACCATAGACACGTACTAGGCTCTCCTAGGCACCCCATTGGACCAAATTCCTCACCAATTTCTTGATTCTTCACCCTAAAACCCCTAAAAGGAACCGCAACATTCATCTGTGCAATTCGACGAGCTCGTTTGGAGTTAGAAGCTAAAATTTAGCAGTCAAACATCATTTAGTATGATTAACAATAACCTCTTTCAGTTTTTTGATAATATTGCTTCTAAGCATGTTTTCTAAAAATGCATAAAAATTAGGGTTCTTGAGCTTGTTTTGCCGAAATCGGGTGATCGGGTTGTAATTAAGGTCTGAATTTTTGTAGGTAATCCTAAATAGTGTATTTTAAGAATGCCCTAAGTTTATTTCACAATTGGAAAAGGTTTGGTTAAGGTTTTGTTAACGGGTCAAAATTGGGGTTTTCATAACGCATCTCTAACCAAATTGACTAAGCGATGTTGAATTAAGCTTTGATCTTTTAAGGGATATTATAAAAGGTTATAATGGGTAATAATCTAAGTTGGTTTGAATTAAAAATGAGTTTTGATAATAAAACGGGAAATTCATGAAATTAGGGTTTCTAAACATGATTATTTAATATAAAATAATCCGGAAGGTATGGGAACTTGATTTTTGGTAAAGCAACATCTATATCTATATAATATATATATGAAAAGATTGGATGCCACATGACATCACCACAACAATCTATTTTATGGTTTTCCCGCTCAAATTTTTTCCAATAAATGAAATTTGACTTTCATAATATAGTTATGATTATTCAAAAATAGAAAGAGTCTAATTACAAACTGTATAATTACGTCTTTAATTATATTCTAAAAAAGGCAAACACATTTAAAGATTGAATTATATATCGTAAATGACGGATTTGGATTTGAAAAAAAAGTCAATTTTAAATCCAGTGAGCCTTAAATATTTTAATTTCAAACAACTAAATTAATTCTTATGAATTTAATGGAGATATTATCGTTATAATTGCATTCTTAATTTTATTATTTTCTACAAACAATTATTTCTTAAATAAATATAACAATATAATTAATATTAATAATTTTTTTTTATTGTTTAGCTACACAAATTTCCAAATATATGTATCATAAGGTTGTCCTTGAGTGGTGCTTACGACTACTCTTAGATTATTCATGCACGAATGCACGATTATAATCAAATGGTTTTGTTTTTGTGTTTGTTTTTATAATTGAAGAAGGGTATGATACAAACTTTAATTTTCTCTTAAGTTTTAGAGATTATACTAATGTTTATATCATTTTTATATATTATTAGGAAGTGAAAGTGGCTCATTATAGAAGAACCATTGAAACTTTTAACTGTATATTTTTAATAAAAAAATTCTTAGATGCTATAAAGAATCATTAGTACATTTTAGTTTTGATTTTTTTTAAATACCGTCGTATGATGCACGGGTTTCAATTATCGAATTACATTTATTATAATATCTAAATTGTTGGATTTATTTTTTTAAAAACCACCCGTGCGTCGCACGGTATCAAAAACTAGTGTTTTTATATATAATCATCATCTATTTTGATAAAAAAAATTCTTGATGCTGAGGTGGCGTCACCACAACCCTCTTTAGGCTCATTTTCCCGCCTAAATAAATCATCTACAACTAAAAATCACACGCATACCTTTAATACCCAACCCATATGTTATAACCCGTGTTAGCTCAAAAACCCTATTTTCCCTTCTGTCGATCAGAGCATTCACGCTCTTCTCTCTTCATCCACAACTACTCTCGCAAGCTTCTCTAATGCTGAGGTTTATATTCTCTCTTCATCTACTTCATGGACAACCGCTCGATCGAAAGCCTCTCTGATCGAGCATAAAAGCATCTCTTTATTATCTATCTAGCGATCAGGTATGTATTTCATCTCTTCATCTTCTATCTAGCGATTTAGCAATTAAGTTAGGCCAATGATATTCCTGCAATCATACAAAATTATATTGAATATTGAATGTTTTGAGACTATGATTCACTATCACGTTGCAATCAAGTTTAGGCCTAAGCTTTCTGGATCAAATTATATTGGTTTGAAGGTTTTATGTATGAATTTTCATTCCTCTATTTATCATTTTTTTTCTTTTTAATGTTATCATGCATTGAATTTGGGATTGTGGCGAATGCTATTCTTGCTAATCTGTTTGTTTGCTACAGAATTGGACGCGGTTTATTGTTGCATTTCCGTACAAGTTTTATGGAAACGTGGGCTGATCGGTTTGCTGGACCGACTAAGATGTTGCCAATGGAAGATGGTACTAATTCCTTTCCATGGCTAAAGAAAGGCATGAGAAATGACAATCAGTAGGAAGACTAGAACATCAAATCCTTTTTTCAACATGTAAAACAGATCCAACTTAAGTTTAATGTAATTGTATTAACGCTTAGATGATGGTGTTACTGAATTTGTTTATTATTAATTTATTTTTCAGATTGATGCTTCTATGAAAAATTTGAGTGAAACCTCGATCAATTTGAATCTTTCACCTGTCATGGGAACCTGCAGGTAGTTAGTCATGTTCCTGGGATTTTCATTCAGTGGATTTTACAACCCAAATGAATAATAAACATAACTTAGATATTAATTCCATTTAGTCTTGATGAATAATTAACATAACTTAAATATTAATTTCATTTTCAATAGATTTCACATAATTAGATGTAAGAGTGTTGCTGATCACCTTTCTATGCGCTAATTTGATGTGAACCCTGTGTTTTCTATCTTTTAATAGACTAGAGGAGATCGAGGATCACATGACAGTGATTAACTTTAGCTATTCTATTATTTCCTACATAAATCATTAATTTGTTTATTTTTGTTATTTTCAATGACATGATAAAGATCAATCATTTACCAAGCAATAACAACTAAAAGCCTTTTGTCATGCCGACATTACAGTGTTTCTTACAAATTAAAATTCCCTAATTTAATATCATCTGTTTGCCCATTGATTTTTAAGCTATATCTCTAGGTCAAGAAGATTTTTTTTTTTGGCATGTCTCAACTCAATCTGCTATAATTATCTTTTGTGTTTGGATAAGAAACACTGTAGGTTACTAAAATGTTGCCACAATGTATAACTTCAGTTTATGTGATTGCATTTCAGGTTATTTTCTCATATATGGAGTGTTAGTTCCCACAACTTTGATTACTCCTTTTAATTTGCAGTGTGATCAAGGACACATCTATTTGATTATAAGCTTTTTCTTATTTTTTCATGCTATAGAGCACCTATAACTTTCCTGCTGATGTGCATTCTATGCTTATATTTTATATCATTATAAATACTTCAATATTTAAGTTTTGTATTTCCCACTATAGTTTAATTGTTAATAGATATGTAATGTTAACTTATTTCTTCAATTCTACTTTTTTTTTTCAGGTCTAATTTTGTGTCTTCCCTGTTCTTTATTTGAAGGTACATCATATAATTTTTTTTTAAATTGACATTTTATAGAGCAGCAATAACTATCCAAATATTTGATATCATTGTAAATAGTTAAATTTTATATTTCGTAATTTACACTACTATTTAATTGTTAACAGGATTGCAAGACGTCACAATCACATTCTCCTTGCCTCCGTTGTTCTGAACGTATACAGGTTCATCTTACTTATTTTTTTAATATGTTCACTGCCTTTAATATATAAGTAAGTTATAACCAGGGCCGGTGCTGGGGAGGCGCAGCCTCAGCCCATGCGCCGGGCCCAGTCCTTAATGGGGCACCAGTCCACTAAGTCCACTTTTATATATATATAGTTTGCCCAGTCCAATTTGTTTAGTTATGATCCAACAACGAGAAAAAAAACGTAAATAAGTCTCCAGGCTGAGCATTCCGACTTTCGTTCGTGTTTCCCACTTTTAAAAAAGAAACCCTACGCTAGCCTACCCCACTGTTTTCTTCTTGTTTCTTTGTTTCTTCTTTTATAGCTCAATGATAGAGGAATTCAAAGAGTACTTTTCAAGGGTTTGGTTTATTTTCATAGTTTGTTTATTACACGTTGAGACCCACAAATAACATGAAGCTCTGATTTTGTTTTTTCTTTTCTTTTTTACCATTTGTAGAGAACCGTGAAAATCCAATACTATCGCAGGTTGCTACTGATTGAGAAGTAAAGCCGATGCTATCCAAAATCCACTTGTAAAGCCGGTAGCCCCACCAGTAAAGAACCATCTCCAGGGCCGTTCCGCTCTCAATCTTCAAGTTCAATCAAGAATCGAGTTCTACTAATTCAGTAAGTTACTTTATTGTGTAATTTAGATTGGAATTAAAAGATCGATTATGGATAGGGGCACTTTTTTTTTGCCGTGCCGGGCCCAAATTTTTTTTGTCGTTCTCAGAAACGGCCCTGGTTATAACTTCCTATTTTCTTATGTCTTTTTTTTTCTTCTGAATCTTATCCACTATGCTTTTGTTAGTATTCATTTATAGGTTTATTAATTATGTTCGAACTAATTTTACATTATTTCTACATTGATTTAGCTTTGACTATATCATATCTACCATAAACACACATGGAAGAAGGCATTGGGTTATAGCTAAGAGGCACCATGTTGGGCTTTGGACCAACGTTTTCGCTTTCAAGTTCACCAAACTGTTTGACCTTGCTTACATGACCACTGCTTTATTGTATAATTACATACCATATCACTATAAGCAATATTTTGATCTGCACATACACGGGACCTAAGTCGCAACATGCACATATTTGTACACACAGAGATAGCAAGAGCAACTGATCTGATCTGATTGTAGGCTTTGTTGTAGGTTGACAAATGGTGCAAAACCTACCTTCTGCTGGATAGTCACATGAAAATTAATTTGAGAGTGTCTACTTAAAGCATTTCAAAGATTTACGATCACTTCGTAAATAGATTATATGGTAAGAAGAAAACTAATTTGAGAGTATCTACTAAAAGCAATTCAAAGCTATATTTCAAAGATTTTCTACGCAGTGCAATAAGTAGCTTAGCAATTAAAAATTTTCCACAAACGAAAAATATATTTCAAATCTTTACTACCCTGTGAAATAAGTATTAACATAATATAATACTTACCTTGATATAACAAATTATAGATGTTTGACGTATTTTATTATTTGTTCTTTTTTTTTAAAATACAGCCGTGCATCGCACAGGTCTAAAAGACTTGTAAGTATATATGAAGTTAAAATGGATAAATATTAAAGTATTGAATATACCGAGTTAATCGGATATTTAGAAGTACGTGTAGACCGGAAGGGTAAGCGTCTGCACACTAGGGTTTCTGGCAAAGCGCGGTAAATCCCAACTGGGAACTGGCATACCTCACTGGGCGATCCCGGAGTGAGCGTTTACTTATAGGAATGCGCGTCTTCATATTATCGTTAAAAGAAAAGGATAACTGCTTAAAGGGCATTTTGGTCATTTTGACCTTTAAAAAGGGATGAACTTAATAATTGAATATTATTAAGATAATAAGATATCAAATAAACATAGTAAGTGTTTATTGTATTAAACCTTGCGTTGAGGAAAAAGTGTCACGATGAGCACCTTTGCCGCCAAATCAGAGAAGTGAGAGAGAAAGTGAATGAGATTTGAACTTAGAGAGAGAAAGTAATGTTTATTGATTGAGAAGGTTACAAGTGATCAAAGTTGAAAATGATACAAGAGTACATAATCTAAGTCCAATCTTGGGTATTTATAGGCTTCCAACTCCGCTTCTCTGACCCTCGACTCGGATCTTGACTCAGATCCTCACCCTGCATGTACCTGCGGAACAACTAGCATTTGCCTGAGGACTTAGATGTCTGATGGTCGGATATGAAGACACATCCGATGATCTCATTTACTCATCAAGTCCCCAAGTCTATTAAGTATAATACTTAGGATTAATAGACTTAACGTTCGAAAAAAGTATTTTTTGAAAATTTCGCATCATTCCTTTACCTTTGCGATTCATTTTTACATATCCGACAATACGCTTTACTCGCTTGTACAGTACCATCGTCTGACACTTTACGTCACATCTACCAGGCTCTAAAAAACTTCCCTATAAATGCGCTTACCGTACCCTTATAACCCCTTTACTTACCTTTTTCCTCACCAAAATTTCCTTAAACAATCCAAAAGCTTCCTACTTCATCTCCTTCGCCTTCAACCGTTCTTGCAGGTTAGTTCTTCCCTTCCATATCATTCCTCCTTCCTTTCATCTTGTTCCCCTTTTCCTTCTTTTTTTTAGTTTCTTTGACAATGTCATCTCCCATCAAATCGTCCACCCCCAAATCAGTCCCCAAGACTGACAATTCCCAATCAATTACTAAAACTTATTCCTCGAAATCAGCCCCCAATCCTGAAAACCCTAAACCTGAAAAAGTCCCAACAAAGCATAACCTCGCTATTTCTTATTGCTTGATCTCCCAAGAAGTTCTTGACACCTTTGTTAAAGAATTTCATATTCCTTCAAGTTTCCATCCTACATTGCCTGCTCCTAAAGAACCCATTTATCCTTTTCCTAAAGACAAAATTGGATTATATTTTGACTTACTTAAGCAGGCGAATTATAGGATTCCGTTCACTTCATTTCTTCTTGAAACCCTAGAGTTTTTTTGCGATCCACATAGCCCAATGCAACCCACCGGGTTTGTCGATTATAAACCATTTCGAACTATCCTGCCGAGCACTTAAAATCCAGCCCAGCGTTACTCTGTTTCGCGCTTTTTACCGCCTAACTATGGCCAGAAACTGGTATACATTCGAGAAACGGCGTGAACTCAACCCCATTTGCAGCAATAAACCACCCACGAACTGCCTCTGGAAAAATCAGTTTTTTTTTACCTTGACAACACATGCGTTCCTCCAACCATGATTTGGCGCGATCCAAAGTTCGCTATTCGCGATGAAACTCCCAAAGAAGGGACCGTTGATCAAGAATATTTCACCCTCATAAGTAAATTCTCGTTCGCAGTTCGTAAACTTCCTAAGGAAGTTTTAGTTGCTGCACAAATTAGCGCAAATTGGCCCCACCCCCACTTGCGACCTTCCTTCTTTAACGAAGGCGTTAGTGAGTTTCATATCCTACAACCATCCCCACTTGTTTTAGAAAGAAAAACATAATATTAATAATAACTGTCTTACATTCATGTTTCTTTTGCCAGGGATGGACCTGTCTGGTGTGTTGAAACTTAGGGATTTTTCATCCTTAACGTTTAAACCCGTGGGGAACCCTAATGACACAACACCAACTTCCGAGCAAACAGGCACAGCCTCCAGCAACATAGCTACTTCCGAGACAACCCATCCAGAGACTTCAAGAAACTTAATCGGCTCAAAACCCTTCCATTGTAGCTAACAAAAGGAAAAACCACGTAGTGAAGAGCCGTCGTGAATCTCCGAGAAAAGATGAACCCCTTGCCAACAAAGGAAGCAAGAAAGACCCACCAAAGAAAGCTGAGAAACCAACTGACACAGATACAATCGCCGGAACTTCTCAAGGTGAAAAAGATGGTCCTAAAGATGCAAAAGAAGATGTCACACCCCCAATTTCCACCTAACGGAGTTTAACCGCGTGAGGGTATGAT
>JBCNJP010000008.1:49141590-49226286 GCA_039602395.1 Deinandra increscens subsp. villosa
GCCCCTCGACGTTCTCCCAGACACAACATTCAACCTAATCCCCCTTCTGCAAGTGAAAACTCTCCAGTAGGTGAAACTTAGTTGGACCGCCTAGCTGACATCTCTTCTCCATCTGAAAACGTAAGTCTTAATTTTGATAAACCCAAAACTTTACCTGTAAGTCCCCCCCAGTCTATCACACATGATTTCTATTGATGACATCACCATGAACGAATACTGTGCGACATCTCCACCAGCCACTCTAGAAATTACCGAGGAGAATCCTCCCATTTTTCCTACATTTGGTTATGTTACCTCGCTACCTGCTCACACCACCCCAATGCAAGTTGTCTCATCACCCCAAGCAGACCTCACACCCTCAAGCATCTCCACTTTCCTCCCTTCCACTCAAAATGAAATTGAATGGTTGAAAAGCGAGCTTTCACAAGTCAAAACAAGAAGAATCGCAGGGTATAACCTAGAGGAGTTGTTTCTTCCTAGCTGGAACATAATTAACAAGGATAGTTTCACAGATCCAAACATTGCAAAGAACATGTTCCTCCATAGTGCCACCCCTAATGATGTAAAATTTCTTCAAGGACTTCCACCTTCTGTATTGGCCTCCCGTGTTGCTGCTCTTCAAGCCGAAGCTCAATCCATTATCCCTGAGCTTTACAACCGATGGATCAGGGCCGAAAATGCCAACTTATCAAGTGAAATCGCTCAGATGCAAGTCCCAGCAATGCAAAACAAAATCCATTGTTTGGAGAAAGACAAGCTAGCCCTTGTGAAGGCAAAGAATGAGATTGCCCAAAAGAAAATCATGGCAGAACATGCGTTGACTGAGGCCCGCTCAATGGTAGATCATTTGAAGAAACAACAACTCATCCTTGAAAAGGAAAATTTAGAATCTTCAAAAGAAAGAGAAGCGTTGGCCCAAGATAAAAAGTTGGTCAATGAGCAAGTGCAGTCTGCCTCTACCGGTCAACTTTTTGTCCTTTATATTATATTATCTTACTTCGCATACCCTTTATGTTATTTCTCAAATTTCACTTTTTGGTTCTCTATATTACCAGAGCTGGTGTCTTTGAAAGAAAAGTTTGAAGAAGAAAAGAAAGCTCTTGAAAAGAAGCTTGAGGAACTTCTTAAAGAGAAGCGTACCTTGGAAAATGACAAATCATGGTTGCTTAAAGAAGGCATAGATGCAATTGTGAAGAAGTTGTTCAAGGATCCTTGTCTGGTATCCGCTGTTGGGAGTATAAACAATGCAATGAATGCTTGTGGTGTCAACGAAGGTTTGATTATTGGATTCCATTATGCAAAGACTCCTGGAGCATCTGTCGCAACATCCAAGGAATTCGACAAAGATGCCAACAAGAAGTTGAATGAAGCTACCAAAGCTTTCAAGCATCTAAGCATCCCTTTTCTAAGCTGATTCCCGGATCTGCATAATGCCCCCTTAGAAGTAATGCAGGGCTCCATTCTTGATGACGAACAAACTCATCATGTTGATCAACCCGGATCCACAACTGATTCCCACAAGGCTCCTTCTAGTTCCACATGAAAAACCACATCATCTTTGCATCTCTGATATTTTGAAAAACTTAAACTTGTTCCAAACAATTCCCACTAGCATGTGGACGGACCTTTTATGCCCGTATGTGTAGGGCTTTAAACTTTGCTACTACTTTTGTATGTGGGTTGTGATATTTGGCATGTTTTTTTTAGTTAATAGCCATTTTGTGCCTATCAATTTGCTTAAAAGACTTGGACATGTAGGATATTTGCATGTTGATCAGACATGCAAACATAAGAAATTTTATAGGAAAAATAATTTTCTATCTTTATAAACGAAAAAGATTAAGAAGTGAACCATATTCACACCGAGCCTAGAGCTTTGTACAGAACATATCCGATTCATTAAACTTGGAACATATCCTACTTCCGAACGAAGCTCATCCGATTCATTGAATAGGACCATATCCAGTTTCCGAACGAAGCATATTCGATCGACCTAGTTAGAACATATCCAACTTTACACGAAACATATTCGTTTAGTCTAATAAGATCATATCCGATTTCTTATGAAATACACTTGTTTAGAACATATCCATAAACTGGAAGTGTAAATTCATATTCATTTAGAGAAACACCATTCTTTACAAAATTTTCACATTGAGACATACTCAACTTATTTCGAAATTTCAAACGTTATTTCAATTTCCAATATAAGAAAGAACAAAACTTTATACTTGACTTTGTTTTGCTTCCACCATCAACCATCTACACATGATACTTCCGCAAGTGAACTCCATTCCAGGATCTTGGCAAGACTCTCCCGTCTCCATCTTCAAGCGTATATGATCCCTTGCCTAAAACTTCCGTAATTTTGTATGGGCCCTCCCATTGGGGTGTCAATTTTCCATGCTTCAAAACTCTGCTCACATGTTTCGCAATACCAAGTCACCTTCTTTAAAGTAATAAACCTTTGCATGTGCATTGTAATACTTCTCCATTTTCGACTTGTACTTTCCATCCCTTATGGCTGCAATTTCACGCCTTTCCTCTAACATATCCTGATTCTCTCTTAGCAACACATCATTATCACCTTGCTCTACCATTCTTCGAGTTGGAACCCCCACTTCTGATGGAATTACCGCCTCGGAACCGTACGTCAGGCTAAAGGGTGTTTCCCCGTTAGCAGTCTTTGGCATTGTCCTGTAGGCCCATAACACATGCACCAATTTATCTACCCATCCATCTCCTGTTTTATCCAACCTTGTTTTAATACCATCCACAAGACTTCTATTGACTCGCTCAACTTGCCCATTAGCTTGCGGATATGCAACAGACGCAAAAATTTGTGTTATAGCAAGCTCCTCGCACCATTCCCTAAAGGGATTATCAGCAAATTGCTTGCCATTATCAGAGATTATGTACAATGGTAAACCAAACCTGGAAATAATGTATTCTCATACAAACTTTTTTACTTGAACCCCAGTGATACACGCCACTTCTTTTGCCTCAACCCACTTAGTAAAATAATCGACAGCTACAATCAGGAACTTAACTTTTCCTGCTGCTTCCGGAAATGGCCCAACGATATCGATGCCCCATTTTTGAAACGGCCAAGCTGACACAATTGGGACCATCTCATTCTTTGCTTTTAAACTAACCGGGGCAAACCTCTGGCATTCATCGCATCTTTTGAGTACATCACTAGCGAACTTATGCATATTGGGCCAATAATATCCCAATAAAATCAACTTATTAACCACCATGCGAGGTCCCATGTGATTACCACATATCCCCTTGTGAACTTCATGAATCACATAGTTAGCCTCTTCCTCAGTTAGACATTTCAACAAAGGACCCACATATGTCTTTCTATACAGTGTTTCTTCTTGGATCTGATACTACAGAGACTTAACTTTTATCTTTCTTGCCTCCTCCTTTGCTTCTGGCAACCTTCCTTCCATCAAATACTCGTATATCGGAGTATACCATGTTGACCCCGCCATCATCACATCAGACACTTGCTTCTTTAGTATTGACGGTCCATCCAGAACTTCTACCCTTATTTCCTTTCCCAAGTGTTTAAATGACGTTGAAGCCAACTTACTTAATACACCAACTTTCTTATTCTGACTTCGAGTCACATGTGAGACCTCACATTTTTCAAAGTATTTCATCATAATTTTAACCTGATCTAAGGATAACGCCATTGCCGCCCCTTTAGTCTCATAATCTCAACTTATATGTTTGACAACCAACAGCGAATCTGTACATACTTGTACCTCATGCGCCCCTAGCTTCTTCACCATTCGTAAACCTGTCCACCAAAGGTCTATAAATAAAATATAACAAAAAAAAGTTAGGAAAAAATATTTTTTCTTAGCACATCCAAGTAACCTGCCAACATGGCCTCATACTCAGCTTCATTATTTGAAACTCCAAAATTAAACCTTATAGCACAAGTCATTTCATCACCTTCCGGACTTACCACTAGTATTCCTGCACCTCATGATAGAATTTGAGATTAACCTTCTGGACTTACCACTAGTATTCCTGCACCTCATGATAGAATTTGAGATTAAACCCTTTTAATATCATTTTTACTAAAGATAAAAAATTATTCTCAAATTCCTGAGTGAAGAAAGGTAAAGTCATACCTGCACCTGCTCCCTCACTTCCAGTCGACCCATCGGTAAACAGTTTCCACGGAAGCATCTTTTCCACATCCATTACCGCAAATGACTCTTCTTGACTTATAGGCATTTCAGCTAAGAAATCGGCAACCACTTGCCCCTTCACAGTGGTCCTTGGTTTAAACTGAATATGGAACTGTCCCAATTTCACAGCCCACTTAACCATTCTTCCGGACATTTCCGCTTTACGCAACACCTGGCTAATCGGACAAGCTGTTAACACTTCCACGCAATGCGCCTGGAAATACCTTCGTAATCGCCTTGCAGCTGTAACTAATGCCAGCACCAATTTCTCGAACGGAACATACCTCTTCTCATAGTCCTTCAACACTTTACTTACATAGTAAATCGGCATTTGACCTTGCTCTATTTCTGCTATGAGTACATCACTCACAGATCCTTCGGTTGCTGCTATGTACATTTGCAATGTTTCTCCTACAGTAGGAGCCGTTAAAGTTGGTAAAATAGTCAGTACTGCTTTTAATTCTGCAAATGTGTTCTCTGCTTCTTGCGACCACTGGAAGTCCAACTTCCCTAAACATTCCTTCAAAACCTTCATAAAAGGCAACGACCTCTCAACAGCTTTTGCGACAAACCTATGCATCGTAACCAACCTTCCATTCAAGACCTGAATATCTTTAACTGAAGTTGGCGACTCCATTTGTAATATATCTTCCACCTTTTTTGGGCATGCACGAATTTCTTCATTGGACACCATCATTCCCAAGAACTTACCACTTTGCATGCCAAAATAACATTTCTTTGGATTCAACTTCATGTTTATACTTCGCAACTTTGCAAATGTCTCCTCAATATCTCTAAACATGCCATCTTCTTCCTTACTCTTGATTACAATATCATCCACATACGCTTTTAAGTTCCTACCCACCTGATCCTGAAATGTCTTATCCATCAACCTTTGATAGGTCGCCCCTGCATTCTTCAAACCGAAAGGCATCTTAGTGTAACAGAACATCCCTTCCCTTGTAATGAATGTGGTCTTGTCTTCATCCTCCACCGCCATCTGTATCTGATGATAACCCTTGTATGCATCTAAAAAACATTTCCACTTAAATCCTGTAACTGAATCAACTTTCCAATCGATCTCAGGTAGCGGATAACAATCCTTAGGACAAACATTGTTCACATTTTTGAAGTCTATACACATCCTCCATGAGCCATCGCTTTTCTTTACCAACACTGGGTTTGACACCCAATCTGAAAACTGAATTTCCCTAAGAATATCCGCTTCTAGCAATTTATTTACCTCAACCTTTACTACTTGCGCCCTTTCGTCATCCATTCCCCTCTTTCTTTGCTGATACGGCACACTTCCAGGATACAAAGCTAACTTGTGTTCTGACAGATGCCTCGGAACACCAGTCATGTCTGAGGGTTCCCACACAAATACATCCACACTTTTAGTTAGAAAATCATACAATTTCACTCTCGCGCTTCCTGACAGCTGATCCCCAATTTGCAACTGTTGTTCTGGATATTTCGGGTTGATTGCCCATCTGTTCTTTTCCATAATTGCTCCCTTATTTTCTTTATCAAAATCCTGTACCTGAACAGCACATACTTGCAGACATGTACTAGAAGTTAAAGATGCAACCCCTTTTGGTGTTGGGAACCTAATCATCCCATGAGTTACAGATATAACTGCTCCCAACTGACTCAACACCGGCCTCCCCAAGATTACATTGTGCGAAGATGCCGCACTGACTACTAGGAATGTAACTTCCAATGTTCGGATCTATTCTCCTACTCCTATAACCATCGGTAAAGTAACTTCTCCCATAGGCTTAACCATTTCTCCTGAGAAGCCCATTAAAGGTACTTGCGATGGGACCAACTTCTGCCTCACTTCCGCTCCCATCTTTCGAAAACACTGTTCATACATTATATCTGCAGCACTTCCACAGTCAACATATACCCTCTTTACTTCATAATTTGCTATCGTGGCAACCACCACCACCGGTTCCTCCCGTACCATCTGTCTCAAAAGAGGAGGAAACGTGATCTCCTGATACTGCCAGTCAACCTGTTTATTCACTTTTTTCTTTTGAAACTTGCTAGTTGATGTCTCTTTACTCCCACCATATGAATTACCTTTGAAGGTTCATTACCTTCACCCTTCAAAACTTTTACCAGTTGCCCTAATTTTCCAGATCTTACTTCTTTATCTATTTCCTTATTTAATGCCCAGCAAGCATCGGTTGTATGACCCCTATGTCGATGGAAGTCACAATATTTGTCAAGGTTCTTCATCGGAGCCGATTTTATTTTGGGAGGAACCTGAAACTGAGTACGCTCAGTTGCTAAAATCTCACTCGGGGTTTTAATAAGGTTAAAAAATTTGTCATGCCTTGTAAAAGCATAATCATTCCTTGATTGATTCCCAACATACCTTGCCCTAGAACCCACGGGCCTAACCCACTTATTCTGAAAATATCCACCATTATTTCGTACAGGACCACCATACCTTTTATTAACCTGATCCGCTTTAACATATCCTCCCCGAGCAACTGTACTACGATTTTCCTGTTAAACAAAACTTCCACATGCATTTATCCCTCGCACGTAAGCCCTAGTCTTATCCATAGAAACTTCCATAGATTTTGGAAGATCCTCATGCAGCTTTTCAACCAACTGAGCACATCTCACCCCATGACAGAACCCTGAAATCCGCAGTTGATCACCTGCACCAGAGATTTTCAAACTCTCCCTATTGAATCGCCCTATAAAATCTTCAATTGACTCTTGATCCTTGTGTCGGATTTTATGCACTTCTGTCGGATCTCTTGTATATTTTTTCTGCTGACTGAATTGTCTTAGAAACTTACCCTTTAAATCTTCAAAACACACAATTCCACCAGTCGGAAGTGCATCAAACCACACCATGGTTATACCAGTGAATGTCTGAACGAACATATGACACCAGGTTTCCTCGGCCCAATTTTCCAATCTAGCAGCAGAATAAAATTCAAATACATGGTCATCTGGATCCGACAATCCCCCATATTTACCTACCGTAGATGGCATCTTCAACTTACGAGGGAATGAAGCTTCTGCTATCCACGAAGTAAATTTCGACTGTGACGTCATAGATTCCGGCATGTATGGAATTATCATCCCTGTTTCTCATTAAAACTTAAAATAATCAAACATCACAATAGCACATATCTCAAATTGACGCACATCTTACCTATGGTAAGGAATTTTTACCACACTTCGACCTTATTAATTTAACAAATAACAAGATCTTAACTACCAAGTCCACAAATCAAAAAAGTTTTTACCGCGTAAAATGCAACAAACCACACTTGACCATCGAAAAAACACTGATAATTAAGATAATTAAAACCAGAGATCTTTAAAGAATTATGATTAAAAAACCATAAGACATTGGTATCATACCATTCACCGGAGGTTTTGCCGCGTTCGCTATGTGCACAACATCTTTCGTCGTAGATTGATGTTGACGCTGACTCTTACTTTTAAATTTCGCCAATTGAAGCTGAACATCATCAGCCTCTTCCTCCATGAGACGCTGTTGCTTTAGAAACAACAGCAACTCCTTGTTTTGTCTTAGAAAATCCATGTCGGACTCCGACAAATCAGCATCATCCAATTCTTTTACCGACGAATCTCTAGCTTTTTTTCCAGCAATGCCATCGAAAACCACTACATCTTGCTTGACAGAATCATTTTTACCAACAGATTTCAGCGATCCTTCAACACTTTTTGGATTTAAAGTATTCGGATCCACAAATGAAGCTGCAAACATCGACGTAGTCTTTACCGGTGAATCATCACGAGAAAAACCCGAATTCTGCCTGAAAGAAGAACTCGACTTCATTTTTTCACTCGAAGCCGATACCGATAAGGATTTCTCTAAATCACTCATCGTTAATTCAAAACTCAATCAAGAAGGATCCCGTCGACTAATGGATGGCGCCACTGAAAAAGGAAAAAGTGTCACGATGAGCACCTTTGCCGCCAAATCAGAGAAGTGAGAGAGAAAGTGAATGAGATTTGAACTTAGAGAGAGAAAGTAATGTTTATTGATTGAGAAGGTTACAAGTGATCAAAGTTGAAAATGATACAAGAGTCCCTAATCTAAGTCCAATCTTGGGTATTTATAGGCTTCCAACTCCGCTTCTCTGACCCTCGACTCGGATCTTGACTCAGATCCTCACCCTGCATGTACCTGCGGAGCCACTAGCATTTGCCTGAGGACTTAGATGTCTGATGGTCGGATATGAAGACACGTCCGATGATCTCATTTACTCATCACCATACAATACGCGATTAGGTTTAATTGGAAGGCATAGCGGAGATTTTGCCTGAATTAACTGCTTAAGAGAATAAAGTGAGTTCTATGAACCCACTCTTTAAATGTTTTCAATATTTTAAATATTTCGGGCTGATATACGTACAAATGCTATGAAAAGATATTTAAATGGTTTATAACCGAAATATTGCCTATTTTAACTGTTGGAATTGTTAAATGGTTTTTGATTGATATATACGTGAAAGGTTATGAAAATGTTATGAAAACAATTATTGATAAAATGCTTTACAGTATCAAACTGTTAAATGATTGTTAATTTGAAATATACGTGAAAAGGTTGTGATAATAGTCATGTGTGAAATGTCCTAAACTGTTAAACTCCTAAATTGCTTTATAAATGATATATATGAGAATGTTAAGGAAATGTGTTAAAATGCCTTTTACATATACGTGAAATGCTTTAAGGCCTATAACTGTTTGAATGATGATTACCTATTATAAACTATTTTTGGGAAATTTATAATAAACGGGTAATGTAAAGGATGAAACTTTTATATAAAGTTTTGAGAAACGGAAAATGTGAATGTTGGTCCAAGCTTGCGTATGTGAATAAGTATCGGGTAAGAATAATCTTATTGACCTTGTTATGAATATAAGGTGTAATATATACTGGGATGATCCTATATCATATCCGTTTGTATTTAAGGTATGGTGGATACGGTACGGTACTTCCTATATATAAACGTTTGTAATACAATAGGAAATGTTATAGATTCAGTCCAGTATAGGTTTCACTGAAGTTTGAACGAGACCAATAACATCATGTTTATGAAACGCTTATTTCCATATATACAGGTGATGAACTGGTGTTGAAAATGTTATGAGTCCAAATACAAGGGTTATTTAAATGGACTTTTGAAAGGGTTGAAAAGGTTTTAATCTAAGCAGATATTGTCTATGTAAGAAGGAAGACTGTAAATGTACAACTAGAAACGGGGAATGACGGTTCTCCGGGGTAGCGACGGTTGCTCTATTGAAAAGGTATTCGGGTGGCGATGGTTGCCCGAGGAACTAACGTGGTTCCAATAGACAATGCTTAGTAAGTAAATAAATGTCTGCTTATAATATTTCGTATAACTCTTTTATGTTTTATACCTAATGATTATTTGCACAAGAGAGGGTCTAGGAGACCCAGAGTACTTTGAAGTACTAAACAGTTTAAAGGTTATGTTTTGATATAACACTGTTACGTTTATACATGTTAAAAGGTTAAACGGTTAAAAGGTTAAACGATTAAACGGGTAAATGGTTAAATGGAGGAATAGTTAAATTATTAAATGAATGAATGTTTTGATATAACTCTGTTTTATACCTGATAAATGTTTAAAAGTTATATTTTGGTATAATGCTTATACATGATAAATATTTAAAGAATAATGGTTTTAAAGTTATAGTATAATTTTGTTATGTTTTATACTTGATAAATATTTGATAAAGGGGGTCGTTAGGCCCAAGCGTTGGAATAAACTTTCGAGGAAAATGTAACGCTTTTTTATATACGTAGAACTCACCAGCGTAAGCTGACCTTTCC
This sequence comes from Deinandra increscens subsp. villosa, assembly GCA_039602395.1. Taxonomy (NCBI): domain Eukaryota; kingdom Viridiplantae; phylum Streptophyta; class Magnoliopsida; order Asterales; family Asteraceae; genus Deinandra; species Deinandra increscens. The sequence goes on from JBCNJP010000008.1 coordinate 49,151,666, forward strand.
AAAAAACATATGTATGTCAGGTGATGACGATGTTTAAGGTAGCAAGGAAAGGACTCTGTTGATACATTATGTGGCAACGTGCTGGATTAGACAAAGCGTTGAAGACTTGAAGATTACAACCATTTTGCTGTTGGCCGAACCTTGGCCGAACCCCGGCCGAACCATGGCCGAACCTGAGGTTCAGACAAGCTTAGGAGTTCGGCCGGCCGATGTCTATAAATAGGTTGTAGCTTTGTCTTTGTAAGAGTTCTTTGAGCGAGTGTTAGCAAAGTGTGTGTGTATTGTGTTCTGATTCTCTCTGTAATCTGTTTCGTTATTAATGAGAGATTGAGCATTGTTATTTACACTATTTGTTCTCGTTTCTATTATGCAATTGATGTCGAACTAAGCCGATCCAGACGCTCCAGCGTTTTCAAGTGGTATCAGAGCTATCTGGTATTACTTGGTTCGATTTTGGTCAATTGTGTTGTCAAAAGCTCGTTTTTCTTCGTGTCTAAACTTCATTTCTGAAAATCTGCGTTGAATTCATCATGATTTACGTTCAAATTCCTTCTTTCTATTGGTTTTCGTTCGATTGATCGTCCTGAGCTCGAGTGGTTGAGTTTTTCTGTGAGTTTCAAAGTTTTTCAAATTTTTCTCGTTCGGCCGAACATCAAATTCGGCGTAACCGCTCTGATCCCGAAGTTCGAAGTGAAGTTCGGTCCTATTTCACGTTCGTTGAGAGTTCGGAGCTCACTCGGAGTGAAATTTCTGTTTCGGTGAGAGTTCGGTGAACGTTCGGAGATAGTTCGAACCAGGAGTTCGGAGGGTCCGAAGGTCACATTCGGACAAGGTTTGGAGGCGCCGAAGGTAAAGTTTGGACAGAGTTCGGTGGAACTGTTTGTCCGAAAGGGGAGTTCGGAGGGAGTTCGGCGGTCCGAACTTCAAAGGCTATAAATAGCCCAAACTTGAGGTTCGGAGGTCATAAATTCCTGTTTACTCCGAACTCTTAGGGAACTGCTGCCCAATTTTTGAACTTTTGATTTAGCGCTTGTTAGACTGTTTTGAGACTTGTTCTAGGTAGATTTTGTGATTCCGAGTACAATGGTGGTGTTAGATTGTATTTTTGATCACTGGTTGTGGATTTTTGTTCGAAAAACCGTTCTGACTGTTTTTAAGTTCCTAGATCTGAAAATAGACCACTTAAAACATGTTTTTAGAAGATAAAACTGTTCCTATGTGTTTGTAATCAAAAACCGACCAAGGGTTTCAATTCTTGTTGTTTGATTTGGTCGGATTCACTATTTTGGAATTCAAATTCTTTGGAGTTCGTCAGGCTCCGAACTTGGAGTTCACGCACTCCGAACTTGGAGTTTGGACGAGGCTCGGATGAAGTTCGGTGGGTCAAATTTTTTGATCAAAAAGTTATTCGTTTACGCAAACGACAACGAACTGACGAAATTGGTGATTATATCTGTTAATAACATGGAATTTAATGAATTTTTTATCTTATGTGTTTTCAGATATGGCAAACAAACTGAAAATTGGTGACAAACACAACATTTGCACGAGGCAAGCTAGCCAAATTCGGAGGATTCGGGATTTTTGAGTTTCTAAGACGATCAAGGATTCACTATGCAACCACTCAACCATGTGATGTGTATCGTGATATCATTCTGGATTTCTGGAGTACTGCACGGACGATCACTGAAGCTCAATTAGAATTGTTGCAACCGTTCAGGGTCGACTTGTTGAAGTCACTGAAGCGGATATTCGTAGAGTTTTGAAGTTGGAGACTGACACAACAACTGCACCACTGAAATTTTCTCAAGAAGACAATGTGGCGTTTTTGAAGCGGATTTGGTACACTGATGATCCGAGTAAAGAGTGGGTGTACAAATCTTCGTTGAGTGTTCCGTACAAATATTTGGCGCACGTGTTGTTAGTGTGTCTGGGACACAGAATATCAGGGCACGATGAAGTTCAACAATTGATGTTGTCTTTACTAAATGCTTTGGTGATGAACCGACCGTATAACGTTGCTGGGTTGATCTTTTATTACATGAGAGATAACCTAACTCAGAGACAAAAGAAAACAACTATCTATCCAATATTTCTTCAGATGATCCTTAATGATCGGTATCCTGATTTGGTGAAGCTTGATACTCAGAGGATGGAACTGAAACACATGACTAAAGCCAGTGTGGGTGCTCTGGTGTCTTATCAGAAGAAGGCACCAAAACTTCAGCCAAAACTTAAGCGTCTGATTGGTCATTTGGTGAATGCTGAATATGTGGCACCAGCACAGGGTGCACCTCGTCATGCTGAAGGTAGTGATTCAGATGAGCTTGATTACAGTTGGATCGAGGAACACAATCAAATTCCACAACAAGGAAGAGTGAAAAGACCTAAACGACAAATACCAGTTGTATAAGAACCGGTAAATCAAGAACCAGTGAATCCTGAACAAGTTGTCTCATAACCATCGGTGGTCTCAACACAGAAAGTTCTTGTATCTGTCAATGTAACTGAGACACCAACGGTGAATACCTTGATAGATGAGGATGAATCTGATGTTGATGAGGAGTTTTTGAATATTGGGGATGACTCTAAGGACGTGTCTGATACAAACGATCCGTTTTTGCGCGTCAAGATCAATTCAAAATATGTGAAGCTGAGAAAGGGGAGCGATGAACATTTCGCATACCGAGCAAGCCTGAACAAAAGCAACGATCGATACAAGGATCGGGTATATGCTGATGTTGCCTCATCTGAGACTAACGAAGATTATCATCCTGAAGCCGATGTTATACATGGCAAAGGAAAGCAGCAAGTTACTGGTAAAAGAAAGAAGTCAGTTGCTGCTGCTGGTCGAGGGAAGAAGCAGAAAGGTTTAAAGTTTATTTTGAAACCTCGGGCCGGTGTATCTTCTTCTGCTTGTCCTACAATGTCTCTACCAGAAACGACGTCAACTGTTCAGACTTTAGTGTCTGATGTTCAGTCTGAGTTTCTGTAGAATTTGATGAATGCAGATAGGTCTATAACTGTTGGCACAACACCTTCAGCAAGTGCTGGTGCACAGTTTGTAAATCAGCCGATGGGTTCTAATCCCACAACTCCGGTGTTCTCTACAGCAACAGCCGCTGCAGCTTCTTCACATTCTACACCGGATATAAATTTCAACCTTGATCAGGGATCTGTGTCGTTTTCACAAGCCAGTATTCTTCAAAGTGTTCTTACTGATCAGCAAGCGCACATTGATGTTTTGAAAGCTACAACTGAAGAGCTGTCAAAGATGATTACTGAGCTCAAAACAAGTAATGAAGAATTGAGGACACATAATCAATCCCAAAGTCAACAGATCACTGCTTTGCAGAGTCGGGATTTGGCCAAAGATCAAGAGATTATGCGTATGAACAGATCTAGTCAGACTCAGAGCAAATTGCTTCTTGAAATGCATGAGCAAATAAAATTCTTAATTGAGAAATTTAAAGCTCAGGGGGAGATTGGGGATAGCTCTGGTTGTCATGAAGATCCTATGAGTTATTTGAATGATGATCTCGATCAAGATGATCCTTAAGGGAATGTTGGTGGAGGATCAGGCCCGAATCGAACCACTGGTTTGGGTGCTGGGACATCTACTTCCCAAGGGGAGAAGGATTCACGAGAAGCGATGCCAATAACTTTAATCTCGTCGAAACAAGCGGCAACAAGTTTGGGTGATTTAAACAGATGTTGCAGACGCTAGAAGAGGGAGACTTTGTTGGTGATCTGACAGCTGAGCAATTGCAAGCAGTATTTGATCTAAATGATGAAGAGATGAGGAGGTTTTCTGAATTAGCACCGAGGAAATATGAATCATCTGAATCAGAATCGGATGAAGATGTTGAACATATATTTGATGAGGAAGTTGAGGTAGAAGATATTACTGAAGAAGAATATCCAGACTTATACTCAAATTTCAACAACAATCAGTCTGGTGATGATTTTGAGGTGTTTCCTAAAGCAAAAGGTGCTCAGGCTAAAGAAATATTAAAGAAGAAAGAAGCAGAAAAACCTGAAGACCCGGTTGCTAAAGAAGTTAAGGAACAAGAACAACGTTGGGCATTTGATGAATATATGAAGATGTTTCATGCCAACTATGTTCCTCCTTCGAAGCCAATTAAGCAAAGATCGTTTGTCAAATTCAAGGGTCAAGCTTCAGGCGATATTATCAGCTGGATGTATTCTGACAGTTTGAAGTGCTATGGAATTAAACGTCACCACAGAATTCAGTACTTTAAATGTGCCAGTGATTTCAGCAGTTTACCAGTTTAGGATGTTCGAGAGCTGACTCGAAAGCCTTTTTGTAATTATAGCACTGATTGGAAGGGTTTTTACTTCAAGAAGACTATTGAGAAAGAATGCCGAGAAGGATTTCAATTCTTGGATCCTCATAAACCCAAAAGGTGTCGATCTTGAACAAGAATTCAGGAAAGAACTGGAAAGAAGTTGATAATATTGGTCTTCAAGAAGAAACCCGATGTGATGAAAAAGATTCCACTGATGAAGATGGAGCTTGATTTTTATCAAAGAGTTGAGATGGTGGTATTATAACGAGAAGACTGGTGAAGCTGTGATTGTGCTGAACTAACAGAATCGAGTTGTGAAGATTTATGATCCAATGTGGCTGATCAATCTATCCAAGGCTGATATAGATGTGTTATACCACAACAAGATCTTGTATCATCCTGACTATACTGAGCAGGCGTTGCAATTTCAAAGGGTGATACGGATTTGTTTTGCTTTTAACATCTATGTCGGGCATAATCATGAACTGGTATGGACTGGAAATGAGGCTGCCGATGTTCAAGGCTGATAAAGAATGGTCTAGCAGTTGCCAAGGGGGAGTTTGGTGATACATTATGTGGCAACGTGCTGGATTAGACAAAGCGTTGAAGACTTGGAGATTACAACCATTTTGTTGCTGGCCGAACTTTGGCCGAACCCCGGCCGAACCATGGCCGAACCTGAGGTTCGGACAAGCTTAGGAGTTCGGCCGGCCGATGTCTATAAATAAGTTGTAGCTTTGTCTTTGTAACGAGTTTTTTGAGCGAGTGTTAGCAAAGTGCATGTGTATTGTGTTCTGATTCTCTCTGTAATCTGTTTCGTTATTAATGAGAGATTGAGCATTGTTATTTACACCGTTTGTTCTCGTTTCTATTATGCAATTGATGTCGAACTAAGCCGATCCATATGCTCCAGCGTTTTCAGACTCTGGTGATGACAGACTAGGTGGGAAAGCTATCAGGAAAGGACTCGGTACTAGATGGCAATAGACATAGATAAGACCTAATTATTAGATAATGTTGTATCTTACTTACTGTTGTACTTGGCATATATATATATAAATGAAAAGTTTTTAATTTTCGTTGCTTAGTAATCTTTGTTGTACCATGTGTTCATGAGTAATTCCGATAAGTGACACCTTCTAGAGCCAATTCTGGAAGTGGGTGTCACACACACACCTTAACCGACGGTGGAATATGTCGGGACGCGATGATTGTCCAGATGTACATGACAACTAAAATAAGTTGTAATACTTAAACATGCCATTTTTTCATTAATCAGTTAAAGATAACGTACAATAAAGATAAACATACTAATTACATTTTAAAACTGATTTAAGATTCTTAATCTTTGTCCAGCAGTCCTATCGTTATCACATCAAAGCTCAAGTATAAATTCCTACAACATGTATAAAATCAAGTGTCAACTACCAAAGTCTTATAAAATATATTTTTAACATATGCGATATATGTGATAAGAGATACATTCAGATATACAGTCAATCAGTTAATAAAACAAGTAATCATAACAAACCTTCAATCACATGGATAGCATAGTTTCCTCATATAGAGGTAGATTATCACATAGAATAGCATAGTTTCACCATACAGAGATAGATTGGCAGTCTTAGCATGTAGAGATTTCCATAAACAATTCCACATAGAATTCATTCAATCAACATATAATCGCATAACGTTTAGAGAAATGATTTTGAATAGAGATACATGTTACACCCCAAAAAGGTTAAAGATATGGAGCTATGATTTCTCACAAGTCGGGTTATCATTTGAATGAATCACCATTAGTAATGATAATACGAGTTGAATACTGAGTCATATCCCATTTTAAAAGAAAGGGGAATTTAGTGGTTACTCACCTGATAAGTAGATCGGATACAAGAGGTAGAACCAATTTGCGAGAGATAACAACTTGTCGATTATCCTAACGAACGAATATGCTAAATGAATATAGGAATAATGATGATTATAGTTCTAAATGAACGATAAACTTAAGGAGAATTAGGTTCTATTTAAAAATACCATTTTACCCTTTATCGGTAAATTATATTTTTTTTCATATACCCTTTATCAGTAAATTGATTTTGGATTATGAAGGGGAATATTTTACAAAGCATATGAATCATTAGGTTTTTAAATAAGGGATAGAGAAGAAATCATGTTGTTTAGTAAAACATAATGGAATGATCTCCGTTTCTCGATTGAGAAACTACAACCGTGACTAATTAGAGTTAATTGGAATCCGTAGCAGTAATTGACATGCTTTGGCCTAATAGGTTCCAACACTCTCGCCAAATACTTCTAGGTAGGCATCCTGGTCCACACGGCTGATCAGGTTTTATATGCATTGCCTGCCTAGATAGATCTCCGGCTACCGGTGTCTTCCCCCTTCCAGTTACTACATGTCTACTGCTAGGAACCTAACTCCGACGGAATTTTCAAAATCAAAATTTTCAAAATCCTAAAATGGCACGTAAGGCACTATTACTAAGGATAGAGGCTAGGAAGCCAGAAGAGATTAGTGTATACGTGTGTGTCAAGTGTTAAGGCAAAGGTGAGATTTAAGAGAGACAAGTTTAAGCAGCATCTAAAGTCATAATATAATAATAGGCATGCAGACATGAGTTAATCATGTAGGACACCTAAGGCATATAGTCTAGGTCATCCGGTTCTAATAACCTAAATCCCAATAGCCAAGGCTCTTATACCAATCTGTCACACCCCAACCGACGACGGAATATGTCGGGGGCGCGATGATTGTCCAGATGCACATGACAACTAAAATAAGTTGTACACTTAAACATGCCATTCTTTCATTAATCAGTTAAAGATAACGTACAATAAAGATAAATATACTAATTACATTTTAAAACTGATTTAAGATTCTTAATCTAGGTCCAACAGTCCTATCGTGATCACATCAAAGCTCAAGTATAAATTCCTACAACATGTATAAAATCAAGTGTCAACTACAAAAGTCTTATAAAATATATTTTTAACATATGCGATACATGTGATAAGATATACATTCAGATATACAGTCAATCAGTTAATAAAATAGGTAATCATAACAAACCTTCAATCACATGGATAGCATAGTTTCCTCGTATAGAGGTAGATTATCACATAGAATAGCATAGTTTCACCATTTAGAGATAGATTGGCAGTCTTAGCATGTAGAGATTGTTGGATATATGGTGTCCTAACCCGACGAATTAACGAACCCGACCGATATTGACCCGTAAGAGTTACACCCGGGTCAACGGACTATTTAATCTAATTAATTGTTAATTAGAAATAAACGAACTAAATGGTGAGTTAAATAAATATTAATTATTTATTTAATTAAAACGACAAAATCTATCGGTTTAAAATTACTCGTTAATTAAAAGACGAACCGATCAGTTGTTACCGGATTAACAGACTGATCGGTTGGTGGACTAAAGGAGGATCGCGACCGGGCCCAGTTCGCAGGCCCCGGTCCGCGATTTAATATTAATAGGAGAAGGGAGGAGGTGGATTGAAACACAAGTCAAAAACCCTAATCTCCTCCCTCACTCTCTCTCTGCGCCGTGACCGCCGAAGCCGGCTCCGCCGCAACCGCCGACCGCCGACCGCCGATCGCCGCCTCCTCCACCGTGATCCCTTGCAATCTCCGATGGATCCCCGTCTTGCCAGTATTTGCGCCCGACTTGAAAGCAAAGCCGTTGCAGCCCGAGCCGAAGCCGTAGCCCAAGCCGAAGCCGAAGCCGCAGCCCGAGCCGCCGCCGCGGCTCAATCCGCCGCCGCCGCCGCTGCCGCTCACGCGCCGCCGCGCGACCACCGACCGGTGGTTCTCGCGCTGCCGGCGCAGCCGAGACCACCGCGTCCGGTTCCGTCTTCGTGGCCCGCGCCGTTATACCCGCCGGCCACCGCCACCGCGTCATCTCCGATCACCGGCGATTCGATCGTCGTGGGATCCGTTCCGGTGGCTATCCCGACGAAGAAGATTTTGTCACCACCACCGGTGGTATCCCTACCACCACCGCCGCCACTACCGCCGCCGCCGCCAGTCGCCGCCGCCGCGATGCCCGTCGATGACTTGTCTCGAAGGTTCGAGTCAGACGTCTCAGTTCGTCCTAGCGCCAGCCCGTTGAATCCGGGTGTCTCGAGCGGTTGCTCGGATCCCGCCAAGGTATATCTAATTCGTTAGATAGTTATTTATTTATTTATTTTAAATATATATATCTTCTGTGTTTGTCGTGTTCTGGTGATTGATCCTGTTACAGTTGCATCCGCGTTTTAATCGTTTCCGCTGCCAAATTAATTTAGAATTAATTTAATTAATAAATCTGTTTTAATAAAATTAAAATCGGTAACCCGGATCACACTGTAAAACCCAACATTGGTATCAGAGCCATTATCACCGCGCGCAAACCAGAACCGGTCCTTACACGACCGGTAGTTCGCAATTTCGATTCAAATCCAAATTGCGAATTGGAATTAATTTATTTATTTATTTTAATTCTATGTATTTTATTGTGTGTTACGGCCGACCCCTCTATGTTTATGTTCATATATGAATATGTGTTTTGGCGTGTTTTGTCTTTCTCTGTTTGGCCCAAGTTGTTGGCCCAATTGTTTGTATTTCGTTTTGGTTTATTGGACCCGGATTTTGGGTTTCAAAGTTGTACAAATTTAGGGCTAGTTTACTAGAAGTAGTTTTAGTAATTGTAAATTTGTATGTAACCAAATATCGAAGACTGGACACACGCCAGAGGGATGTCGAAGCAAGTGGGAGCTGAACAGGATTCCAGATCGCACAGAGTTGCCATCTCGATCGTTCACCATTTTATTTAATTTAATTTATTTTAAATTTGTCCCTTATGATCTCGCTTGTATGGCTCGAGCGAGATCAAGACCTTATGCCGTTTAACACACAATATGCCATTCGCGACAACTTAGTAAGTTAATTAGGTTAAATTAATTTACTTGTCCCGAGTGGTGATAGGGTTTTATCGTTCGTGTCTGACGGTAATTAAATATTAAAAGTAATTAATATCCCTATTTGGTAATTCATAAAACTGATAGTTCGTGCCATCCTATCTCAAGTTGAACTTGGAACGTATTTACCGGAGCATCAGTGTTGGAGTATTTCAACACCGCACTTGGTGCCGAGGGTACCTTCTAAGGTGACGACATTGGAGTATTTCAACACCGTGTCATCACAATCAACCATTTAGGATTACTATCGCTTTAGACGTGCGTGTTCATGGTGTTGGAGTATTTCAACACCGCGCCACGGATGTGTATTACTAGAGTGGGCACGGATGAGGCTAAACGTATCGCAAAATACAATTGTATGTATATAGCGGCCTCATACCGAGAGTTGTGACTTGAGTCTCACAATTGACAACCGTTGTCAGTTTGTTTACACGACCTTGCTCCTGAGGCTCATTTGGCGGTCTTAAGTAATGTCGTCTAAACGAATTCTCAATTTTCTTAAAAATAAACTTTACCAACTTATTTTTAAAGAAAAAAAAAATAAACATCGAAAATACTGATTAAATTTACTTTGCTTATTTTCAGAAGGCTAAAGAAAACTCACCTCCATTAAGTTCAATGGTACAACTCGACCCCTTCACTGAGACTGGCTTTCTCGCATGGCAGACAACCCTGAGGAACCTTTTAAGGCTCTTCGGGAAACTCTATGTCATTGACCAACCGATCGCGAGTATTCCATCTTACTTGCTAAATGAGAACTCGCGGTCTGAGCTCCAAAAGCACACTGACGATGATAAGGATGTCACTGACCTGATGTTATCTGGCATGACTAAGGATTATCGGTACAATTTCATGGGGATGTCTGCTTATGACATCATTCGTAAACTCAAGGATTTATTTGAATTGAGTCAGAGGACTGAGCGAGCTGATGCGCTTTCATAATTTGTGAACTGCTCTATGGCTAACGACTCCTCTCCATACGATCATGTCATGCTGATGAAAGCGTATCGCGACAGGCTGATCGACCTTGGCTACTCCATCTCTGACGGGATGGCTCTTGATGTAGTACTCAGATCTTTGCCTGAACATTATCGCATTCTTGCGATTAATTGTTCGGCTCAGTCGATCGAGGAGGTTATTCCGTTGATACCCAACGTGAAGATCAGGACCACGCCGGACGTGCTCAAAGTTGCGAATACAAAGATCTCCAAAGACAAGAAGGTTAAAGAAGGCAAAGGCAAGAAACCACAGGTGCAGCCTCCCGAGGAGCGCCTGTGCTATGAGTGCAACAAAATGGGACACTGGCGTCGCAACTGTCCTGTTTATCTTGCAAAGCTGAAGATGACCAAGAACCCTAATAAGGGTTGCTCATCAGGTATTTCAATAAATGTTATTGAACTTTTCACTGTTTCCTCCAATTCATGGGTATTTGATTCTGGATGTGGTTATCACATTGTTAATGTTTTGCAGGAACCTGAGAAGTGGAAGAAGACAGAACGAGGCTGCATGGACCTCATCGTTGGTGACGGGAAGAGAGTCCCAGTGCTTGCTGCTGGCACTTATTCTTTTTCATGCTCTTCTGGCCTTGTAGTTAATTTGATTAACTGTTTATATGCACCTGGTTTATCCAGAAACATTATTTCTGTCTCTTCATTGTTTGAACAAGGATTTCGGTATAAATTTAATGGAAATGTGATTTCTGCTTACCTTAATAATATCTTTTATTTCGAGGCTAAACCTCGACATGGTATATATGAGATAGATGTTCAAACAAACGACCAGCTCTATCATGTTTCTAAAAGAAACAAAACTGATAGTAACGAATCCTCGTTATGGCACCATAGACTTGGTCACATAAGTAAGGCCCGCATCAAGAAGTTGCAAACTGCTGGCATTCTCGAATCCCAAGACACAGATTCCTTCGATGAATGCGAGTCATGCTTATCTGGTAAATTAACCAAGTCACCCTTCACCCTTACAGGTGAACGGGCCCAAGGCTTGTTAGGCATTATTCACACCGATGTGTGTGGACCATTTCGAACCGAGACGAGAAATCGTGAACGGTATTTCGTGACTTCCATCGATGACTACAGCAGATATGCCTATGTCTATCTGATGAAACACAAACATGAAACTTTTGAAAAGTTCAAAGAGTTTCAAAACGAAGTACAAAATCAGTTAAATCGAACTATTAAAATACTTCGATCCGATAGAGGCGGAGAATACCTAAGCGCTGAATTCCTGAATCATCTGAAGGAATGTGGAATCGTTTCACAACCTACTCCTCCTGGCACACCCCAGTTAAATGGGGTTAGTGAAAGGAGAAATCGAACTTTGCTCAACATGGTTCGATCGATGATGTGCAGGACCACCTTGCCACATTCCTTTTGGGGATATGCCATCTTGACCGCTGCTCGCCTAATAAATCTGGCACCGACCAAGAAAGTGGGGAAGACCCCATATGAGATATGGCATGGTTCTCTTCCTAAACTATCATACCTCAGGGTATGGGGATGTGATGCTTATGTCACCAGTGAATCTGACAATAAGCTTGATCCCCGAGGCGAAAAGGTAACTTTCGTTGGGTACTATTGTAATACTGGTTATTACTTTTACCATCCTGATGCAAACACCGTTTCCATCAAAAGGAAAGGTAAATTCCTTGAGAAAGAATTCCTTACTCGAGGAACAAATAGTGATCCAGTGGATCTTGAAGAAATTCGAGATACACCTAACCCTGAAACGGTCGCTGCGTCTGACCGACAAGTTGTTGTCGCACCATCAGACCCAAACACAAGCACAAGCGTTCGTAGGAGCGAAAGAATACGATATGAGCCTGATAGATACCTTGGATATCATGGGGCCTTCGATGTTCTGCTAATAGCCGATTCTAACGATGAGCCTATTAATTACAAAGCTGCTATATCGGATCCGGAATCTGATAAATGGCTTGAAGCCATGAACGCTGAGATGCAATCCATGCGTGACAATCACGTCTGGGACTTGATTGAGCTACCCCCCGGTACACGGGCAGTAGGGAGCAAGTGGATCTTTAAAAGAAAAACTGACATGCATGGAAATGTGCAAACCTACAAGGCACGGCTTGTAGCAAAAGGTTTCACTCAAACTCAAGGAATTGACTATGATGAAACCTTTTCACCCGTTGTCATGATCAAATCGATCAGGATTCTCCTTGCCATAGCCGCATACCATGACTATGAGATATGGCAAATGGACGTTAAAACCGCCTTCCTGAACGGACAGCTCGAAGAAGATGTCTACATGGTTCAGCCTGATGGTTTTGTCGATCCAGAGAATCCAAACAAGGTTTGCAAACTAAGCAAGTCCATTTATGGACTCAAGCAAGCATCTCGAAGCTGGAATCTTCGTTTTGATCAAAAGGTCAAAGAGTTTGGTTTTGAACAAAACAAAGATGAGCCTTGTGTTTACAGAAAGGCAAGTGGGAGTGCTATATCGTTCCTCGTACTGTACGTGGACGATATATTGATCATAGGGAACAACATACCCATGCTTAACGAAGTTAAGAAATGGCTTTCATCTTGTTTCGCTATGAAAGACCTTGGAGAAGCCGCTTACATTCTAGGAATCAAAATTCACAGAGATCGATCTAAGCGCCTTTTGGGACTCAGTCAAAGCACATACATTGATAAGATCATAGCTCGGTTCAATATGAGCAACTCCAAGAAAGGAACCGTTCCCATGACTAAGGGAACGATCTTGGACAAATCTCAAGCACCTAAAACGGAGCGCGAGATAAGCCAAATGGCATCGATCCCATTTGCCTCTGCTATTGGATCTATCATGTATGCCATGCTCTGCACACGACCGGATGTCTCGTATGCATTGAGCGTGACAAGTCGGTACCAACAGACGCCAGGACTAGCTCACTGGACGGCTGTAAAGAACATACTGAAATACTTGAGAAACACCACTGATATGTTTCTCGTATTCGGGGGTGTTGATGAGGAGCTCACTGTAAGATGTTACACTGACGCTAGTTTTCAGACTGACCGAGACGACTCTCGCTCACAGTCGGGATTCGTATTCACTCTTAACGGAGGGGCTGTTTCTTGGAGAAGCTCAAAACAGCCAGTAGTAGCTGATTCTACTACTGAATCCGAATACACAGCCTCAGAAGCTGCTAAAGAAGCCGTGTGGATGAAGAAATTCATATCCGATCTCGATGTTGTGCCAAGTATTAGGCAGCCCATCGAGATGCTGTGCGATAACACAGGAGCTATAGCTCAAGCCAAAGAGCAACGGTCCCATAAGATGGCCAAGCACGTCCTGAGGAAATTCCACTACATAAGAGAAGTAGTTGAAAGAAATGAAATCAAAATAAGCAAAGTACACACAGATCAAAACTTAGCTGATCCCTTCACTAAGCATATGACTCAGGAGACTCATATACGCCACAGAGAAGCGATAGGGCTTAGATTAGCTAAAGACATGTTTTGATTCAGTATTTGGATGTATGAACACCAACAGTTATCTATATTATTCTTATTCCATCTGTTTTATGCAATAATGAATTACATAACTGTGTTCAATATTTGTACGTTTAATCCATGGACAATAAGTTCTTGTCCTAAATGTCCGTATTCGATTAGATAGTGGGAGCTATACTAAAGAAAGACTATTGTGACTAGTTGAACTTTAAAGTTGTTTAACGTTCAAACTCACAGACCTCATTGGTGAATGACGTTGGACGTAACTCGCATCATGCAACGCAAACATGGAAGTCTTGCTTGCTTGATTAAATGCATGCTCTAATGTATCCTTAGACCTGAGACGCATATTCGAACTCCCTTCTACTAAAGAACATTCTTTGATTGTAGCCTAACGTTGTCGCGTAACTGCCAGCCATAACGGCTACTTTTGGGAATGGCTCTGAGGTTTAGTGGGAGCTGTATGCCTCAACAAGGGATTCTGTACTCTTGCTTCGGCAACAGTTAGACATAAAGGCGCCCTCGTTGGTTCCAAGTGATAAGTGTGAGGCCTCACCCAAACTTACTGTGTGTTTGTTGGATCACTTCGAATTATATCGAGAATGAAAATCGATGAATAAAACATGGGAGTCCATGTCCCATAATTCATCAATGTCTTATACAGAAAGGAACATATGACAATGAATGCACAAGTCGCGAGTCTGCTTGATGGTCAATCAGATATACTTTGGCAAACGACTTAAAGTGTCAATATTAGTTGGTGTAGCTATGCATAGCTAGAGTGCCTCTGGCTGCGCTCGTTAAACTGTCGCGTTCAGTCCAAGTGGGAGACTGTTGGATATATGGTGTCCTGACCCGACGAATTAACGAACCCGACCGATATTGACCCGTAAGAGTTACACCCGGGTCAACGGACTATTTAATCTAATTAATTGTTAATTAGAAATAAACGAACTAAATGGTGAGTTAAATAAATATTAATTATTTATTTAATTAAAACGACAAAATCTATCGGTTTAAAATTACTCGTTAATTAAAAGACGAACCGATCAGTTGTTACCGGATTAACAGACTGATCGGTTGGTGGACTAAAGGAGGATCGCGACCGGGCCCAGTTCGCAGGCCCCGGTCCGCGATTTAATATTAATAGGAGAAGGGAGGAGGTGGATTGAAACACAAGTCAAAAACCCTAATCTCCTCCCTCACTCTCTCTCTGCGCCGTGACCGCCAAAGCCGGCTCCGCCGCGACCGCCGATCGCCGCCTCCTCCACCGTGATCCCTTACAATCTCCGATGGATCCCCGTCTTTCCAGTATTTGCGCCCGACTCGAAAGCAAAGCCGTTGCAACCCGAGCCGAAGCCGCAGCCCGAGCCGAAGCCGAAGCCGCAGCCCGAGCCGCCGCCGCGGCTCAATCCGCCGCCGCCGCCGCTGCCGCTCACGCGCCGCCGCGCGACCACCGACCGGTGGTTCTCGCGCTGTCGGCGCAGCCGAGACCACCGCGTCCGGTTCCGTCGTCGTGGCCCGCGCCGTTATACCCGCCGGCCACCGCCACCGCGTCATCTCTAATCACCGGCGATTCGATCGTCGTGGGATCCGTTCCGGTGGCTATCCCGACGAAGAAGATTTTGTCACCACCACCGGTGGTATCCCTACCACCACCGCCACCACTACCGCCGCCGCCACTACCGCCGCCGCCGCCAGTCGCCGCCGCCGTCGATGACTTGTCTCGAAGGTTCGAGTCAAACGTCTCAGTTCGTCCTAGCGCGAGCCCGTTGAATCCGGGTGTCTCGAGCGGTTGCTCGGATCCCGCCAAGGTATATCTAATTCGTTAGATAGTTATTTATTTATTTATTTTAAATAAATATATTTTCTGTGTTTGTCGTGTTCCGGTGATTGATCTTGTTACAGTTGCATCCGCGTTTTAATCGTTTCCGCTGCCAAATTAATTTAGAATTAATTTAATTAATAAATCGGTTTTAATAAAATTAAAATCGGTAACCCGGATCACACTGTAAAACCCAACAGAGATTTCCATAAACAATTCCACATAGAATTCATTCAATCAACATATAATCGCATAACGTTTAGAGAGATGATTTTGAATAGAGATACATGTTACACCCCAAAAAGGTTAAAGATATGGAGCTATGATTTCTCACAAGTCGGGTTATCATTTGAATGAATCACCATTAGTAATGATAATACGAGTGGAATACTGAGTCATATCCCATTTTAAAAGAAAGGGGAATTTAGTGGTTACTCACCTGATAAGTAGATCGGATACAAGAGGTAGAACCAATTTGCGAGAGATAACAACTTGTCGATTATCCTAACGAACGAATATGCTAAATGAATATAGGAATAATGATGATTATAGTTCTAAATGAACTATAAACTTAAGGAGAGTTAGGTTCTAAATAAAAAGACCATTTTACCCTTTATCGGTAAATTATGATTTTTTTTCATATACCCTTTATCGGTAAATTGATTTTGGATTATGAAGGGGAATATTTTACAAAGCATACGAAGCATTAGGTTTTTAAATAAGGGATAGAGAAGAAATCATGTTGTTTAGTAAAACATTATGGAATGGTCTCCGTTTCTCGATTGAGAAACTACAACCGTGACTAATTAGAGTTAATTGGAATCCGTAGCAATAATTGACATGCTTTGGCCTAATAGGTTCCAACACTCTCACCAAATACTTCTAGGTAGGCATCCTGGTCCACACGGTTGATCAGGTTTTATATGCATTGCCTGCCTAGATAGATCTCCGGCTACCGGTGTCTTCCCCCTTCCAGTTACTACATGTCTACTGCTAGGAACCTAACTCCGACAGAATTTTCAAAATCAAAATTTTCAAAATCCTAAAATGGCACGTAAGGCACCGTTACTAAGGATAGAGGCTAGGAAGCCATAAGAGATTAGTGTATACGTGTGTGTCAAGTGTTAAGGCAAAGGTGAGATTTAAGAGAGACAAGTTTAAGCAGCATCTAAAGTCATAATATAATAATAGGCATGCAGACATGAGTTAATCATGTAGGACACCTAAGGCATATAGTCTAGGTCATCCGGTTCTAATAACCTAAATCCCAATAGCCAAGGCTCTTATACCAATCTGTCACACCCCAACCGACGACGGAATATGTCGGGGGCACGATGATTGTCCAGATGCACATGACAACTAAAATAAGTTGTACTACTTAAACATGCCATTCTTTCATTAATCAGTTAAAGATAACGTACAATAAAGATAAACATACTAATTACATTTTAAAACTGATTTAAGATTCTTAATCTAGGTCCAACAGTCCTATCGTGATCACATCAAAGCTCAAGTATAAATTCCTACAACATGTATAAAATCAAGTGTCAACTACAAAAGTCTTATAAAATATATTTTTAACATATGCGATATATCTGATAAGATATACATTCAGATATACAGTCAATCAGTTAATAAAACAGGTAATCATAACAAACCTTCAATCACATGGATTGCATAGTTTCCTCGTATAGAGGTAGATTATCACATAGAATAGCATAGTTTCACCATATAGAGATAGATTGGCAGTCTTAGCATGTAGAGATTTCCATAAACAATTCCACATAGAATTCATTCAATCAACATATAATCGCATAACGTTTAGAGAAATGATTTTGAATAGAGATACATGTTACACCCCAAAAAGGTTAAAGATATGGAGCTATGATTTCTCACAAGTCGGGTTATCATTCGAATGAATCACCATTAGTAATGATAATACGAGTTGAATACTGAGTCATATCCCATTTTAAAAGAAAGGGGAATTTAGTGGTTACTCACCTGATAAGTAGATCGGATACAAGAGGTAGAACCAATTTGCGAGAGATAACAACTTGTCGATTATCCTAACGAACGAATATGCTAAATGAATATAGGAATACTGATGATTATAGTTCTAAATGAACGATAAACTTAAGGAGAGTTAGGTTCTATTTTTAAATACCATTTTACCCTTTATCGGTAAATTATGATTTTTTTTCATATACCCTTTATCCGTAAATTGATTTTGGATTATGAAGGGGAATATTTTACAAAGCATATGAATCATTAGGTTTTTAAATAAGGGATAGAGAAGAAATCATGTTGTTTAGTAAAACATAATGGAATGATCTCCGTTTCTCGATTGAGAAACTACAACCGTGACTAATTAGAGTTAATTGGAATCCGTAGCAGTAATTGACATGCTTTAGCCTAATAGGTTCCAACACTCTCGCCAAATACTTCTAGGTAGGCATCCTGGTCCACACGGCTGATCAGGTTTTATATGCATTGCATGCCTAGATAGATCTCCGGCTACCGGTGTCTTCCCCCTTCCAGTTACTACATGTCTACTGCTAGGAACCTAACTCCGACGGAATTTTCAAAATCAAAATTTTCAAAATCCTAAAATGGCACGTAAGGCACCATTACTAAGGATAGAGGCTAGGAAGCCAGAAGAGATTAGTGTATACGTGTGTGTCAAGTGTTATGGCAAAGGTGAGATTTAAGAGAGACAAGTTTAAGCAGCATCTAAAGTCATAATATAATAATAGGCATGCAGACATGAGTTAATCATGTAGGACACCTAAGGCATATAGTCTAGGTCATCCGGTTCTAATAACCTAAATCCCAATAGCCAAGGCTCTTATACCAATCTGTCACACCCCAACCGACGACGGAATATGTCGGGGGCGCGATGATTGTCGAGATGCACATGACAACTAAAATAAGTTGTAGTACTTAAACATGCCATTCTTTCATTAATCAGTTAAAGATAACGTACAATAAAGATAAACATACTAATTACATTTTAAAACTGATTTAAGATTCTTAATCTAGGTCCAACAGTCCTATCGTGATCATATCAAAGCTCAAGTATAAATTCCTACAACATGTATAAAATCAAGTGTCAACTACAAAAGTCTTATAAAATATATTTTTAACATATGCGATACATGTGATAAGATATACATTCAGATATACAGTCAATCAGTTAATAAAATAGGTAATCATAACAAACCTTTAATCACATGGATAGCATAGTTTCCTCGTATAGAGGTAGATTATCACATAGAATAGCATAGTTTCACCATATAGAGATAGATTGGCAGTCTTAGCATGTAGAGATTTCCATAAACAATTCCACATAGAATTCATTCAATCAACATATAATCGCATAACGTTTAGAGAAATGATTTTGAATAGAGATACATGTTACACCCCAAAAAGGTTAAAGATATGGAGCTATGATTTCTCACAAGTCGGGTTATCATTTGAATGAATCACCATTAGTAATGATAATACGAGTGGAATACTGAGTCATATCCCATTTTAAAAGAAAGGGGAATTTAGTGGTTACTCACCTGATAAGTAGATCGGATACAAGAGGTAGAACCAATTTGCGAGAGATAACAACTTGTCGATTATCCTAACGAACGAATATGCTAAATGAATATAGGAATAATGATGATTATAGTTCTAAACGAACGATAAACTTAAGGAGAGTTAGGTTCTAAATAAAAAGACCATTTTACCCTTTATCGGTAAATTATGATTTTTTTTCATATACCCTTTATCGGTAAATTGATTTTGGATTATGAAGTGGAATATTTTACAAAGCATATGAATCATTAGGTTTTTAAATAAGGGATAGAGAAGAAATCATGCTGTTTAGTAAAACATAATGGAATGGTCTCCGTTTCTCGATTGAGAAACTACAACCGTGACTAATCAGAGTTAATTAATATCCGTAGCAGTAATTGACATGTAATAGGTTCCAACACTCTCACCAAATACTTCTAGGTAGGCATCCTGGTCCACACGGTTGATCAGGTTTTATATGCATTGCCTGCCTAGATAGATCTCCGGCTACCGGTGTCTTCCCCCTTCCAGTTACTACATGTCTACTGCTAGGAACCTAACTCCGACGGAAATTTCAAAATCAAAATTTTCAAAATCCTAAAATGGCACGTAAGGCACCATTACTAAGGATAGAGGCTAGGAAGCCATAAGAGTTTAGTGTATACGTGTGTGTCAAGTGTTAAGGCAAAGGTGAGTGATAAGAGAGACAAGTTTAAGCAGCATCTAAAGTCATAATATAATAATAGGCATGCAAACATGATTTAATCATGTACGACACCTAAGGCATATAGTCTAGGTCATCCGGTTCTAATAACCTAAATCCCAATAGCCAAGGCTCTTATACCAATCTGTCACACCCCAACCGACGACGGAATATGTCGGGGGCGCGATGATTGTCCAGATGCACATGACAACTAAAATAAGTTGTAGTACTTAAACATGCCATTCTTTCATTAATCAGTTAAAGATAACGTACAATAAAGATAAACATACTAATTACATTTTAAAACTGATTTAAGATTCTTAATCTAGGTCCAACAGTCCTATCGTGAACACATCAAAGCTCAAGTATAAATTCCTACAACATGTATAAAATCAAGTGTCAACTACAAAAGTCTTATAAAATATATTTTTAACATATGCGATACATGTGATAAGATATACATTCAGATATACAGTCAATCAGTTAATAAAACATGTAATCATAACAAACCTTCAATCACATGGATTGCATAGTTTCCTCGTATAGAGGTAGATTATCACATAGAATAGCATAGTTTCACCATATAGAGATAGATTGGCAGTCTTAGCATGTAGAGATTTCCATAAACAATTCCACATAGAATTCATTCAATCAACATATAATCGCATAACGTTTAGAGAAATGATTTTGAATAGAGATACATGTTACACCCCAAAAAGGTTAAAGATATGGAGCTATGATTTCTCACAAGTCGGGTTATCATTTGAATGAATCACCATTAGTAATGATAATACGAGTTGAATACTGAGTCATATCCCATTTTAAAAGAAAGGGGAATTTAGTGGTTAGTCACCTGATAAGTAGATCGGATACAAGAGGTAGAACCAATTTGCGAGAGATAACAACTTGTCGATTATCCTAACGAACGAATATGCTAAATGAATATAGGAATAATGATGATTATAGTTCTAAATGAACGATAAACTTAAGGAGAGTTAGGTTCTAAATAAAAAGACCATTTTACCCTTTATCGGTAAATTATGATTTTTTTTCTTATACCCTTTATCGGTAAATTGATTTTGGATTATGAAGGGGAATATTTTACAAAGCATATGAATCATTAGGTTTTTAGATAAGGGATAGAGAATAAATCATGTTGTTTAGTAAAACATAATGGAATGGTCTCCGTTTCTCGATTGAGAAACTACAACCGTGACTAAGTAGAGTTAATTGGAATCCGTAGCAACAATTGACATGCTTTGGCCTAATAGGTTCCAACACTCTCACCAAATACTTCTAGGTAGGCATCCTAGTCCACACGGTTGATCAGGTTTTATATGCATTGCCTGCCTAGATAGATCTCCGGCTACCGGTGTCTTCCCCCTTCCAGTTACTACATGTCTACTGCTAGGAACCTAACTCCGACGGAATTTTCAAAATTAAAATTTTCAAAATCCTAAAATGGCACGTAAGGCACAATTACTAAGGATAGAGGCTAGGAAGCCAGAAGAGATTAGTGTATACGTGTGTGTCAAGTGTTAAGGCAAAGGTGAGTGATAAGAGAGACAAGTTTAAGCAGCATCTAAAGTCATAATATAATAATAGGCATGCAGACATGAGTTAATCATGTACGACACCTAAGGCATATAGTCTAGGTCATCCGGTTCTAATAACCTAAATCCCAATAGCCAAGGCTCTTATACCAATCTGTCACACCCAACCGACGACGGAATATGTCGGGGGCGCGATGATTGTCCTGATGCACATGACAACTAAAATCAGTTGTAGTACTTAAACATGCCATTCTTTCATTAATCAGTTAAAGATAACGTACAATAAAGATAAAATACTAATTACATTTTAAAACTGATTTAAGATTCTTAATCTAGGTCCAACAGTCCTATCGTGATCACATCAAAGCTCAAGTATAAATTCCTATAACATGTATAAAATCAAGTGTCAACTACAAAAGTCTTATAAAATATATTTTTAACATATGCGATATATCTGATAAGATATACATTCAGATATACAGTCAATCAGTTAATAAAACAGGTAATCATAACAAACCTTCAATCACATGGATAGCATAGTTTCCTCGTATAGAGGTAGATTATCACATAGAATAGCATAGTTTCACCATATAGAGATAGATTGGTAGTCTTAGCATGTAGAGATTTCCATAAACAATTCCACATAGAATTCATTCAATCAACGTATAATCGCATAACGTTTAGAGAAATGATTTTGAATAGAGATACATGTTACACCCCAAAAAGGTTAAAGATATGGAGCTATGATTTCTCACAAGTCGGGTTATCATTCGAATGAATCACCATTAGTAATGATAATACGAGTTGAATACTGAGTCATATCCCATTTTAAAAGAAAGGGGAATTTAGTGGTTACTCACCTGATAAGTAGATCGGATACAAGAGGTAGAACCAATTTGCGAGAGATAACAACTTGTCGATTATCCTAACGAACGAACATGCTAAATGAATATAGGAATAATGATGATTATAGTTCTAAATGAACGATAAACTTAAGGAGAGTTAGGTTCTATTTAAAAAGACCATTTTACCCTTTATCGGTAAAGTATGATTTTTTTTCATATACCCTTTATCGGTAAATTGATTTTGGATTATGAAGGGGAATATTTTACAAAGCATATGAATCATTAGGTTTTTAAATAAGGGATAGAGAAGAAATCATGTTGTTTAGTAAAACATAATGGAATGGTCTCCGTTTCTCGATTGAGAAACTACAACCGTGACTAATCAGAGTTAATTAATATCCGTAGCAGTAATTGACATGTAATAGGTTCCAACACTCTCACCAAATACTTCTAGGTAGGCATCCTGGTCCACACGGTTGATCAGGTTTTATACGCAATGCCTGCCTAGATAGATCTCTGGCTACCGGTGTCTTCCCCCTTCCAGTTACTACATGTCTACTGCTAGGAACCTAACTCCGACGGAATTTTTAAAATCAAAATTTTCAAAATCCTAAAATGGCACGTAAGGCACCATTACTAAGGATAGAGGCTAGGAAGCCAGAAGAGATTAGTGTATACGTGTGTGTCTAGTGTTAAGGCAAAGGTGAGATTTAAGAGAGGCAAGTTTAAGCAGCATCTAAAGACATAATATAATAATAGGCATGCAGACATGAGTTAATCATGTAGGACACCTAAGGCATATAGTCTAGGTCATCCGGTTCTAATAACCTAAATCCCAATAGCCAAGGCTCTTATACCAATCTGTCACACCCCAAGCGACGACGGAATATGTCGAGGGCGCGATGATTGTCCAGATGCACATGACAACTAAAATAAGTTGTAGTACTTAAACATGCCATTCTTTCATTAATCAGTTAAAGATAACGTACAATAAAGATAAACATACTAATTACATTTTAAAACTGATTTAAGATTCTTAATCTAGGTCCAACAGTCCTATCGTGAACACATCAAAGCTCAAGTATAAATTCCTACAACATGTATAAAATCAAGTGTCAACTACAAAAGTCTTATAAAATATATTTTTAACATATGCGATATATGTGATAAGATATACCTTCAGATATACAGTCAATCAGTTAATAAAACAGGTAATCATAACAAGCCTTCAATCACATGGATAGCATAGTTTCCTCGTACAGAGGTAGATTATCACATAGAATAGCATAGTTTCACCATAGAGAGATAGATTGGCAGTCTTAGCATGTAGATATTTCCATAAATAATTCCACATAGAATTCATTCAATCAACATATTATCGCATAACGTTTAGAGAAATGATTTTAACTAGAGATACATGTTATCGCATAAAGGTTTAAGATATGGAGCTATGATTTCTCACAAGTCGGGTTATCATTCGAATGAATCACCATTAGTAATGATAATACGAGTTGAATATTAAGTCATATCCCATTTTAAAAGAAAGGGGAATTTAGTGGTTACTCACCTGATAAGTAGATCGGATACAAGAGGTAGAACCAATTTCTGAGAGATAACAACTTGTCGATTATCCTAACGAACGAACATGCTAAATGAATATAGGAATAATAATGATTGTAGTTCTAAAGGCACGATGAACTTAAGGAGAGTTAGGTTCTATTTAAAAGGACCATTTTATCCTTTATTGGTAAATTATGATTTTTTTTTCATATACTCTTATTATATGTATAAACATGATCTAAGACAAAAAACGAAGTCCTAATACCTTTTGGTTTGTTTAATATTAAATAATCATATTCGAAACCCTAATTTTGAAATATTTACCAAATAAATAGCAAAATATTTTATTAAATAAAATAAAATTAGGGCTTTTAATTAAAATATTATTTTATAATATACCTCAAAAGATTATCCCTTAATTTAATTCGTTTGTTCAATTTTGGCAAAGCAACGTCGTGAAAGCCCTAGTTTTAACGTATTTATTAAATAAATAGAAAAACATTTTATAAAACTATAAAAACTTAGGGTTTTATTCATTATGATATAGTAAAATATTCCTCAAAATATCAAACCTTAAAGCAACACCGTTTACTCAATTTGGGCAGAATAACGTTACGAAAACCCTAATTTTGACCGATTTTTAGATAAAATAACAAACCTTCCCGAAAATTGAAATTAACTTAGGGATTTCTTAAAACACATTATTTTAGGATTACCTACAAAAATTCAGACCCTAATTCCAACCCGATTACTCCATTTTAGCAAAACAAGCTCAAGAACTCTAATTTTTACATATTTTTATAAACCCTACTTAGAAACAATATTATTAAAAACTGAGATAGTTTATTGTTAGATCATACCTAATAATGGTGTACTGCAGAAATTCAGCCTCAAAGAGCTTCTGGATCGAGCGAATTTTCAAGAGCAAGATTCGGAGATGAACTAGGGTTTTTAGAGTGAAGATTGGTGATGATTATGGACGAATTGATGCTCATTTTATAGTGGTTAGGAGCGCGGGGGGGTTGTTACATGTTCATATGATGATTAATCGGCCGAAATCAACACGTAGAAGCTCAATTTGTGAAGAACAAGACAGAAAACATGGCTGAATTGCGATCTGATCTCAAATCTGCCCACTGGTAGGGCTCGCGTATCGTGAAGGACAGCCAGGAGGCTGTCGCGTACCGCGACCCAACTATGGGGAAATGATAGTTTTGGTCCATGTAACTTTTATTTACAATTCAGCCCCTGAACTTTGGTTTTTCTGCAATTTTAACCCCTAGGCTTTTATAATCTTGTCATTTTATGTTCAAAAATTATTTAGAACAATTTCTCATGGTTTTCTAAGTTTCAGGATACGTTTAACGAGGTATAAAAGTACGTATTTAATATGTATTTATTTTCTTTTTATTCGTTCGAGCTCATTTTAACTCGTTAACCTCTAAAAATTTTATGGGCAACTTATATTGACCTTATAGAACACTAAGAAACATTAAGTTATGATTTTTAAAATTTACGTGATTCCCGGTTATTAACGGATTTGCACGAAAAACGATAAATCATTTATTTGCGTTTTAATTAAGAAAATTGATCTAAATTTAACCAATTATTATATATAACAACCAAATTTGGTTGGTAAATAGTAGATTTTTTGTTTCTTATAGTTTAGACACAAAACTTTGAGGTTTTGACAGTTTCTATCCCTAAACTTTTAAACACTTTTTTTTAACGAAATAGTAAACTTTTGGTTTTCATAGTTTAGTCACATATGTTTTATACTCTTACGTTTTGTACCTTTTAACTCTAAAGTTTTTTTTTTGTTTTAAGTTTTGTTGTCTTCTACTTTGGCCACGAAACTTTTAACTTTCACTTTTGTTTTTAGTATATATTTATAGATTTATACTTTCATTACAAGACTTTTAAACTTTTACGTTTTATACTCCTTAACTTTTTAACCCTTTAACTTTTAAAGTTTTTTTTTTTGTTTTAAGTTTTGTTGTCTTCTACTTTGGCCACAAACTTTTAACTTCTCTACTTTCGTTATTAGTATACTTTTATAGTTTTATACTTTCACCATGAGACTTTTAACCTTTTATGTTTTATACCCCCTTAACTTAGTATATTTTTATAATTTTATACTTTCGCCACGAGACTTTTAGATTTTTACGTTTTATACTCCTTAACTTTTTAACCCTCTAACTTTTAAAGTTTTTATTTTTGTTTTAAGTTTTTTTGTCTTCTACTTTTGTCACGAAACTTTTAACTTTTCTGTTTTCGCTTTTAGTATACTTCTATAGTTTTATACTTTCACCACGAGACTTTTAAACTTTTACGTTTTATACCACTTAACTTTTTGACTTTCGTTCAATATACAAGTTCAACCCCGCAGCAATGCGCAGGGTGGTAAACATCTCGTTTTAATGTTATAAAATATTTTAGAATATTCCAAAGTATATATTTTGAGATAAAGACCTCGAGATTCCCGGTTTTTGATAAATTAAATACCAAAATCGCATAAAAACTGAAAGTTGTTTTATTTTTGTTTTAAGCAAATCGTTTAACCTAAAACTTTCCAAATTTATTATTTTACTTTCAAAAATGATTATGGAATATCTCGAACATAATATAAATGTAAAATTTAGATGAATTCTTTCGATAATTGTTAAATCAACACTCGATCTGTGTGACAAGTTCAAATTTGGGTCGGGTTTTGTAAATGGCTCAGACACTGGTGTTACAGTCTCCCCTACTTCAGGATATTTCGTCCCGAAATTAGAAGAGGTATTCAAGATAAGAGGAAGGAGTATATCAACGGTGATAGGGAATTTGATACAAACAAACAACCAATGGTCAGTTCTAAGTTCGATTCCTAATTCATTTTTAAAGTACCTTCGATGCTTATATATAGGGTGTACCGCAGCTAACCCACCACATCTATAATACTTTAAAAATGCGCTAGTAACCTACGGAGAACTACCATTTTCCATATAATAACGAATGAACTTAAGATCGTAACAACACGATAGAGATTGAATAACATTAGATATGATGGATTGTGATTACACGATTATCCGTAACAATCAGATTTATAGATTTAATTTATCACCGTCTCCCCTACTTCAGGGAAAATACCGGTGGAATATGAGGAGAGTGGTGGGGGTAACATGATTTACTTTCAAATTGTTGAAACTGATAATTTAACATTAAGTCAAGAATATCATTCCACACAATAGGAATCACAAATTGCTTAATGAGAGAACGTGTCGAGTATTGGTGAGCTAAATGGGTAGCGAGCCACATTCAATTCACCTACGGGACGTGAGGTCTTGTTAATAATCTGGATTATATATTGGCTAAAACCCAAAATTAACGTCTATGACCAAAACCAAATGTATGTTAAGCTAGCATCACACACAATTGTTTAGATGTAGTACGTATAAGTCTTGGACTGGCCAGAGAAATTAGAGATACTTTATGATCTAGAGCAAATTTAATCATCACCGTTTAAGGCGGTGATAATGTGAGAGAAGTGTTTTTAACAAAGATACTTGATTAATCCATTTTGAGGAAAAGATAGTGATGTAACACGAAATTATCATTTAAATGAATCACCATTCAAATGGTAATACGAATTGACGACTTGATATCGAAGTGCAGATCATTATTTGAATGAATCACTATTCGAATGATAATGCAAATTGGACATCATAATCTTACCTTTATTAAGATCAATAGGGGAACCAAGACCAAATTTAATCATGGTTTTGAGAAAGTTCAGGAATAGATAATTATTCCTATAGAGACAATGCTAATAACGAGAATTGATCTTGAGGAGGTAGGTAATTCTGTGAATTCTTTTGAAGAGGTTGCTAATATAAGAGTTTCGATACTTGATGATGAGTTCGTTGGATTGGTGATGTACATTCGTGATGTATCATCTTTGGTGAATGGTTGTTTCTCAAAGTGAAGAACTAGATCAAATGAATTTTGATAAAGTGATATTGCAACAAGGATGCCACGTATTCTTTGCGTAAGTAATAGGATATCGAGAAATAATAAAATCGAAAGAGATAAAAGCTTTTATTTTAACACGATAGAGATACATGACTACAACAAAATTAGATAACGGTTACTAAGCTCGTATTGAGTACATTAAACATCGTCTAGGTTGGAACTTAAACATGGGCTCCATGGTTTGAATTGTCGGCTGGAGGGTTGGGAATAACAGCAACAGCAAGCAAAGGGCAATTGTTTCTAAAGTGTCCAGGTTGACCGCAGTTATAACAGGTACGATAAGGAGGAATAGTAGTTTGAGCAGGTACCACAGGCTGGACCATTTGAGGCTGAGCGGATATATGTTGAGCTCGAATAGGTTGTCGACATACTTTCATGAGATGACCAAATTTGCCGCAATTGAGACAACGCCAACAAGGAGTTTGAGTTGAGTGATGGTAGCTACAAGTTTTGCAAAGAGGGTGAGTTCCAGTATAAGGTTTCTTAGTTGCGAGAGTACTAGGGGTTGATTGAGCAACAGGTCTAGTCGTTACAACATAGTTCTTCCTCTTCTTGTTGTTGGTATGAGTAGGTGAAGACTCAGCATGAATCTCTTTCTCAATTCCAGTCTTTTTGGTTTTAACTTCCTTCTTGTGTCTTTTCCGGGTCAAATTGCCTTTTCTAACATGATTATCAGTCAACCTTTTTCCAAGACGCATAGCATCGTCGAGTGTTGCAGAATTGCTTCCCCATACAGCATCTTGGATGAGCATAGGAAGACCACCAATGTATTTTTTAATGCACCGTTGTGTAGAGAGGACCGAATCAGGTAACAGGAGCTTCAGCTCTTAGAAACGATCGATATAGGCTTGGCTTTCTCCACTTTCTTGTTCCAGATCGTGAAATTCATCTTCTAAATTCTTCATCTCACTACGCGGATAGTACTCTTCCTTCATTATATCCTTGAGTTGATTCCAAGGCAAAGCTAGAGCGATATCAGAACCACGAAGTCGTTTCTCGCCATTCCACCAGGTAAGTACTTTCTTGGTTAGAGAACTGGTAGCATGACGGACTTTTAAATTCTCGGGACAATCACTGTTGGTGAAGGTGTTCTCCATACCCTCGAACCACTGAAGTAGACCCGTAGGCCCTTCAGATCCAGTGAATTTGCGAGGGTTACAAGAGTTGAAGTGTTTAAAGGAACAAGTGGTGGTAACACCATGATGGGTAGGATTAACAGTAAGGTTTTGATGGAGTTGCAGCACCATGTTTGGGACGACCTTTGCCATTTGTTTGGCAATCGGTGAGGCCATCTTGCGGGTTGAGTTGTTCTTGCGTTGTCCGTTGAAGTGAATCGACATTCTAAATAGAAGGAATGTTCGTGAAATAATAGATAAGGCATAGTTGATAATTGATTTTGGATTATGAAGGAGAATATTTTACAAAGCATATGAATCATGAGGTTTTTAAATAAGGGATAGAGAAGAAATCATGTTGTTTAGTAAAACATAATGGAATGGTCTCCGTTTCTCGATTGAGAAACTACAACCGTGACTAATCAGAGTTAATTGGAATCCGTAGCAGTAATTGACATGCTTTGGCCTAATAGGTTCCAACACTCTCACCAAATACTTCTAGGTAGGCATCCTGGTCCACACGGCTGATCAGGTTTTATACGCAATGCCTGCCTAGATAGATCTCCGGCTACCAGTGCCTTCCCCTTTCCAGTTACTACATGTCTACTGCTAGGATCCTAACTCCGACGGAATTTTCAAAATCAAAATTTTCAAAATCCTAAAATGGCACGTAACGGCACCATTACTAAGGATAGAGGCTTGGAAGCCAGAAGAGATTAGTGTATACGTGTGTGTCAAGTGTTAAGGCAAAGGTGAGATTTAAGAGAGGCAAGTTTAAGCCGCATCTAAAGACATAATATAATAATAGGCATGCAGACATGAGTTAATCATGTAGGATACCTAAGGCATATAGTCTAGGTCATCCGGTTATAATAACCTAAATCCCTATAGCCAAGGCTCTGATACCAATCTGTCACACCCCAACCGACGGCGGAATATGTCGGGGGCGCGATGATTGTCCAGATGCACATGACAACTAAAATAAGTTGTAATACTTAAACATGCCATTTTTTCATTAATCAATTAAAGATAACGTACAATAAAGATAAACATACTAATTACATTTTAAAACTAATTTAAGATTCTTAATCTAGGTCCAACAGTCCTATCGTGATCACATCAAAGCTCAAGTATAAATTCCTGCAACATGTATAAAATCAAGTGTCAACTACCAAAAGTCTTATAAAATATATTTTTAACATATGCGATATATGTGATAAGAGATACATTCAGATATACAGTCAATCAGTTAATAAAACAGGTAATCATAACAAACCTTCAATCACATGGATAGCATAGTTTCCTCATATAGAGGTAGATTATCATATAGAATAGCATAGTTTCACCATATAGAGATAGATTGGCGGTCTTAGCATGTAGAGATTTCCATAAACAATTCCACATAGAATTCATTCAATTAACATATAATCGCATAACGTTTAGAGAAATGATTTTGAATAGAGATACATGTTACACCCCAAAAAGGTTAAAGATATGGAGGTATGATTTCTCACAAGTCGGGTTATCATTCGAATGAATCACCATTAATAATGATAATACGAGTTGAATATTGAGTCATATCCCATTTTAAAAGAAAGGGGAATTTAGTGGTTACTCACCTGATAAGTAGATCGGATACAAGAGGTAGAACCAATTTCCGAGAGATAACAACTTGTCGATTATCCTAACGAACGAACATGCTAAATGAATATAGGAATAATAATGATTGTAGTTCTAAAGGCATGATGAACTTAAGGAGAGTTAGGTTCTATTTAAAAAGACCATTTTACCCTTTATCGGTAAATTATGATTTTTTTCATATACTCTTATTATATGTATAAACATGATCTAAGACCAAAAACGAAGTCCTAATACCTTTTGGTTTGTTTAATATTAAATAATCATATTCAAAACCCTAATTTTGAAATATTTACCAAATTAATAGCAAAATCTTTTATTAAATGAAATAAAATTAGGGCTTTTACTTAAAATATTATTTTATAATATACCTTAAACTAGTTTTTGATACCCGTGCCATGAACGGGCGGTTTTTAAAACAAAGTAATACTTATAGTAACATATTGTAATAAATGTATTTCGATAATTGCAATCTAAGAAAAAAAACATTGGAAAATGTAAAAAAGTTACAAATTAGAAAATACAGACTTATAAACAATATTTGATGTTTTGTTTGTCACTTTTCCATCTTCGTCTAATATGAGAAGTTTCAGTCCATCCTTGCTCTTAACCCTTGATAATGCAACGTAAAGCTGGCCTGATTAAAACATGGATTTTTTAAATACAGTCCAACTCTTGAAAGTGATTGACATTGGGATTTGTTAACTGTCATTGCCAAACATACCGCAATCGGAAAATTGTCTCCTATTGAATTTAAATGGATTTTTTTTTATCAGAAAGAGACATTGAAATTCTTGGAATAAAAGTACGAAAAGCGATATTACTTACTTATATTACTTCTGCTTCTATTATCCGTTTCCCAAGAGCTACTATCTGAAGTCGTGTACCATTACAAAGACCATTTTTTTTATCAAGATTTCTAAGCAACATAACAGGGGCACCAATCTTTAGAAGTAATTTGTGACTTGGTAAACTAGAAAACTGTAATCCATTAAGAAAATCAGGAGAGTAAATATTCGTATCATCATTTAGTTGACCATCGTCAGATTGGAAAATAGAGTCGGAACTCAAGTACTCCTTTTCTTCACCTGGAATGATTGATAACAAATTGTTGTTAATCTCGCGAACAATCTCATTTGTAGAGGCCAAAATCACTCTTTCCTTCCAATATGACGGATCTTTGAAATTTTCAACCGTATTAGGATATACAAAATGAAAAAGCTGCTGAAAAGGATTGTCTGAATCTTTGATAAGCAAGTCATCTGGAATATTTATAACTGCATGACCATCATTGTCGCCGCCCAGTAGACCTTCTCCTAACTGTAACAACCAGTCAGCAAACTCTTGAATACTTTGTAGACCGTTTGAGTGATCTCCAGTTGTTGATACATGGTCTTAGATCGTCATGTGAAGTATCGAATACAAGACGAATCACACAAGATTGCTGAGGTCCGAACTCAGGTCGAACCTTGGGCCGAACCTGAGGTTCGGACCAGCGTGGTGCAGCTTGTATAAATAGAATGTCTTGTATAGATTTCGTGAGCTTTTGAGGGTCATATCTTCTAAGTGTCTCTGTGTAAACTCTCTGTGGTTAATACAAAGTTCATTTGTATTTACTCTTTGTGTTCTACTCGTTTTACTTTGATTTCATAACGACTAAGTAGAAGATCCACACGCTCAAGCAATTTCAAGTGGTATCAGAGCATTTGGTTTGCTCTACTAGTCGGAAATCATTGTTTTTCGGAGTTGTGAGTTCAAATTCACGTTTTTGCGAAAATGTCAATCAATTTTTAGTTCGTTTGATCGTTTCGAGTGTACTTCACGTTAAAAATTCATTCCTAATTCGTTTCTATCGAGTTTTTTTGAATTACTGTCGAACATTCCAGTAAAAACGTTGAAATTTGAGAATATGGTGTCGAGCGAGGTCGAGCTCGTCTGAGATTCGGACATGTTCGGTGTAACCGCTCCGAACTTGTGGTTCAGACGGAGTTCGGTCATTATCTAGGTTCGGTGAGAGATCGGTCAACGTTCGGACAGTGTTCGGTGATCTTTCGGAGTAGTTCGGTCTTAGTTCTTCCGAAGGTCAGGTTCGGAGAGTGTTCGGCGAGTCTTAAGTTCGGACAACCTTCGGAGATAATTCGGCGGAGGTTCGGTGAACAGTGTTTAAGATTTTGATTGGTTTACAAAAACTAACGTAACTTGAGAACCGTAAAGAGTTACGGGAGCTAATACCAGCCAAAACGACCGTCTCGGAAAGATCTACATTTTTACTAGCCTGACGACTAGTACCCTTCGTTTTGGTACCCAAAATCAACTTGGAAGACCTTCGATTTTGAGTTTGAAGTTTTTGTATACAGGTTTTCGAACAAGATGAGTGATTTTCAAGCGTTCGCGACTATTCAGAATTCGGTTCAGGCTACGATGCAATCGATGACAAACTATGATAACGAAATCGGAACAAGTCAGAAAGTTCCTAAATTGCTCAAATTGGAAGATTATCATAGTTGGGTTACTCAGTTTGTAACATATGTTTCTGCAAATGATATTGATATGTGGTTGTCGTATTCTGAACCATATGTGTATCCTAAGGGTGAAGATGGAGAACCATTCAACGAAAGCTTTCAGGTGAACAAAAGAGAGCTTATCAATCTGAGAAGAAAGCCTATGGTACTTTAACGATGGCATTGCCTACAGAATTATTACATCAATTCTCAAGTAACTACACAGCAAAGAGTTTGTGGGATGCTCTAGAAAAGAGATGTGAAGGCAATGACCAATACAAGAAAAGTCGACAAAAGGTGTTGAAAAAGGAATTTGATAGTTTTAAACATTATCAAAACGAATCAATTCCAAATCTGATCGCAAGATTTGCTCATTTAATGAGTGAAATGAAGTTGGTGAATCTTACAAAAGATGAAGCTGATAAGAAAGAAAAGATTTTGGAAGCTCTCCCAGAGAAATGGGAAAATTATGTGATGATGGTCACTCATGATAAAGACTATTCAAAATTGTCATTTAATTATCTGATTCAAAGAATTCAAGCAAGGGATATGGAGTTAAGGTGAATAAGTCACTTCCTGAACAAGTTCAAAATCCTGCAGTGTATTATAGGAATAATGATTCAACTCTGAATGCTGGAAAATCTAATATTCTTAGTTCTGCACACCCTACAGCATTTCTGGCAGGTAAATCTGAAACTCCAAGTTATTCATCTGCTGGTTGTACTGTATCAATTCCTAGTTCTTCGACTCAAAGTGCATTGTCTGTTCAAACTGTCGATGATTATAATGCGTTGATGTCTGCATTGGTATCTTCATACTTTGGTGTTAAAAATGGTGCTGTAAGTAATGCTGAATTAGCAAATGAAGATTACGATCAGATTGATTATGATCATTTAGAGGAAATGGATCTAAGTTGGCAATATGTTATGTTGGATCGAAGAACAAAGAAATTTTTCAATAGAACTGGTAAGAAGAGACTGAATCAGGAGGGGAAGATTGGTTTGGACAAGTCTAAGGGGAAATGTTATAAGTGTTCAGTTTATGGTCACTTTGCTCGAGAATGTTCAAGTTCTGCGGAAAGTAAATTAAAGATTGGTCAACATGCACATTTAGTTTTTCATCCATCAAATGAAGCTGAAAAGGTTGAGAAGAAATCTGTTACTTTTGCTCATGATTGGACTAATACATTTGTGCATTCAAATGAATTTGCTTGGAATGCAGATTCAGCAGTTAAAAAGAATCATACTCCAATCTCAATTGCTTTAACTACTCGTCATGCTGATGATGACAGCTTTTTAACTGACTCTGATTCTTATTCAAGTGTATCTTTGATTCAAGAAGAATTACATAAAGTTTCAGAAAGTTCAAAATTTGAGGAATCTGAATGTCTTAAATGTGTAAAATTACACAAGAAGATTGAGTGATTTGAGCAGAGTTCTATATACATCAATTAAAGAAATTGTTGTACTCAAGAAGGAGTTAGAAGATTTTCAAAAGAAATATTATGAGTTGGTTCATGTTCATGAAGATGTTTTGAAGGAAAAGTCTCAATTGGCTGAGGAATGTGAGAAGGCTAAAGCTGAAGCTTTAGACGTAGCTCAAGATTTTGAGAATCTGTTTGAGAAGAGTTATCCGGTTCAGCAAAAATATGAAGAAGCTACTGCTCTTATTGCTAAAACTTTTGTTACTGTTGAGAAACTTCAAAACAAGATTTCTATGCTTTAAGATGAGAATACTCTTTATCGTGACAAGAATGAGGTATTGACTAAGGATGTTGAGATTTATAAGCAAAAGAGAGAAAATATGCTTGAAGAGTTATCTGCTGAATGTGAGATCCGAAAGTTACAAACTTATGAATATAATGATCTCAATGCAAAGTTTATCAAGTCACAGAAAGAGGTGTTTGAAGCTCAACAAAAGATCAATGATTTAAAATTGGAGATTTTGGAGTTGAAAAGGCAAGTGAAGAATTGCAATTTATCACCGACATTGCTAAACTTCTTATACAAGCATAATCAGAGTACGGAGAGTTCTAAGAAAGATGATGTTCACTTGGTTCCTCAACCAGTAGATTTATTTGAAGTTACTTCTGCTCCGCTTGATCCTAAAGCTGAAGTGCATGACTATTCAAAATTTGCCACTCCACCCAAGAAGAATAAGTCTAAGTCTAAGAAGAAGGAAAAGCCTTTGGGTGAAGCTCCAAAATTTGTGTCAAAGTATGTTTTGTTGGTAAATAAAAATGTGTTTGATAAAGTTGCTTCGAGTTCTTCATCTGCAACTGAAGAAGAAAAAGGTTTGATTGAAAAGAACAAGCTAAAGGATATCAAAGCCAAATTCACAAGCGAAGCTAAGGCGAGAGAAGCTTCGGGTTCTTCTTCATGTTCCTCAAAGATTCAAGGGTTCAAACATAAAGGTTTGGGTTTTGTTGTGAAGGACGATTAGTTCAATCAAAGAAACCAGTGAAACTTGCAAAAGTTACTAAAGACAAAGTTGCAAAGAAATCCCCATCTCCGAAGGAATTTTCTTATTATTCTGGAAGATCGTCATCTTCAAGGAGTCCATCTCCTAGGTATGATTCTTCTGATGATTTCTTTGATAAGTTTGATTCTGAGCATTCATCTGGTTTTTCAAAATCAAAACAATTTTCAAACAATTTTAGAGAAAGACTTTGTTATGTATGTCGTCAACCAGGACATCTAGCTGCTGATTGTCCGAGGACTGCATATATCCACAAAACTGCCAAATATGTGGATAACAAAGGTCAAATTTTTTATGAACCATGGTCCCGAAACGTCAAATCAACTCGTAAATCGTCTTGGTCTAAACCGAGTACGTCGGTTGAATCTGATTCAGGTTCCGATCAAAAATTAAAACTTTTACAAATTTGGAAATCGAAAGTTGTTTCCAAGGCCAACGATGACTATGTGGAAGACACCAGGCGACCCGATGCTGTTGAATCGGGTCGATCCCAGAGAGACTAATGATTTATTTGGTGTCAGTAGGTATTTCATGAAGACCTTTCGGGGATTGGGAAATTGCTGATTGTGAAATATCTGTTCTAATTAAATTGAATTTCCAAATCAATTTTGTTTTTCAAAAAGGCTAATCTGCAAGTATTTGTGTTGGTTGATCATTTTTTCTTGTTTTTCATTCCGTCTCAGTTTGAGGGGGAGTTTGTTTTTTTGCAAAAATCCAAAACTAGTGTGTTGTTTTTTAAATCGTAAAAATGAAAATCTATAAATAGAGTTGTCATTTTTAGGGGGAGAAATTTGAAAAAGACAAAAACATTGGAAAATGTAAAACGCCAAAAACATTGAAAAATGACATATTGTATCCGACATGCTTGGGAAATGATGGTACATTGGCTGACATTGTCTGACTCATGGATAAAGTAGATGAAAAAGCCATAAGATCATTTGATCGATGTGTAAGGTAGGCTCGGAAAATCAGAAAGGATTCAAATGTGATATACATTAAATCTGATGCTTGACCTAGTGGACAACATCTTGATGCATATCTCACGATATATAAAGAAAAAAATATGGGAAAAATAAAATGAGAAGTCACTGTGTATACATGTGTTCATTTTGCAAAGATTTATACTTGTTTGATTTTCTTTATTTTGTCAAACGATCAGACTTTCTCTGCGTATCGAAAGATCGACCTGATCGTTGTTCGTTTGACGTTCTGCTTTATTTTCTTTGGTTTTTCATATAACTCATCGGACTTTCTCTGTGTGTACGGGAGTACCGACCTGATTATTGTTGAGTTATACAACTTCAACTTGTTTTATTTTCTTATTTTGTTAAATCCGAGGCCTTATCTGCGTATCGAAAGATCGACCTTAAGGTAGACGATTTAACGTTCTTATTTCTTTTTGCATGGAACACAGTTTACTATATCATGGTTACAATCATTATGTGATTATAATCACAAATGAAATCACAAAATGTGATAAGCAAAAGCATATCTGAGTATGTCTGATAGTGTGGGGTACACTGGTCAATGCAAAACTAATCAATACCTTAACATATCCAGATGTTATGAGTATGATTGTGCCAGAGTTTAAGATTGGAAAAATTATATCTGCAATCGGCATGGCTTATGTGCTACATTAATCGAAATTGAAGTGCAGTTCAGCATGTTATGACCAATATGATCCCAAGTTGTGATCTTTCTCCTAAAAGACAAAAATAGTGTCTGATTCTGTAATGCATTTATTTTTGTTATCAGAAAATACCAAAAAGATTTTAGGTGTCTTTTGATATAAAGTTTCAAAAAGCCAAAAAGATTTTGTTTCTGATTTGTTTTCGATTGATCAACACGGAATACGAAATCAATTTCAAAATCAAAATATCTTGGAGTCTCGAAGAGACGTTTTGCACCAAGATTATTTATGTTGGCAGGTTTCTAAGTGGAAAGAGAACATAACACTAAGTCTTCTGAATATTGTTGATAAAGAGATTATTCAAGATACAAGATAAAAGTTTTAATAGAGGAGATGATACTGCACATGCCGAGGGGGAGTTTGTTGATACATGGTCTTAGATCGTCATGTGAAGTATCAAATACAAGACGAATCACACAAGATTGCTAAGGTCCGAACTCAGGCTGAACCTGGAGATCGGACATGGCCGAACCTTGGGCCGAACCTGAGGTTCGGACCAGCGTGGTTCAGCTTGTATAAATAGAATGTCTTGTATAGATTTCGTGAGCTTTTGAGGGTCATATCTTCTAAGTGTCTCTGTGTAAACTCTCTGTGGTTAATACAAAGTTCATTTGTATTTACTCTTTGTGTTCTACTCGTTTTACTTTGATTTCATAACGACTAAGTAGAAGATCCACACGCTCAAGCAATTTAACCAGTAGTAAGTCGCATGTTTTTTGTTAGTTTCAAAACTTTGCATTGACTCTAGATGTATGGCGAACTTAAAGATGAATTTACTATATCTTCATCGGTTCCACCTGGTACAATAGGTAAAATCTGTCTGAAATCACCTCCGAAGACCACAACTTTACCACCAAAATAAGATTGATTGCTTGATGGATTTTTATTTCCAAGAAGGTCATTTAAACTTCTATCAAGGGCCTCGAAACAATGTTTGTTTGTCATCGGAGCTTCATCCCATATAATCAAGCTCGTTTCTTTTAAAAGTTTTGTTGAATCGCTATCTGGCTTCAAACGACATATTGAATCTTCGGTGATATTGATAGGAATCCGAAATCTGGAATGTGCAGTCCTACCTCCGGGTAGTAAAAGAGATGCAATACCACTCGACACAACATTTAGAACAATTTTCCCTTGAGATCTTATTGAAGCAGATAACGTGTTCCAGAGGAATGTTTTTCCTGTACCACCATATCCATATATAAAAAAACACCACCTTCTTTATTATCAATTGATGTAATAATTTCATCATAGATATTCCTTTGTTCCTTTGTGAGCTTAACAAAAAGATTTTCAAAATCTTGCAATATAACATCTTTGTCATATGAACGCTCTTCGTTAATCAAAACATTTTCTGACAACAAAAGATCACCACATTGTGCATAAGGCATTGAATCAAAATTGTTAAGTGAAGAATTCTTCAGAACCAAGATCTTCTCAATCTCTAATAATGTGAGATTTTTTAATTCATCATCATTAATCGAAGATCCTACAAAGAAGGTTAAATTTTAATGTAATGATAATAATAAAAAAAGAATTAAAACAATTAATCATACCTTTAGTATTTGGATTGTGTTGACGTTGGTAAACAATTCTATCTGAATGTGTTTTCCATGATTGGTGCCAAACATGATCTGGTCGTGACAATGCACTACATACTAACATTGTTGCAAACAAATTCCAAAGAAAATGACTTGTTCCATGATGGCTTGTTTCTTTAATAGCCTCGATGTATTCATTGTCATCATCTAATAGACCAAGTGCATAGCAAGCATCTCTTAAAGAAGCATGTTGATGTCCATTAACAGTTCTAATATCTTCAAATGATGTCGGACCTTTGACTTTATTCAGTAGAACTCTTAAAAAGTATGCTTCCCCAAGAGCAGGCGATACTGAATGTATTTTTCCAACTGAAACTCCCTGTTTTCTTGGTTTCCAACATCTATCTTTAACATGCCAAACAAAATTTTGAAGGAAACTGGACATAAGTTAGATTTCTTGCATGTGGGTATAACTCGTTACATTTCATCCATGAGTCAAACATCGAGGAACTTACTGGGCCTTTTCAGGGACATCATCAATATCATCTTCTTCACCAAATATAACATTTTGTTGACCAGGTAGATGAAAAGGAATCCTAGTAACAGAAGGATATCTATGATGAACATCAAAGGCGTATATACGCCATGAGGCCTCGCATGCAGATACGTATCTACAATCATAATAAAGTTTGATTTCATCAATAGACTTAAGAGGCTGACCGTTACTGTCATGTGGCTGTAATTTCAATGTTGTTCTGTCCGGACCTTTATTGATATACTTGAACAAATACTTTATGGCGTTTCCTTGGTTGCACCACTGAATGTTTATATGCGCCTGGTATTTTTTCAATAAGAACTTATAATATGGCACAACAAATCTTGTGTCTATATCTACACCGGACTTGAAAATAGTAGGACCATCACGTCGCCTTCTATGTAAAGGGAAACCATCTGAATCTGTCGAGGTTCTTTCCCGAAATTTCTTCGGGAAATTTTTGGAACATTTATCTTTTACCATGCATGGTGACTTTGTATTATGATGACCGCATGGACCATGGATCGTGAAATCTTGCACGAGTGAGTATAGTTCTGGATCTTCATGCTGGTCAGGGATCTCGGATGATATAACACGATCGATGTGATAAGGCGTTGGTAACTTTGAATAAGGGTGCATGAACACACAAATGTGCACATGTGGCAGGCCACGTTTTTGGAATTCAATAGTGTAGACAACTGAAAGTAGAATATATTGATTAGTTAAAATAGAATAATAAAGGAGTAAGTAAATATATATGAGATAAAATAAAGGATTTAGAAGATTATTAATATGTTTATTATCTTTTTAAAACCATTGATCTATAATAACTTAGGCTGTGTTTGGCGCACTAGCTGAAAAGCTAGTTGTTAGCTGATAAGCTAGCTGCTAGCTGCTAGCTGAGAAGCTAGCTGCTAGCTGAGAAGCTAGCTGCTAGCTGAGAAGCTAGCTGCTAGCTGAGAAGCTAGCTGCTAGCTGAGAAGCTAGCTGCTAGCTGAGAAGCTAGCTGCTAGCTGATAAACTATAAGCTAGCTGATACAAAATAACGTTTGGTAAAAACTAGCTGATAAACTAGCTGAAATATATTAAATGACATAAAAGTACATGTCATAAATGTAAATAAAGATATTTATTTATTAGTTAGGGAAGAGTAAAACTGGAAATATTATAAAAGCTAGTTGAAACGCTACTCCAACTAGCTTTTCAAAAGCTAGCTTATAAGCTAGTTTATAAGCTAGCTTTTTGACGTTACCAAAAGGGGCTTTTAAAAAAAGCTAGCTTTTAAAAAAAAGCTCTGTTTGGTACACGCCAAAAAGCTAGATTATAAGCTAGCTTATGGCGCGCCAAACACAGCCTTAATGTATCTGCTTGAATCTTGCCAAACAATGACTTTTCCTTTATGTCTTTTATGAGAGAATCAAGCTTCATTTTGAATAGACGACATAGAATGTCTGGACGATCTTCGGGCTTAATAGTTTTGTCCAGCAAAAATCTTATAATTTCAGGCCATCTTGGATTACATGTTACGGTTTTAAAGTGTGACAACTGGTGATTTCCAGGTTAACTCCGTTAATAATTTTTGTTATCTTAGTTAACTAGAATAGTTAACGTTACATGTCATGTATGTGACAACCCGACTTTTCAGGCCTTCTCCTGATTTAACCTAAACCTAAACTATTATAAATGTTGTGAGAACATTTACGAGGTCGACTTGTGTTGACTTTATTATTTAGGGTTTGTATAAACCGCACTACGAACGTATACTTGAGTCTAGACGTCTTATATTTTATGATTTTACGCAAATAATATTCTATAATTTTATGTGAATACTTTGTTATTTTGTAACCATTATACTTATGATTTTATGTGATATATATATACGTATCGTCATGATTTCATATTCATCATTTCATGTGAACTCAAGAATATATACTTGTGGAGTTATATGTATGATTTTTATGGGAACAAAACAAGGGTTACATTTTATAAACATTATACAATAGATAGGTTTCGACACACACTCGTATATTAATCGTCGAGTTTTTTTTCGTTAATCCCGTTAAGAGTTCATTAGCGACTTTTTAACCTTGAAGGACCAATCCCGCCATTTCCTAAACTATTTCTAGTTAATCTAAACCTCGAGGACTAACATTGCCATAACCGAAACTTTCTAGCACCTTTCATACTTTAATGAGGGACGGTTGTTGCCAAATCGGCAAACTCGATTTGAGGACTTGATTACAAGGGTTACGTCTGATCACTGCCCTCGTTTTAAATTCTAATAATCAATTAGCCGGTTACACTATTTGAGTCTATCACCATCATTGTTCCCTAATTCGACCGTCCTTCTCATTTTTTTTGCTAACCTCCACATGATCAACCTCTCGTTGCTCCCAAACCCGGTGATATACCCATCTCCAATCCCCGTTTACAAAAGAGTGTTCACCACTGTGTTGGCCACCACCGCTCACCACTGCACCACCCTCAACTACCGCCCACGCACCATCTTCTGCCACCAGGAGCACCGCCGGCAAAGGATTGCATTCATGCGACACCACCACCCCCGATGAACCACTAAAAAAACCGTCGTACCTATCAAGTACCGATCATCGGTTTCCGTCACGTACTTGGATTCACCACTGTTACTCCATTCACCGACCTTGCACATCAGTAGCCGAACACGGCAGGAGTGGGGCATCACAGACCATTCCCGACATCGGGCTCGAGTTTTGTTCGAGTTCATCTCCCTTGTTCGTGTTCGGGTTTCACCCCCATCACCAAGGTAATCCTAAAACTCCCTTATAATCGATTTGTAGTGATCGTAGTTCACTATTCGAAGCTTCATGTTAAAGCTTTCGGAACATCCATGGCGAATCCGTTGATTAGGGTTGTCATGGAGAAGATGACACCCGGTTGGGACCATTTAAATATTTATTTTACAATAGAAAAATCAATTGTTCAAATGCCTAAGTGGTTTGGTCACGGATTAACGAAGGGAAGGTCGCGGGTTCGAGACCCGGCGACCGCTTATTTCATTTTTTTCTGATTCCCTAACTGTG
Source organism: Deinandra increscens subsp. villosa (assembly GCA_039602395.1). NCBI lineage: Eukaryota > Viridiplantae > Streptophyta > Magnoliopsida > Asterales > Asteraceae > Deinandra > Deinandra increscens. The sequence goes on from JBCNJP010000008.1 coordinate 49,194,061, forward strand.
ATATTTTTTTTAGCTTAAATGTTTCCAGACCAACTTTAAACCAATAACAGGATATATCTAAATGGTTAAAGTGTTGGTTGTTGGGCTGGAGGTCGCGAGTTTAAATATAAATTGAACGTTTTATGAATCCCTACGCTTGTGTGGGAAATGCTTAATCGAATGGATATAAATATACATAATTTACGATATAAACATTCTCAGTATTTAATGTATACAAGTATTTATAAATTCATAAGTATATTGTGGAGCATTCGTTATTGATGTAATTATATATTTAGTTGTGGATATATATTTATATTATATATGTAAATTTAACATTTCGATATCATAGATGTATATTATTTTTCTAAATAATATTTGTTTTTCGTCGACTTTTGTAATTGTTATGATTTTGGCAATGTGATAACCTTCAACTCGTTCTGGATTTAATGAACTTTCGTCACGTCATAGTTTGACATTGTTAAATTTCATCGTTGGTCTAGACTTAGTCGTTTTCGATTGGACACACACTTACATGAATATGCTCGTTAGGTTTTTGGTGGAGCATGCGAGACCTGCTAGTTGCTACATGCTGTTATTATTTATCTGGAATTGCTATGCACCCTAAGGTAAGTTACACATCATTTTACGTTACGTCCGGGTTTGGACGATAATACACGCAAACACGTTACACCCGGGTTAGGGTGATAACACGACAACTATTATGTATGATTAAAGTAGAAATCCAGTATATATCACATGTTCACGTAAAATGCTTTATCTTTCAAGTCCTTACTTTATCGAACCATTAATAGCAAATAGCGAGGAGATATTGGGTAGTACTACTAGGGTCTGACAAACCCCACTCAGCGGGCACGAGATGCACCACCCGACTGGCAGTCGGACTGAGGACAATGTCAGCCTAACTTACCATGATCGAGTAGACACGGGGAAGGCAAAACACGTAAGGATTTATTCCTACAACTAATTGGTCAGCTTCGGTTGCGAACGTTTTTGTGACATGAACTTAGGCTCGCTACCTACGATATGGATTGTACTTGTAATATACATAACTGCAATACGAATAAAACTGTTGTATTCGTACTGCATTCGTAAAATGATGTGTAACTTGCCTTTTGGTTGACACTTTCTTTCAAACATGTTTCTCTCAGGTCGCAGGTGTTCGAATATCATGAGTATGCATGCATGAGCCCTTAAAACCCTGTTATGATTTTCTATGCAAGTTACGTTATTTCAAATAACAATGTTTCGTGTAAATATTAAATCTTTTGTTTATGCTTCCGCAATTTGTAAAACTCAGAATTTATATTTTAACGAAATATGAAACGTTTTTATTAATTATTGGTCGTTTGGTGTAACTAATGGACGACGATCCTGGTTTGCTCACACCCCACACGGTAAAACTCCGTTAGTGGAAATTGGGGGTGTGACAGATTGGTATCAGAGTCATTGGTCACAGCGAACTAAGATTTTTGTCTTAGACTGTAACCGTTTTGCATTAGTTGCACACTTAAACGTTTTTCTCATGCATCGTGATACCCACTCCAACACGCACCTGGTCTAGAATATGTCGTTTTGATTTTATCATCCAACTCTCTTATACTCACGGCGAGGAGCCGATTATTCTTGAGTCATCTTCAACATCTCTGAGTCGTGTATCTCTTGGTTAATATCCATGTACGACGAGACGTCGAATTAGATCAGAGGATTAAATCTTCACTCTTGACGAGTCATTTGCTACTCGAGATTATTCTAGACTGAAGGACCGGGCGTAATACCCAGACATTGGGCGAGTACTTACTTGGGAAGGTGGTGTGATACCTCTTCCTGTTCTTAAACCTTTCCCATAACTAAGGAGGCTCTTGTTATACCTGCTTTGCATATACTGCTCAACTCCCATGTTCAGGGAATGTAATCATGACGTACTAATAGTGCGATCATTCAACTTCAATAGTGGCAGCATTGTGTGGATTCAAGTGGTTTCTTATGTGGACACTTGTGTCTACCTTCGTTATCCTGATCTTTTCACATGTGCTTTGATCTCCTAAGATCTTTCCCTTCTTGTTTCCATCACATGGTTGCCTTGGAACGAAGCAACTTGAACGATACTCTTATAAACTAAATAGTACTTGATGTGTACTGACTGATTTTTTTTTCATATATCGGATTTGTGATCATGGCGCTATGTGTAGTAATCATTCTATATCTTCGAGCTAAGCTAGGGTCATTGTGATAAACCTACACAGATCCTATTGAGCTAAATATCTGGCTGACTCGCTTCGGGTGGGTCATTCCAATTAAAGAGAGCATTCTATTCTTGAATCTTGTCTCTTTAACGAATCCTGGTCAGAATAACTTTGGGTTAGTGACCCCATTCTAAATACCCACTATGTGGACATTCCATTTGTACCCATAACACCTGGTAGTTGAAGTAAGAAGCACTAGGGTGACCATATAAGGTAAATTACAGTTATGGGTGCACACGTAAATATAATTTGCAGTATATGGAAATTCTGGAGAATCCTACAAGGCAATCCAATGGTCGTATTGGGACCAAATTCCGGCAATTTTTTTTCTTCTTCCTCGTGGCATTGAATGTTGTACATTTTGAACTCAGCCGGATGATCGAAGCCATCTATAATTGTAAACGTTATTGCGCATGATCCCATCTCTCATGTATATGGCTTCTAGTCTATTTGAGGACTCTTTTGAAACATATTATTATGAATGCTAGTCCTGAAGGGACATCATTTCTCTCATGTACTTAGATGACCTTTTTTTTTACTATGAAAACTCTTGACAAAGTCTTTGACTAGTTTAAACCCAACTTTAATCATAAATCTACGTTTACGACTTCACTTACCATATCAATCCCTGGAACCTTGTGATTGTGAAACAACTTGGATATACATTCACCGGACGAATACCATAACAACATTGGATAAACGAAATATATGAATCATATATCGTGGGCACTATAACATATTTCTTGGCTGAGAATTCTTGTGAAATTTCCCTCTGAAGATTCATACTGATGATTTTAGGGTGCGAACCAAAGCTTGTTTCCAGCAACATCGTCACGATTGTACAAACTGCTTACCACAAGTATAATTTCTTTCTCTAATGGGGTTACTGTTAGTGAAAAGCCTTCCTAATTTTCGAACTGATGACTTCCAATTTTAACGTAATGACTACTGCGACTGACCTTTTGAATCAGTGCGATTGATTTCTGTCTGCATGATTTGAACCTTTTACGATTTAACAACCTACAATTCCTGATTTTCGCATTTTTGTAATCCTTTATGTCCTGGATAAACTTCTAAGCTTTGAACCGAAAGGTGTTACACTTTTGGTTAGATTTTCTACTAGTTAAACACCATTGATGATTAGACTACCTTGTACCTAAATCGCAGTAACAATACAAATCTTTTTATGGAAACCCTACTTACACCCATTAAGCACGAACCTCTTGTTGTGTCTATAGTTAATTGTATCATCGACCTTGTATTTCCCTTCTTACACATTGAGTACACCAAGTTATCCATACATTTGTATATTTATTGACGCTCCTGCCATAACAACTAATGAAAAATTTCTGGTACACGAAACCTCATCATCCTTCTCAGGAAACTTTCATCGATGAACCCCAACTTAAACTTAAACCTTATTGGCCTGTTTAAATTATTATTATTATTATTTGTTTTTCTAATCGTATTGAAATCTGAAGCGTTATGATATTCGCACTGCGTGTGCCAACCTCTCGATGATCTTCACGAGAATAGCAAGCCTTATGCATCTTACTGGTATGGTGAATGGAAACTCTTACACCTTGTGTTTGCACAACGTATTGAGGTGTAATATCCCGCCCCCTTTACATTCAAGCGTATGGGAGAAACTTGACGTCCTCTAATTCCGACAAAAATATCCAATGTGGTTCGACTAATATCTAGTAATGGCCATCAATATATTTATGTGTATTATTGTCCAAAGCCAAAGCCACTTTTGAATATCCTGATGCTCTGTGTCTCAAAGGCACACGTTTATTTCATGCACACGTCGTGCAATATTTTCAAACACTATCCAAATCAATATTCTGGAAGGAATGATTCATATCGCATGAAGTGCGAGGACACCAAGGACATTGGGAACACTTGCGGACATAAACAATAGAGATTCCTCATCAAGAGATGTTTACTCTATGGAACTGTATAACCTTTGACACGGTCATCTCGATTGATACGAATCTCTCGCCAAATCATGTTAAGCCTGTTAGAAATTTCTCTTCGAACTCGACGCTATCTACTACATCAGTTACATCCTCCCTGTTTGTATCTCAACCGGTGCCATTCTAAACTCAAATGTCATACTTTGGAATGTGCCATTGCGGCTACCATACGCTACTGCCTCGGCACTCACTTGAATTCATGAATTGAGCCATTGGCGCTCTTCATCTTAAACTTGCTATCCCCGCACTTGATGCCACGCATGTCCCTGCAGGGCACCATCGGTTATCGGTGCCTCATAGTTTACATATTTATTTTGTTAACTTTGTCCTTATTTATGGACCCTTACTGTTGGGCTATACATTAGAGGCATGAACATTAGTTTTATGGGCTTATTTTGTAGTGGGCTTATGGGCTATAGAGTTTACGATTGGGCCATGTGGGCCGGTTTTGAGTTTATGATTGGTTTAGGGTTTGTAAAGGGGTAGTATATAAACCCTTATAGTTTATGATTAACTAGCTTTTGGATTTACGATTTTGGTCTCCCTTTTGTGTTTACGATCAGATTTCAATTGCTCAAGAAAGTTGTGTTCTTCATTCAAGATTTGATCTTCTTTGTTTAATCAAGTCTATTTCATCTACTTTCTTCTCGAATCAATCACTAACGAGGTTTCCGCACTCGTTTGTGATAGCAATATCGTGATTTGGTTGTTTTTCTGGACCTACAGTTGGTATCAGAGCCAAGAATCACTGATTCGAGGCTCTCACGGTATTGGATTCGAGGTTTTTCTGGAAAATAAGGTTCGATTTTTTGAAGATTTGAAGTGTTCTTCGTGTTTGCGATCGTTGCTGCTGCTGTTTCTGGGTTTATTTGGGGTTTACGACTGCTGTTTCTTTGAAGATTTGAATCGGAAACTCGATTACGAGTTCAAGCTGCAATTTTTACGTGTTTACGACCCAAAAATTGGTGTTTACGACTTTATCTGATCGGAATCGAGCGTTTACGACTTTGCTTTGCCGGAATCATCAATCGTAATCTGAGTTTACGATTCTCTCGGCCGGAATCATCGTTTACGATTTGAACATATCGTAATCAGCGTTTACGACTGGAGTTTACGATCCGGAGTTATCTATTATCGTAATCAAGTGTTCACGATCGTAATCAGGCGTCTACGATCGTAATCTCTGTGTTTGGACATTTGGACTTTAGATTTTAGTTTTCCTAAGCTTGCGTTATGGATTTCGAACCAAGTATGTATCAGAAGTTGGATTTTGAGATTGGATCCATCACTCGTCCACCAAGACTCACATCGGCGGATAATTTTCTGGAATGGAAATATAGGTTTGAAAACCACTTGAAGAGTGTTGATTTAAGACTGTGGAGAGCGGTAATTCATGGGCCACACACGCCTACACATGCAGAAGGAACCAATGCGGGTAAAGCTAAAACGGAAGACGAATATGATGATGATGATTGGGAAAGATGCAACAAAGCAGAAAGGGCATTTGCTATTATGACTATGGCACTTACGCCAGATATTGCACAAGGATTTAAGCACTGCAAGACTGCAAAGCAACTCTGGAATGCTTTGATAGTGGCTTATGAGGGAAATCCAGACATAAAGGCAAGCCGTAAGCAAATGCTGAAGCAGAAATTCAATCTGTTCAACCACATTCAAGGTGAATCCTTCGAAGCACAGGTGCAAAGGTTCGTGTCTCTGATGGCCGAAATGTCAAGCTATGGTGTTGAACCAGATCTGGAAGATAAGAATCTGAAACTGCTGAATAGCTTGCCCAAATCCTGGAATACCAACATCTCCATCATTAAGGACAACAACAAGCTGAGTGAGCTATCTCTTGATGAGATGATCAACAAATTGAAGTCAAAACTTATTGATGACAAGCAGAGAGAATTGAACCATATAAGCTCCCTTAGTTTGGCGGGAAAATTGAACCAAGCCCTGTTGTCAGAAGAAGTGGATTCTAAACAAGATGGAAAGTCAGCTGGAAGTGGACCGAGCTCTGTCACAAAGTCAACTGCTTTTGTGGCACAACCTCATGCAAGTTCAAGTGGAGGTGTCAACCCTGATGCTACAAATGATCCCAATTTTGCACTCGGAATGGGATTTATGAACAGCTATCATGCTCTAATGGCCGGAACTTTAGTCCCTACTGAGATGCTGTCAGGTGAGCTGAATCAGATAAATCCAGAAGATGTAGAAATGTTGGATGTCTCTTGGCAGATGGCAATGGCTGTTTTCAGAGCAAAGAAGTTCATGGCAAAGACTGGGAGAAATGTATGGAAGGACCAAGATAAGATCAGGATGGGGTTTGACAAGAGCAAGCTGAGGTGCTACAACTGTGACGAGTATGGGCATTTCGCAAGAGAGTGCACAAAGCCGAGGAAAGAAAGAACAGAAGAAAGGAAAGCTGGTGATGGCAAAGGAAAGGCAGAGTCAAGTGCTTTGGTTGTGCAGGAAGGAGGTGGATATGACTGGACTCCTCAGTTAAAAGAATTCAGCCTGTCACATGCAATGGTTGCTGCTATGGAAAGGGATGAAGAGGAAGAGCATGCATTTGTTGTAACTGATGAGAAACCTGAAGAGATTCAGATAGAAGACAAGGAAGCCTTTGCTGCTGAGGTTGATAACATCAAGGTATGTCCTGATCCCACTTGTGCTCGTATAATTCCTGGACTTAGACAAATCTGTAAAAATTATCAGTTAGAATTGTTTGAGATAAAATGCGAGAGGAGTTCTTTTAAGGGTAGATGGCAAAAGAATGAAGAGAAGGTAAAAGCTCAGAAACTAGACATAGTGAAATATCAAAAACTGGCAACTGAGAAAGCTCTTCTGTATGACAACGCTAAGTTAGAAATAGCTGAGCTTAGTAAGCAGATAGATGAACTTAAGCATAAGAACAATGAGTTGCAAGTAAAACTTGATATGAATCATATGAGAAGCAAAAGAATGTTAGAGGCTAGTAAATCTTTGAACACATGCATAACTGAGGTTAGAATAGGTAAGGACAAAGGTGGAATAGGGATTAGCTTCTCAGACAAAAACAAGAATGATGTTCCTCAAGATAAGACTAGAGACATAATAGGAATAATCCTTGAGGAGGATCAAGTTGATAGATCGGAAGCAGGAACACATGAGATAGGACCTCCCTTAGATAGTGTTCTAGTAGGAGTAACACCTATGACTGATCAGGAATTTGAAAATGAGAAACACATGATCTATGGGTTGGGTAATCAGAATGAAACAATGGCATCCACAAGTAAATCGGGTCCATCCCAGGAATCATTAAACAATAGTGTTGAACCTGCTGATGGCTTTGTTTCATGTGCAGATGAAGTAGGTATTGAAGATGTGTCTGGGGAGGATGCTGAATGTTTGAAAGTCAATGAATGTCATGTGTCTAGTAGCTCTAGTCTTAATTTACCCAAGGACGATGTTCTGGCATCTGTGTCAGAACTTAATACGTCCAAGTCAAAACAAGTAGTTGTATCTGTGTTGTCAAAACATCTTTCTAATTCCAATGAAAAAGTTGATGGTTTTAAAATTCGCGTGCCTAACACTAAAGTAGGTCGTGAGACTAAGCCCAAAGATTTTGTTGCTTATCCCCAGGTTGTGTCGACTTTCAATAGAACAAACAAGACTAAATCAGAACAATTTTGTTTAATCACACAACCAGAAAAAGCCACAAAACATGTTATACACAAATGGGATGATAAGCCAGAGTGGAAGTCGTCTTACCCAAGACGTTCATACCTCTGTAGTCATGTCAATGGGCCTAGACTCATGAACTGCTTTCAATGTGGAAAACCAGGACACTTTGCTGCTAATTGTGTGAATAGACCTTTTCAACCATACTATCCGCAAAACCCACGGACTAGTATGTTGGAGAAAATGATGACAGGAGAAAAGCAAAAGCAAAAGCAACAAGCATTGTTTCAGGGGAAGCAGTGTTTGGAACCAATGAAGACTCAACGGTCTAAGGTTTCAAACACAAAGGCACCTGTGACAAAGCCTGTTGTTGAAAAATGGAATGTGGCCAAAACTCCAAAACCAACTTATGCATCAAAAGGAGTTTACAAAAGAAATGATAAGATAAAACCAGAATTTGCTGAAAAACAAATGGCTAAAGTCAAAAGAGTTAATAAACCTAATGGCAAAGCAAAGGTTGAGCAACAGGTTTTAAAACAAAAAGATGTCACTCAAACAAAACAACTTGTTTACACAAAATTGAAACTTGAGTGGACACCTGTTAAAAAGCCATCTGGTAAAAAGGCCACATCACCACAAAAGAAACCTGTGTCAGTCAAGAACTCATCAAATGTGTTGAGCCCACAGAAAAACACCACCTGGAAACCAAAAGTCAACATTCAAAATGTGAATGTACCTGAATCAAAGCCAGAAATGACCCTCCAATTAGTTAATTACATTGATTCCAAAGGTGTGCCCAGATCTGTCATGGCCTGGGTACCTAAATCTCACTGATCTCTGATTTGTGTAGGGACAGCCAAGAAGATCTATCAACAATCTCTGGTACGTTGATAGCGGTTGCTCCCGACATATGACCGGAGACTTATCCCTTTTGGAAGATGTGGAAGACTTCAATGGGGGAGGAGTATCATTTGCAGGTGGTGTGGGTGGAAGAATAAGCAAGAAAGGAGTGGTGAGAAGTGGTAACTTATCATTTTCTGACGTACATTATGTGGAGGAGCTGTCACACAGTCTGCTGAGTGTCTCTCAGATTTGTGATAGAGACTATTCTGTGTTGTTCAACCGCAAGGAGTGCATTATTCTCAAGCCTGGTGTGAAAATTCCAGAGGAGTGCATCTTGATGCGTACTCCGAGAAGGGCAAACTCTTATCAGCTTAATATGGGTCAACCTCCAACTTCAGAAGAAGCCTGTCTCATATCCAAACAAAATGAGAACTTAGCTCTATTATGGCATAGGCGTCTGGGGCATGCTAACATGAAGAATTTGACCAAGCTTGCAAAGGGAGAACATGTCAGAAAGCTGCCTATCAAAGATTTCTCTACTGTAGAAAAATGTGTGGCTTGTGCGAAGGGGAAGCAGCACAAGTTGCCGCACCGTCCAAAGATAGCAAATTCAATGTCATCCGTGTTACAACTTCTTCACATGGATTTATTTGGGCCAATGCAAGTTCAAAGCATCAGCAAATTCTCTTACTGTCTCGTGATTGTGGATGACTACTCGCGATTCACTTGGGTCTTCTTCTTATCAAACAAGTATGAAACTCCGATCTTAGTGAAACAGTTTGTCACGCTTATAGAGAATCAGCTGAACGAGAAGGTCAAGGCTATCAGAACGGACAACGGAACAGAATTTAAGAATGCTGAGTTAAATATGTTCTGTGGAGAGAAGGGAATAGAGAGACAGTTCAGTGCACCCTACACTCCGCAACAGAATGGAGTCGCTGAGAGAAGAAACAGGACACTCATTGAAGCAGCAAGGACAATGATGTGTGAAGCTAAATTGCCAATCTTCTTCTGGGCTGAAGCAGTTAATACGGCTTGTTACGTGCAGAATCGTGTTCTTTTAAACAAGCGTCATGAGAAGACTCCGTATGAGATTGTTTATAAAGAGAAGCCAACAGTGGGATATTTCAAGACATTCGGGTGTCCATGCACGGTTCTAATTCAGTCCGATGTGGGGAAATTCGAAGCTAAGGCTGATGAGTGTTATTTTGTGGGTTATTCAGCAAATAGTGCTTATCGTGTCTACAACAAAACCACAAAAGTTATCATTGAGGCATATAACGTAGACTGGCTTGAAGACAATCCTACAGATGCAGGGAGTGGTCCAGATTGGATTTTTGACTATGGGTCGCTGTTTGAAGGGTTCAACTTTTCAAATGTTTTCCATCATTTGGGTGAAGAAGAAGACATTATTGCACAATCATCTGAATCAAGACCTCATGTTGAAAAAGTTGGTGAGAAAGCACCAGATGCAGTTCCCACAAATGTCAATGCAGATGCTCCGGGATCTTCGGGAACTAAAGATGATGATTCAGAAATTTCTCAAAACCAAGGTATGAGTGATAATATTGTTAATTCTAACCTGCCTGTTTCTGTTTCTGTGCCAGATGTTCAAGTATCAAGGATCAATAAAGACCATCCAATCAGCAATATACTTGGACCAGTTTCAGCAGGTGTTACCACTAGAAGCCGCACGGGAGACATTAATTTTTGCATGTATTCGTGCTTCATATCCCAGATTGAGCCTCCTAATGTGATGGTTGCTCTCAGAGATCCAAGTTGGATAGAGGCCATGCACAATGAACTTAATCAGTTTTCTAAGCTGGGAGTGTGGCGCCTAGTGGAAAGGCCAGAGAACAAGAAGGTTATACCCACACGTTGGTTATACAAGAACAAGAAGGATGACACGGGTATAATTGTCAGAAACAAAGCAAGGTTGATTGTTCAGGGCCACAGACAAATTCATGGAATTGACTATGATGAGGTGTATGCACCCGTGGCAAGATTGGAGGCTATTCGGATATTCCTTGCAGTTGCATCATATCTAAACTTCACAGTTCGCCAGATGGATGTTAAGACAACATTTTTATATGCAGAAATGAATGAGGAAGTTTATGTGACTCAACCACCGGGGTTTGTAGATGAGGAGTATCCAGATCATGTGTATCTTCTGGATAAGGCTTTGTATGGACTACATCAAGCTCCACGCACGTGGTATGAGACACTTTCAACTCATCTGGTGGAGAATGGATACTCAAGAGGAGTGGTTGATCAGACTCTGTTTAGGAAGAGGGTGAAGGATGACATCATCATGGTGCAGGTTTATGTAGATGACATCATCTACGGGTCAACAAACGAAGAATTATGCACTGAGTTTGAAGAGATAATGAGAAAGAAATTTGAAATGAGTGATCAGGGAGAGATGAGTTTCTTCCTAGCCTTGCAAGTGAAACAGGATGAATCTGGGATTCTTATTCACCAAGCAAAATATGTGAATGAGATTCTAGAAAAATTCAAAATGCAAGATTCCAAGCCAATCTCAACTCCCATGGCGTCCCGACCTCTACTGACAGCAGATGCAGATGGGGAGCCAGTGAGTGAATTCATGTATCGCTCGATGATTGGATCACTTATGTATTTGACAGCAAGCAGGCCAGATATTATGCATGCAGTGTGTCTGTGTGCCCGCTATCAGGCTAATCCTAAACTTTCACATTTAATTGCTGTTAAACGTATCTTTAGGTATCTGAAGGGCAGGCCTAGGCTTGGACTTTGGTACCCAAAGAACACTGATTTCCAATTGTTTGCATATACTGACAGTGATTATGGAGGTAGTGATCTTGACCGGAAGTCAACAACTGGTGGATGTCAGTATCTGGGAGATAGACTCATTTCTTGGCAGAGCAAAAAGCAGCATACCGTCTCAAAGTCGACTGCAGAAGCTGAATATGTGGCAGCATCCGCTGGATGCTCACAGGTAGTATGGATACAAAATCAGCTCACTGATTACGGTATGGAATTCGTTAACACTCCTATCTTTTGTGATAACGCTGCTGCTCTAGAAATTGTGAAAAACCCCGTTCATCATTCAAAAACAAAGCACATAGACATCAAGGTACATTTTATTCGTGATTGTTATGATCGGGAGTTAATTCAGCTCCAAAAGGTGAGCACAGACCAGAATGTGTCTGATATTTTCACAAAACCCTTACCTCGTCCCAATTTTGAAATGTGTGTCGAAGGCCTAAGGATGATTGCCTTCGAGGAATGATCTGATCAAAATTTCTTGTAAATATTTTTTAAGAAAATTCAAAAATATGTGTCTATCTTTCAAAAGCCTCATAAAAACAGGGGAAGAAATATTGTTGTTTCAGAAAATCTAAAAAATATCTGTTTGAGGTTTTTATGATGTCTTTTGTTTGCCTTGAGTTGGTAGGAAGTGATATAAATTTCCAAGACGATCGGAGACTGACACGTGTAAGGCAGAAGTGAAAGACGACTCAAAGATGATGTTCGGTAAGCTAAATCAAAAACTATGATCATCCATGTAAGTGCAGTAAACTTAACTCCTATATATGTTTAGTTTTCCATCCTGGTTTACATAGTTTAAAAGACTGAGTCCCAGCAAAAACGGGTTGAGAGTGGTATTCACCTAGTATTCACTCTCTCACACGCCATGTTTATGCTGTTATGACAACACCACAGAAAAATGAAAAGAAAAAGAAAAATGAAAAGAAAAAGAAAAAATGAAAAGAAAAAGCAAAAATCAAAAAAAAATATTGATGATAAAAATAAAGTAATTATTTGGTTTGGTATTCTCTGCGTGCTTATGCGGCCGACCTGATCACCAACTGATAATTAAGAAAATAAGGGTTTGTCATGACGGTGTTGCATGGTTCCTCAAGTTGGGGGTTTGTGAATCCTCAATAAACTCTGAGGTTGGGTAGGTCTTGCTATGAACGATTGGGTGTGGGGACGGTTAAACATGACGGTAATTATGTACCACAATTAAGCACTTAAAATTTTTTTAACTGGATGTGAGTTTATATGATTTCAAAAATTTTGGGCAATTGTCTAGAGCGTCGAGTAACGGAAGCTAAAAAAAGTTCCTCAGTTAAAGATTTGTCTGGTTTGATCCATGAATGTACATCAGCTTCGAGGCAAGTAAATTTTAAATTTCTGTAATTAGGGTTAATTGTTTCATGGTTTATTTTTTTTTTAAGTCTTTAAGTGTTTGAAATTTTTTATTATTATTATTTTATTTTATTTTTATGATCAAGATCAGATACTCGGGGTTTGAGTCTGAGGGGAAGCTTCGTAAATTCTCAAATTGTCTCAAAGTTAACATTTTTCAAGAGAATTAACTTTTTAGTGGTTTGGGAGGTTTTTAAAACATGGTTGAAACTTGAGGGGCCATATTGAAAATTTTTCAAAAGGGGTATAAATACCCATTTCCAGTTTCCGATCCCCTCTCTCTCACTTCTCTCGCCGTTTACGATCACCGCCCAAGAAACCCTAACCTCCGCTTCCACTCACCGGAAAACTGATCTAACCCTCCTCCGGTCGTCCGTTGTGACAATCGAGCACACCACCACACTCGAAATCACTTTCCGACCACAGAACACCCTTTAATCGACCGATCCTTTTCGGTTCTCGACCACAAATTTCGGGTCTTCGTGATTTTTCATCACTCGGTCATTTCTGAAATTTCTCACCGAATACACGAGTGTTGGAGTCGGTTTCGTGTTTGCAACACTTAAAAGGTAGTGTAGGATGTTTATTTTGCATATTTGAGGTGTATTGATGTGTTTCCGAGCTATTTGCAGGTTCAAAAATGGTGGATTTGGCGTTTACGATCGACGCATTGAAGAAGATGACCGTTCGAGTTTACGACTCGGTGTTTACGATCGTAGTTTACGATCCGCGTTAACTACGTTGTTTACGATCGGACACGTCGAGTTTACGATTGGGCTTAAATCTTAACTGGATCGTAAACCCATTTAATTGATCGTAAACCCAATTTATGGATCGTAATCATTTGTGTGGTATCGTAAACTCACATATATTTGACTTAAAATCTTAAACACCTAATATTGTTAGAATTTCATCAAACTTAATTGTTTTAAGTTCAAATTAATGGTGTTTGTCAAATTGTGTCTCAAAATCAAATATTTTTCTTGAACGTTTAAATTGAAATTTTCAGAACTTAACAAATTAAATGTGTTAATCAATTGAACTTCAAGATACTGTTGGCAAACATAATTAAGCTTTGAATTTAAGCCTGATACACTTGTCTCGTTGTTTCAGATGGCAGAAAACATGCTTGATGAAGAAATTCATTTTGAAAGGGATCACTGTATACCTGCATATCTTGATGACCCACCAGAGAGGCACATGCAACTCTTCTACTCTTTGGTGGCTGGGCTGAATGTATGCAAAATTAATCATGCCTTGCGGACAAGTGTGCTTATCGATGAGCAGCTTGTAAGAGAATTCTGGGGAACAGCAAGGGCGAATGCTGACAAGACGAGGATCACAGCAACTGTTCAGAATCGTCAAATAGTGATACTCGAAGAAGACATCCGCCAGGGATTGAACATAAATGACAGAGCTGAACATCCAATAGAGTACCCACAGGCTCGTGTATTAGAAGGTGCTCAGCTGATGGGATATGAAGGAAAGTTCCCTCCTATATTCAAGAAGTTGTTGCCGCACTACTGGAGGTGCTTGGCTCATTACTTGCAGAAGTCCTTCTTGGGGAAGAGGACAAGCTTTGATCAGCTGAACAAGCTACATGGGACTGCGTTTGTAGCACTTGCCTTAGACTGGAACTTTAACTTCTCAAAAATGATGCTGATAGATTGGGTCGGGAATGCAGTTTTAAGTGCGAGAGATCAGTTTCTTATGACTCCAAGATTCGTACAAATGGTGGTGATGAAGAAGTACCCGATGATCGATGAAAGAATAGAGAAATTGGACATCAAATTCATGGATAGTGGCGTGTTTGGCCTGCAGACACAAGATAGAAAAGGAAAGAACAGCTTTCAGGGAAGAATTGAATGGACCAAAAGAGGTGCCTTTCCTGAAGTTGCTAGAGAGCAGGTGATAGAATCAGATCCAGAGGCTGAACCTCAACCAGATGTGCCGACTGTGAATGTGACTGTTGCTGAAGATCACGATGTGACAGCACCAGTTGCAGTAAATGTTCTGGATCAAACAGAAGGTATACCCTCTGATGAAGAAAACGTGATGGACGACATCTTCGCTGATCAAGGGAATGTGGATGATGATATCTATGGGGACTTAGAACCTATAAATCTTAAAAGATCAAGGGATGTCCTGAACTCGTCTTCTAGTGGTGACTCCATCCCTCAAGAGTTGGATACTCAGTTCAATGTGAATGAGATGCTTGAAGAGCCTGTCCCCTTTCGTGAACCATCTCCCAGGAAGAGAACAGATCCAAGGAGTATCCGGTTCAAGTTCACAAAGACTAGCTCAAGTCTGTTAATGGTCCATCCAGCAGGGTCCAGTTCTCAAAGTCAAAGTGTTCAAGAAGATACAACGGTTCAGAATGTTGAAGATCAACCTGCCCAGGTTCTGACTGAAAGTCCTCTTCTGAATGAACGTAGCCCTGTTCATGAAGAAAGGCAATCTCTGGAGGTTGATAACACTGTTGTAGTACCCAGCCCTGTTAAAGTGAGTGTCTCTACTGGGACAAGTCTGCCACCAACAGTTATCCCAAGTTTCCGCCCATTTCAAGCTGCTGAGCTGCCTATTGAGATGAGGATAAGTGCAGACCCTCACATTAACTTTCTGATGTCTCAGAACAGAATTAGAGAGACTGAGATAAAAGCACTCCAGGCTGAGAACAGAAAATTAAAGGACAAGGAAGTGGCTGACAAGAATAGGTTTAAGTACTTGTATGAGGCCTTGATGGATTTGAAAAAGAAGTATAATGAATTGAAAGGTGCTGTGGTGACAAGTGCTTCGGGTGACCCTGGCCAAAGCTCATCTCAAGGAGTTCAGGGTACAAGTGCTAATCAAGAAGATGAAGGAGATGACACCATTGAAATGTCTGAATATGTACGTGGTGGAAGATATATCTCTATGGCCCCCGAAGGACAAGTGAATTGGTTCAAGGAGTTTTTCAGAGGACCTACTCCTGTGAAATATAGCATAGATGTGGGTGAGAGTGAGCTTGACAAGAAAGGAAGCCGACAACCAATTCTGTGTTGGCATTATGATGCAGAAAAGGAGTTATTTGCTGTAGTAAGAGATGGATATAGTCCATGTCGAATACTACAGATCAAGGGGTCAATTCCACTCCTGGACCGAGACAGAATTGAGAAATTTGCTGAGGGCACCGTTCATTAACAGGTGGAACGCTAATCATGGAAATTTGGTTCGCGACAACTTGGTAGCACAGATGGAGCAGAACTTTGAAAACTTTGATCTGAAGGCTGCAAGGTGGGTCGAAACCGGAACTGATCCTGTCACCAATGAACCTATCGGTGAAATGAGGTGCCCTCCCACCAAACGAACCCGAGTCATCAACATGCTAGATGAAATTGAAGATCATACGCTTGTGAAGAATTTTGACAGCTGGTTCTTTGATCCGACAACGTATGAAGTGGTGGTTGTTTGCAAGAGAATGAGAGAGTTCAGAATGTATGATCCCGTAGATTTGCTAAGGTTCGGAGAGAATGACATCAAGCTCCTGGCATCCCGTCCAATTCTTGGTGACGAGCATGACATGCAGAATGCTATACGGGTGGGATTGTTTCATGGCACAGCAGGTCTGATCGTGGAGAAAGAATGGTGGTCAAGGAAAGAGGCGCATACATTCAGATTTGATTTACATCTTCCTTAGACTTTCTAATGATTCATGCCTAGGGGAAGATTGTTGGGCTATACATTAGAGGCATGAACATTAGTTTTATGGGCTTATTTTGTAGTGGGCTTATGGGCTATAGAGTTTACGATTGAGGCCATGTGGGCCGGTTTTGAGTTTATGATTGGTTTAGGGTTTGTAAAGGGGTAGTATATAAACCCTTATAGTTATTATGATTAACTAGCTTTTGGATTTACGATTTTGGTCTCCCTTTTGTGTTTACGATCAGATTTCAATAGCTCAAGAAAGTTGTGTTCTTCATTCAAGATTTGATCTTCTTTGGTTTAATCAAGTCTATTTCATCTACTTTCTTCTCGAATCAATCACTAACGAGGTTTCCGCACTCGTTTGTGGTAGCAATATCGTGATTTGGTTGTTTTTCTGGACCTACACTTACCAAGGGTAATTTGAATGATGATATGTTGTATGATGTTGAATCCCAGTTTGAATTTGAACCTAATTTTTTTTTGTACCCGCATAACTCCTTCTTCTCCTTTAGGATAGGATCGTAATTCTTAACAGAATATAGCAAAAAAAATTAAAAACAAACTTTTACCTGTTAACTCTCAAAGGCAATAGTAGCACTAGATTTGGTTATTGTTTGGATCTCAGTTCCGCTTCCACAAAATCAGTGCTACCAGCTATGTTTCAGAATATGAGAAATTGTTAAACCATTTTAACCATGATAAATAGCTTGTTTGCTTTTGACCTTCTCATAATAAATGTTTACAAAGCATATATGTTTATGCATGCTAAATTTGAGAACCTACTTCTATGTTTATGGTATAGAAACTGATTAATTATTGGAGTGCTAGTTTAAACATAAGTAGCGTACGTAGAATCGCATAATTAGCTATGTGTATGAAACGTGTTAGGAACGAGAAAGTGACATGTTGTTAATGTATTAACTTGATTGAGTATGGAAACCATACACCATACAAGGTCCTAAGTCTCCTACCTAGGTGGGAATGACAAGACTGTGTGAAGTTGCCCCGTCAACTTTACACCGTATGGGTTGTGTTGGTTAGTTTATGAACTTATATACTAGAGATATGTCATGCTAGATTCGTATGCTAGTATATAAGATGTTGGGACAATTGTATGCGATGTATGGTAAAACCTTCATGATATATTGCATGCTAGTATGTGTTGGCCATATCAACCGTTATCTAAACGTTACTGCATGAAAGATGATTTTGAATATTGTTAGGAATCATGTGAACTTAATTGGTCGTAACTCCCTAAGGTACTAAGTTAATGAATCCATATGTCAACTTGATTAGTCTTGTGAAATTCTATGTTATTTGCTAGTTGGTAGGCAAATTCAAACGTTTATGTTTTCATTAGACAACGGGTCTATTAGACAAACATTGATTAACTTGATGCACACACAATTTTCTCATACCCAAATTTCGTTCTCGCCAATTCACCTGGGCTATTGGTGAACGCGGTTGCCTTATGCGAAAACGAGACATGAAATGAGAATCTCGCTCCTAGCATCAGGTGCGATAAGCTAGGGGTTGCTCGGACATAATATTATCCCTCCGCCAAATAAAGTTTTGACTTCAGACACTTATGTTATCATGTTACTCTGTTAAGCTTTTTCACTCGACACGGTCCCCGTAATACAGTTGGTCGACTTTTCTCGTAGAATCTCATTATCAGATAAACCACTTTCTATACTTTCGACGTGGATTCTTTTTGAAATCCTGTGAACATTTTGATACCTCCTCAACCTGTTGCACAAATTCTAGACGTTACGTCCATCACTCCTTTTAGAGTACTGAACCTGAATTATTTCGATATATTACTGTCAAGATCGATTCCTGTAACAATGGAAACTGATTAAATTTCGGGATGAAATTTCTTTTCATCTTGGGGATGATGTCATAATTGAATTTCTTTTTCATTCCAGTCAATTAGTCAGCGCTACCTCAAGTGTTACCTTAATTTTCGAGACGAAAATTCTTTCAACTTGGGGATGATGTGACAACTGGTGATTTCCATGTTAACTCCGTTAATAATTTTTGTTATCTTAGTTAACTAGAATAGTTAATGTTACATGTCATGTATGTGACAACCCGAATTTTCAGGCCTTCTCCTGATTTAACCTAAACCTAAACTATTATAAATGTTGTGAGAACATTTACGAGGTTGACTTGTGTTGACTTTATTATTTAGGGTTTGTATAAACCGCACTACGAACGTATACTTGAGTGTAGACGTCTTATATTTTATGATTTTATGCTAAAAATATTCTATAATTTTATGTGAACACTTTGTTATTTTGTAACCATTATACTTATAATTTTATGTGATATATATATATATGTATCGTCATGATTTCATATTCATGATTTCATATTCATAATTTCATGTGAACTCAAGAATATATACTTGTGGAGTTATATGTATGATTTTATGGGAACAAAACAAGGGTTACATTTTATAAACGTTATACAATAGATAGGTTTCGACACACACTCGTATATTAATCGTCGAGTTTTTTTTTCTGTTAATCCCGTTAAGAGTTCATTAGCGACTTTTTAACCTTGAAGGACCAATCCCGCCATTTCCTAAACTATTTCTAGTTAATCTAAACCTCAAGGACTAACATTGCCATAACCGAAACTTTCTAGCACCTATCATACTTTAATGAGGGACGGTTGTTGCCAAGTCGGCAAACTCGATTTGAGGACTTGATTACAGGAGTTACGTCCGATCACTGCCCTCGTTTTAAATTCTAATAATCAATTAGCCGGTTACACTATTTGAGTCATCATCATCATTGTTCCCTAATTCGACTGTCCTTCTCATTTTTTTTTGCTAACCTCCACATGATCAACCTCTCATTGCTCCCAAACACCGGTGATATACCCGTCTCCAATCCCCGTTTACAAAAGAGTGTTCACCACTGTGTTGGCCACCACCGCTCACCACTGCACCACCCTCAACTACCGCCCACGCACCATCTTCTGCCACCAGGAGCACCTCCAGCAAAGGATTGCATTCATGCGACACCACCACCCCCGATGAACCACTAAAGAAACCGCCGTACCTATCAAGTACCGATCATTGGTTTCCGCCACGTACTTGGATTCACCACTGTTACTCCATTCACTGACCTTGCACATTAGTAGCCGAACACGGCAGGAGTGGGGCATCACAGACCATTCCAGACATCGGGCTAGAGTTTCGTTCGAGTTCATCTTCCTTGTTCGTGTTCGGGTTTCACCCCCATCACCGAGGTAATCCTAAAACTCCCTTATAATCGATTTGTAGTGATCGTAGTTCACTATTCGAAGCTTCTAGTAAAGCTTTCGGAACATCCATGGCGGATCCGTCGATTAGGGTTGTCATGGAGAAGATGACACCCGGTTGGGACCATTTAAATATTTATTTTACAATAGAAAATCAATTGTTCAAATGCCCAAGTGGTTTAGTCACGGATTAACGAAGGGAAGGTCGCGGGTTCAAGACCCGGCGACAGTTTTTTTTTTTCTGATTCCCTAATTGTGATATTTTTTTTAGCTTAAATGTTTCCAGACCAACTTTAAACCAATAACAGGATATGTCTAAATGGTTAAAGTGTTGGTTGTTGGGCTGGAGGTCGCGAGTTTAAATATAAATTGAACTTTTTATGAATCCCTACGCTTGTGTGGGAAATGCGTAATCGAATGGATATAAATATACATAATTTACGATATAAACATTCTCAGGATTTAATGTATACAAGTATTTATAAATTCATAAGTATATTATGGAGCATTCGTTATTGATGTAATTATATATTTAGTTGTGGATATATATTTATATTATATATGTAAATTTATCATTTCGATATCATAGATGTATATTATTTTTCTAAATAATATATTTTTTTTTTCGTCGACTTTCGTAATTGTTATGATTTTGGCAATGTGATAACCTTCAACTCGTTCTGGATTTAATGAACTTTCGTCACGTCATAGTTTGACATTGTTAAATATCACTGTTGGTCTAGACTTAGTCGTTTTCGATTGGACACACACTTACATGAATATGCTCGTTAGGTTTTTGGTAGAGCATGCGAGACCTGCTAGTTGCTACCTGCTGTTATTATTTATCTGGAATTGTTGTTCACCCTAAGGTGAGTTACACATCCTTTTACGTTACGTCCGGGTTTGGACGATAACACACGCAAACACGTTACACCCGGGTTAGGGTGATAACACGACAACTATTATGTATGATTAAAGTAGAAATCCAGTATATATCACATGTTTACGTAAAATGCTTTATCTTTCAAGTCCTTACTTTATCGAACCGTTAATAGCAAATAGCGAGGGGATATTGGGTAGTACTACTGGGGTCTGACAAACCCCACTCAACGAGCACGAGATGCACTACCCGACTGGAGGTCGGACTGAGGACAATGTCAGCCTAACTTACCGTGATCGAGTAGACACGGGGAAGGCAAAACACGTAAGGATTTATTCCTACAACTAATTGGTCAGCTTCGGTTACGAACGTTTTAGTGACATGAACTTAGGCTCGCTACCTACGATATGGATTGTACTTGTAATATACATAACTGCAATACGAATAAAACTGTTATATTCGTACTGCATGTCTATGCTAGTTGTAGATATGTACTTATGTGAACTCACCAGCCTTTTGGTTGACACTTTCTTTCAAACATGTTTCTCTCGGGTCGCAGGTGTTCGAATATCATGAGTATGCATGCATGAGCCCTTAAAACCCTGTTATGATTTTCTATGCAAGTTACGTTATTTCAAATAACAATGTTTCGTGTAAATATTAAATCTTTTGTTTATGCTTCCGCAATTTGTAAAACTCAGAATTTATATTTTAACGAAATATGAAACGTTTTTATTAATTATTGGTCGTTTGGTGTAACTAATGGACGGCGATCCTGGTTTGCTCACACCCCACACGGTAAAACTCCGTTAGTGGAAATTGGGGGTGTGACATAAAGAGATTAGGATAACCATACCATTTGCACAATGCCATAGCATCTAGAAAATTTTGCATCATAAAACGTGCACCTCCGGTAAAAGAAGATGGTAAAACAATGCGTTGTCCAGTAGAAGACATATCTTTTTGACCTTGATTCTTTGCACACTTTATAGCCTCCAATGTTTCTGATCTTAAACTGGATTGCTTGCCGCGTAAAAAATTAAGTCTTTCACTCTCAACCATCGTATAAGCATCGACTAAAAATTGTTGATAAAGTCTTTTGGAGTTTCAAAATTAGAGAAAACTCATTCAACCTATCTTGGATTCTGAATGAAAAAAACTCCCTCATACTGCATTTCTTTTTTGTAGTGTTCTGCAAACTTGTTACATCTCTATGGGGGATATTAATTGTGTAACCATCATCACCGTTAGGAAACAATAATGGATACTGAAGCGATAGATACGAAGGGTGCAACTCACTTATTCGTTGTAGAGACCCAGATTTAGAAGTAACTACAATATCACGATGATCAAGTAGATTGGATACATCTCCAATAATTAAAGCAACCACTTCAGATGTTGTAGGTAAGTTGTATGTCCTCGCATCTTTATTCCTATTGCTTATGATACGTAGCTTTACGTTACAATTAGGATTTTGTGCTAAATGGTCTCTTGCCATTCGATAACTCTTGACCAAAACATTGTCTTTATCTAACATGTCATTTACTTGTTCTATTATTTGGACTTCCAATCCTACAGAAGATGATTTTGATCTGTGATGGTAATAAAAAAATCAGAAATCAATAAGATTAATACTTTTCATAGTAATTATGATAAATTGAATATGAAATATATTTTGGTTACATACTCAAACGCTTGTTGTCTATTGGAAACCTCGTTCTCCGTATCGTATATATATAACTGTGAGAACCTTGGAGGTTCACCATCTTTAGGCAGTAAAGTTCCAATCGTATGATAATTCTGACCGCTTAGCTTAAAAACAAATGAGAGCTCCACCTTTATTTATAGATTTATCTACTTTACCACCCATTGAGGTAAAGGAGAACATTCAAATTGTACCTATGGATCTTTTTCATAAAATATTTGCTCTTCTAATTAGCACATGAGAAAAACTCTTTGTAAGATTCATTTGGTTCTTTAAGATGCGGAAGTTGAACCTTCCGATAACCACAACATAGAGAATAACACCTGCCAATTTTTTTGTTTCGACCTAATAAGCCTTCTTGTTTCCATAATTTGGCTTTACATACCTCACAGATAAGAACTTGGTCACCATGGTCCAAATAATCTGTTTGTTTTTTATGTAAAATATTAGTTGTATATTAACAATTATTAGTAATTAGAAAATTATAAATTACAAAATTACGGTGAACATACCTTTAGAAATTCCTACAGTGGTATCTCTTGTTGGTTGCGTAAAACCTCCAAACCTAAGGGATGTGATATCCATCATTGGAACGGGAGTGTTATTGAAAGTTTTTGGTTTCAATTTATGCCTACCAGAAGACAAAGTCGAAATTGAAGACATTCCAGATAATGCTGATAAATTATTAGATGAACTAGTGTTTCGAAACTGCAAACTTCTTGATGAAGGTGTGGATGAAGTTGAATTGATATTATCTGCAATCATGTAATACTTTAATAACACGATTAATATTAAATATGACAAAGTCGTAAAAAATCAAGTATGATGTTAGGAATATTTTACGATTTGAACAACCAATACTAACCAGCTCTTAGAATGTTAGAATTTGAATTTGATTCATTGTTTTTACGAATGGTAGGTCGTGTGACAGGTTTCCCATGATTTTCTTTACCGGAAGCAATATTTGGTGAAACAACTAACAAAAGAAATGGAAAAAAGTAATAATTAACTATTTTCAATGGAAAGAATAGTATATTGATAATTATATAGTAATGATAAAATAAACAAACCTTTTGATAAGCTTGGTATCCCTTTCTGTTTTTAATTGATGCTTGCGATGTACTAATAAAACTTCAATAAGAAACTAACAAACTGAATAGAAATTTTTAGTATCTTAGATATGTTTGAATATATGTAACTATTAGTAGTGCAGGAAAGTCAAAAATACCGTTTGAAACATCAATAAGAGGGCTTCTAAATGTAACGGTGGAAGCTAAACACATGTCTTTGTAAGGAATCTCTTGAAGTTGAGGAAGTAACCGTGGACCAGCTGATGGACAGTTATATAGTTTAAGAAAAGTTGTAGATATTTTTAATTTGATAAAAAATATAGTTTTTATGCCATTCATTTTAATAAACTTACAGTGCAACGTATTATATATAGCAGTTGATTTATGAACTTGATCATTTGATCGATACATCGGTTTACGCCTTTTAGCATCCAATATTTCTTTTCTATCCTTTCGTTTCTGTTTACAATTATCTCTATTCTCCATTCTGAGAATTACAATAACAATAATCTGATAACAATATTCTTCATATATCAAAGAAAGGATGTAGTAGACAAATTTAAAACGGTAAGCATAATTTAAATGAGTTAATTTGATTATCATCTTTCATTGCTATAATTACGTCAAAATCAATATGTGAGTCAATTAAATATTTATAATTTAGAAAGATTTATAAATTGATTTATACATTGATTACAAAGAAAAAACAATATGTGAGTCAATTAAAGATTTATAAATTAATTACAAGAGTAAATTACACAGAAGGTCCTTTATGTTTTACCCCGATTTTATATTAAGTCATTTAAGTAAAGTTGTTACATCTGACATCCTTTATGTTTTCACCATGTTTTATTGGAGGTCCTTTATCACTAACGATGTTAAAAACAATGGTTAAGTCATGGGCATTTTAGTCATTTTATAAAATTCATAAAATAAAACATTTTTTTTTAAAAGGGATAAAATAAAACATTAAATAAAAAAAATATCTCCTGTTTTTGGGTCCACACATATGAAAACAACATACATACATACGTCGTACAAGAACAAAAAGGAAAAGACAACAAAGAAGAAAGAAAGAAAGAGGAGAAAACAGGCGGCGACCCGGCTCCTGCCGTCGACTCCGGCGACCGGCGACCCCGCAACGACGGCAGCTAGTCACTCCCGGTGCTCCGGTGACTCCATCTCTTCTTCTGTTTAGTTCACCGACGTGTTCCCCCTTCTCTTTTCTACTCGCGGCGGCGGATTTCTTGTTGTGCAGGTTCACGCCGGTGACCATCAGTGGCAACGAGAGGCGGAGATGACCTGGTAATGATCTAGTCGTGTCCCGATGAAATTGATTTCGCCGGAATAGTCTCAGATCGGGGATGATTTTCAGTGGGGAAACGATCTTAGCCGCGAATCCGGCGACCCTAGTCGCGATTCCGGCGAAGCTGGTTCCGACTCAGTAAGCTTGAGGATAACCTTGGCGTTTTCTTTCTATTTTCCGGTTTTGTTCCTTGTTTAAGCTCATATTTTTTGATTGTATGTTATAGATCGGTGATGGGAATGATGTTTAGCGATTAAGATTGACACATATGAAGTTAGTTGATGTTCTTGATGGTGTTTGGAAATGAGTTCACTCCCAAATTTTTACTTTTATTTAAATGTTTTATTTTAAAATTTTCATAAAATGACTATAGTGCCCTTGACTTAACGATGGTTTTAACACCGTTAGTGATAAAGGACCTTCTATGAAACATGTTGAAAACATAAAGGATGTCGGGTGTAACAAGTTTACTTAAAGGACCTAATTCGAAATTGAGGTGAAACATAAAGGACCTTTTATGTAATTTACTCTAATTACAAACTATCACATATTCCAATAAGCAGTCGAGATATAGTGAGAAATTATACAAAATTAAGTCCTCTAAATGTGTGAACTTTTAGTGATAGCCATAACTGATCATCAAATTGACATTTAATTATCTTTCTAATTTTTTATTGTTTATACTAACCATAAAAACTTATCACCAAATTGACATTTAATTCTCTTTCTATATTGCCAGAAGTTGAAATATCTAAATCAAATTCAATCCAATCATCTGTGATAGCCATAACTGATTATCAGATTGCTCCAGTTCGATATTTAAGGTCATCTTGCTCACAATACCCACTATTCAATAAATAGGGTCGGTTACTTATTTTGATTGGAAAATCAAACTATGTACAGTTGATATCACAACAATGTATATGGAAATTATTAGCAATGTTCAAATGAATGTTAATCAAGTGTTTCAGATGAGGATTGGTTGTTGAAAAATTTATGAATAACGAAAATAAGAATTAAAACACTATATTATTTAAGAAAGACGAAAGAATGAAAATTGAAAGAAAAGAGATTAATAGAGATAGACATACAGAACTTGTATATTATGTAAGAAGAAGGAGATGATTATTGAATCCCCTGATGTTGATGATGATTAGTAGCTCCAGTTGAAATAGAGGTTGAATGTTTTTGAAAACAAATGTTGATATGATACAGAGCATATATATATATATATATATATATATATAAAGTTAGTCGATTTCTAATTTTGGCAACATAAATTTCGAAATTGATTAAGCAATTACATTCGTAATTGATTGTTGCTATATTTATGGAAATTTGTTACTAAATTTAAAAGTAGAAAATATGGAAACTATGAAGAATCTTCGAATTTAAAATCAGGGATCCTATTTTTTTTGGTAATTAGGTAAAATTGCCAAAAGTAGTGTAAGAAAATAATTACATTTGAATTGAATTCACAAATATTTTCAAAAATGTTATTAAAATTACGTACTTTTTTTATTTATTCAAAGAATTCAAAATTTAGTGTTTGAGAAATGAAAGTGTCGGTAACTATTTGATTACGTAAGTTATGCTTGATATTTGTAAATGTAAAACCTCCGAATTATTTTATTGTTTGAAGTTAGGAATTGATTTTTGTCACCAAAAAAAGTATTTAGTTTTGTGTAGTTGGTTTTTTTTCATCGAGGAGCAAAAGTTAAGACATTTTGTTTCTTAATTTTTGACATTTAGTATGTTTTGTCATTTACAATTTATTTCTGAAATGCACTTTTTGGTCCAATTAATAAAATTAGTATTATTTTTGTCAATTGTAAATAAAGTTGGGTTACAATGGTTTTAAGTTTTAGTTTACTGAAATGTGGTAATTGAGCTTAGCTGCAACTTTATAAATGACCAAATGTAGGATAATCAATGTAAATAAGTAGTGAAAATGAAATAGGTATAAACCAAAACATCAATAATAGTAGTTATATTAATAGAGGGGATACGAAACCATTCAACCAAAGAAATTACTGTCTAAACAAAAAAAAAACAAACCAAAGACCGATGTTTACCACAACCAAAAAACCAACGATAGTAAATAATAACCAAAATCATAGTTTTGTAGGACCAAAAGTTAATTCTCCTTCTTTGGAATCAGAAGCTTCCCTTCAACGATTCCATCAAACTCTCCCTTTGATGTCGACTCACTGTTGGATGAGGAAGTTTGTTTTTTAGCCGAAGACATGGTAAGAAGCTCTTGATTTTCAAATGGGTCATCGAGATTACGCTTCAGCTGCTTGGACTCACTTTCATCCGCATTCAATTTGGCAATATTGTTGATTAACGACGGCGTGACATTGTCATGACAAATAGAAATCACTTCCTGGTCAGAATAATATAGAAAATGACATCATTAAAACTTGCATAGCAATGTTTTATAAAATAATTATTAAGATTAGAGGAGAAAGCTATATAGTGATTTATATTTAATATGTTATAATGATAAAAGAAAAAAATACCTTCCCAGATATGTTTTGAGTAGATACAAAGTCAGAATCATCTGTACCAAGCTGTCGGACAGAATTTATCTTTTTTAGTTTAGTCTTACTACATTGTATAATGAAATTACTATCATTATGTCAAATATGTATACTCAACATATAAAATCACCTCATGTTTGAAGTACTTTTCATCTAAAGCAGTGATAATCATCTTATCACCAGTGAGGGCCTTGATAGTGTAAGACTTGAAACACTTGTTGTCACACCCCCAAAAATCTCACGTGCGACAACGCGCCGCAGGGAGCGTGACAAACCAGGATCGAACACATTAGCCATACGAACAGTCTATATGCAATGTAAAAGTAAAACCAAAGTAAATGCGTTTTTAAATGCGGAAGCGTAAATGACGAAAATTATAATAAATGCTCAAGCGCCAAAACATGCGCAAACCAAAAGTTAATGAGTTGAAAAGTATTAAAGTCTATGATGCATGCATGACAATAATAATCCTTAAGTGGTGCATCATAGCTCGTGGCAGACAATCCAGTTTAGCGACCTGAGAAATAACATGTTAAAGTGTCAACACAAAGGTTGGTGAGTTCACAGGTTTAACAGTTCAGTAACATCTCAAGTTCAGTTTAAATTGCCCGTTCAATAACGTCAAGTTGCAAGGAGCATAATCACTAATATATATCAAATAGCTAGCTAGGCTATATACATGAAACTTCGCACGTTGATGGTCACCGAAGCTAATAGTTGTTTATAGTTTGCCTTGTTGTGTTTAGGACGAATATAACACCCGTGCGATATCCAATCGTGCCAGAGCGACTGACCCGGATGGGGTTTGTCAGACCCAGTAGTACTACAATATATTTCCCTCTATCGTCGTTAATATTAACGGTACCATAAGAAGGACTTGGTTGTATCAGTGTGCTACAAGTACTTCAAGTGATATAGCAAAGTCTAATTATCTCAATTGTATAATTCATGCATGTTAATCTCCCCCAATAGGATTAAAAACAGTAAAATGGGGCCGTGAAACTCACCTTAGGTTGCTCAGCAAAGTTTCCAGATAAAACAGTTAATTCAAGTAGCAAGAACGAGTCTTGTGCAAGCAATCAATCACCTAACGAGCATTCAAGTATAAGTGTGTGTTCTATAAACTATCAAGTCTAACGTAAACGATAAAAACGAAGAATCGTGAAGTCCGGAATAAGTCGAGGATGGCACGTGTGCAAAATCCGAGCGATTATCGAAATTACGCGAGAAAATCCAATATATAACTTTAATATATATTTTCTAAGTTTGAGGATATCAAAAAATAAATACATATATAATATATATATTTAACTAAATGTTCAAGTGACGTTAATAATAAAGTTTCAACAAGTTATAAATATATATATATATACATAAATATGTTAAATCTAATGATTTGAATATTTACTTTGAAAAGAAACAACAATTTATGGTGAATCATAATCCAAAACCGAGTGTTTCGTGTTTCTAGTCAAAACAACGCTTTTTAATAGTTTCCTAAAACATTTTAATGTTTACACAAAAGATTACTTTGTTTCAAGCCAACGTCTTGTATATATATATATATATATATATATATATATATATATATATATATAATAGTTTACACAATGAGTATATATATATATATTTCTCCTTTTTAGATAAACCCAAAGTTTTATATCAATAAATATATACATGGATGTTTAAAAACTATATTTTTAATTTAAATTGACAAGTTAAACATGTTTTACAACTAAAAATATGATTTACGAGTTTTAACATCTCAAATATATTTTTACGGGTTTTATGTGTGCTATGGGATGACTTTGGTACAAAATCTAGTGTTCAAAAGCTTAAAATACTAGATAATAAAAAAAACAGCAACCATGAGGGTCCTGAGGTTCGAACCCGCGACCTCAGAGTTACGATACCGAGTACAAACCACTGGGCTAATGGTCTGTTGGTGACCAGATCCAGATCGAAATGATTTTGTGCACAGGTAGCGACCATAAATCAATTCAAGGGAAAATTAAGAGTTAAAAATGTTGTGACCGGGACTCGAACCCGCGTCCCTCGCGTGCAAGTCCAG
The DNA here is from genome assembly GCA_039602395.1 of Deinandra increscens subsp. villosa. Classification (NCBI taxonomy): domain Eukaryota; kingdom Viridiplantae; phylum Streptophyta; class Magnoliopsida; order Asterales; family Asteraceae; genus Deinandra; species Deinandra increscens. The sequence goes on from JBCNJP010000008.1 coordinate 49,223,521, forward strand.
TAACCGAACCAATGGGCCAGATTGGCGTCTGGTAATCTATCCGGACCCCAAAACTTATAACCCGTACCCGCCCATCGTCATCTTCTACATCAAGAACTCCGGTGACCGGAACCCTAACTCCGGTCGCCGAAAAATCGTAAAACCCAAATAAAACGCATAAAAATGTACGACTAGTATCAAGGAATTGTTACCTTGGATCGAAGATGAGATACGAGGTGATTTGGAAGCCGAAAATAAACCCGAAACGTAAACGCGAACACCGAGCGTGGTCGCGGTTTGAACTTCTGATTACAACAGGTTGTTCGTAGGAGATTCGCGATCACAGGAACGTGTAGAACGGTGATTAACAGCGACCAAATGTGGTGGTTCGGTGGTGTTTTGCGGTGGGTCTGATTTCGCCGATAAAACAGAGGACGAGAGTGAGAGAGAGCAACCGTGAGTTGTGTGTTTGATTTGTGGATGGATTCAATGATATACGTATCATTTATCTCCATTGATAGCCTCCAAGGTAACTGATTGAGTGATTGGAATCGGTCGAAACCGATGGAGAATTGATGATCGGAGCGGGCTCGGTGAAACAGTTTGCGACTTGAATGTCGTAAATGACATTTATTTCACTTTGATCGATTGTCAAATCTAGTCCCTCAACATTATACAATCATATAAAATGGGTTTGTGGTAATTACAAAACCAGTCCTCCACATTTTATCTAATAAAATGAAGTTTGGAAAAATGGCAGAAAGGGTCCCTCAAGTTATAAAAAGATTAACAATGCTAACGGACATAACCGAACGTTAACGAGGTTAACGGAAGGTGTTTTTAATGACGAATATATGATGAACGCCAAAATATATTAATCGTATAACGTTTATAAGAAAGTATAAATTTAAATGACTACATAAAATCATAGAAAATAATTTTCGATTCTCCATTTTTAATTCTCATAAAATCATGGGTTTTTAATCTATAACTTACATATTTAAAGTACATAACTCTATGATTAATAACTTGTAATTAGAATCCTTAAATTACATAAAATCATAAATGTGATTAAATTATGTTATATATATATATATATATATATATATTATATATATATATATATATATATCACCTAAAATCATAGGGTATAATTGTCACATAAAATGACGCAACGTTCACATGGAATCGTAACGTATGATTTACATAAAATCATAGAACAAGAATATCAAACGTCGAACTTAAGTGCATGCTCGTTTAGTGATTACTACACAAAACCCTAATTGCTAAAGTCAACGCAGATAAGCACATAAATGTTCACACAACATTTAATACGTTTTACGTTCAGTTAATGTCAGAAAATGACCTGAAAAGTCGGATTGTCACACTTGTTCATATGATTATCATTCACATTTATCTTGAAAGCGTATCGCTTATCGATGAACGATGCATTTTCATCAGGAACATTGATTGCAAGAGGGTCCTCCTAATAATTGAATTAGAATGATTAGATTCAAATGAATGTCACCGGGAAAAATATGCAATTAACTGTTTTAAAGTTGATGACATGGAGATGTCAACAAATCTGTCATGTTAAACAATATAACATGATCATATTTAAAGTGAATATGAAGTAATTTCATCGACTAATGGTTTCAGGAATGGACCTTCACATTCGGATCAGGAGTGTAGTTGTCAAAAACTTGAATAGCAGTTTTGTTGATGGTTTTTTTGGCCTCGTTATCAAACAAAGTGAGGTCAACGGTGCCAGTAGAGTCTTACACCTTTAACAAAACCATGTACCTACATTAAAATGCCATTCATGATGATTAGTACGAAAGAAGTAAACATTTGGTATTGAAAATAGTTGATTATTTTAACCTAGGATAAGCTTGTATGACTTTCTTTTTGTCATTGCAATCTGGATTTTTGCAATAGTATGTGACCACCTCCCTGGGACTTCCTGTGACAAACCCGTCCAAGTCAGGTCAAACCTCTCTCCGTTGACTTTCGTTGACTTTTAATTACATGATAATTATGTGAATTACTGCTTTAATACATGATTAACTGTGATAGTTAAATGATTAACCGACTTCAATTCCACCTCTAACTAGAATATATACGTACGTAAAATAATACGTCCTTCGTATATTAACTGTGGAATTTCAATAATAAGAAAACTAAATATAAAAATGGAATTTTTATATCTTATCAAACCAATTCGAACTATTAAGTCATTTCATGAACTTAAAACGAATACAAAAGCTTATCGTTGTCAAGACTTAACCAAACGAACCTCCCGTTTCACCTATTGGGCCCAGTAAAGCCCAATAAGCCCAAAAATGTCCGGATCAACCCGAAAACTTACCCAAAGGTTCACCTCAACGTACCGAGTGAATCCGTCGACCCGGATACCCGACCCGCGGCCCGATACGCATTGGGCCGAACCGGCCCAAATTCTTTCTTTCCTTCTCCGCGGCCCACACCAACCGAACCCGACCCATTCCCTTTTGCGGCCCAAAGCCGAGGACCGGCCCAACCCTGTCACACCCCCAAATAGCCACTAACGGGGTTTATACCGTTAAGGGGTGCGAACAAACCAGGACCACAACCATTAGTTACAAATACTAAACGAATCAGAGTAAAGTCCAAACATTTATAATGAAAACAGTTTAAAGTACGCAGCGGAATAAAACATCAGTATCTTGGCACTAACCACGTGCTTGACAAATCATTGTTTCAAATTCAAATTCCCAATTTAGTTAATAAAAGTAAATGTCTTCTTGT
>JBCNJP010000008.1:49226786-49249403 GCA_039602395.1 Deinandra increscens subsp. villosa
GATATAAACGCGTAAAACAAACCTTGACAATTTAGGTTCCAATCACCTATTTGAAGACAAGATTACGTCTCAATATCCTAGGTGGGTTGTCAACCAATAGCTATTAATGAACCAAAGGCTTGGTGTTGTTAATGTTTACGCAAGAATAAAGTTTCAAGTTTAACAAGTTTCAAGTTTATCAAGTCTCAAGTCTCAAGTTTCACGTATCAAGTCTCACACAAGTAAGCATATCAAGAATCACACAAATACTCATATAATCGCATTGTTTTGTATCAAGAATAAAGAATAACGATTTTGATATAGGATACACGTTGCACCCCAAATAACAAAAGAAGAGGGGCTACGAGTACTCACATGATGAGCGGATTGAGGATGAATGATAACGCTGAGAGTGATAATGGTAGACCTTGAGATTAGCCTATTAACATAAATAGGCTAAATAAATACAAAGAATATAGTTTCAATTGGACAGGGTTCTTGAAGAGTATAAGGTTTTATTATTATGTCAAAAGACTATATTTGTATTGATTAAAATAAAGATTAGTGATAATATGAAAACGCGTTTTCCTATAAGTAAACACTCACTCCAGGAATCCCCAGGTAAGTCTGCCAGGTCCAACGAGGGATTTATGCGACATCCTTACCTATGCCAGGAAACCCAGTGTACAGGCGTTTACCCTTCCGGTCCGCGCGAGTTCTAAATAGTTTTATAAAAATGATATTTCATAAAAATATAAATTATGAATGTTTATAGTTTTTGATATATATATATATACTTTTAAAATAAATAAAATTTAAGTATATATATATATATACATTTGTTTTAGTTTATAAATATATACGAGCAAATGTCCCGCGCGTTGCTGCGGGTTGACATATTTTGTCAGCGTACATTACCATAGTCACAGATATTACATCACAAAACATGAAACAAAGTTAAGTTGCACTGAAAACACCAAGCAAAGATTTAGAAAACAACAAAGAAAGGAATTAGAAACATATACCCTAATTTAAGCGAATACAGATTTCGCTGTAATAGCCAAATCTCGCACGAAAATAACGAAATCAACGAAATCGCAGACAATACAAAACCCCTTCAAGATCAATTGTTAATGCTTACTGTTTCCACTTGACAATAGTCAAAGTGCTTACCATTTCATATTTGAATAAACTAATATTAACTTAAATAAGAAACTTATGAAAAAATTACAATGGTAATGAACAAAAGTATAACATAAGAAATCTGTATTAGTCTTACCTTGCTTATATGCACATTCCTCCTTTTGTAAAGTGATTGTACTCCTAATTAGGAAACATATAGTTATATTAGGAAACAGATGTATAAATTCAAAGTTAGAACAATAGAGTTCACATTTACTTACCTTGGTAAAGTGGCAACTAATATCATTTACTTAGATTGCTTATATGCGCATTCCTCCTTTTGCAGCCTCAATCTGCTCAGTAAATCCGGTCCTTTCTATTGATGCATCACCAATACGACTTGTGTAAAAATGGTTACCTACTTAAGCCAAGCTGGTTTCCTAGCCAAATAGAGACGACATTGCTTGAGCCATACTAAAATGTTGCAGGAATATATTGTCTAGTATAAAAAGTACCTGAATACTCCAGCTCAAGTACATCCAGTCCTTTCTATTGATGCATCACCAATACGACTTGTGTAAAAATGGTTACCTACTTAAGCCAAGCTGGTTTCCTAGCCAAATAGAGGCGACATTAATGTGACCAGTACAGTTAGGAACCAAATATGAGCCATAAATTTCCTAATTCTGCATATGACCCATTTATAGATAAGATACTCTTCATAAGACCCATTTAGGTACAATGGAACAAACGTAAGTTTATGTTGATTTGTACCAGACATGATAAAGTTACTAAATACACTTATATAATTCTGAATGTAAAAGAAAAAACTGACCATTAGTTCTTCCTCCTTGTCCGTTCTAAAAAATTCAAAACATTTTCATAAACAATGAAAGTTATTGAAGCTGCAGGAAGATTTTTCAGAAGGTTTACTGTGATGCCTCTATAGAAACCTTTTATAACATCAAAAGGAAGAAAAAATGGGTTTTTATTAATCAAACATCAGCAGTGCAGCTGACATGCACTAACAATAATTAGAAAGAACACACTACAAAACACTAGCCTCTAGTAAAAGTCAGCAATGCATAAAAATATCTTGTTGAGAACTGCAAACAGAGAAGTAAATATTAGCGTATTCATAAGAAACATTAAAACGCAAGTCAATTACAAACATAAGTTAGATCATAAAATGCAAGTATCCTCCATAGATATCCTCTTTTAAGTACTGATTAAGGAAGAAGGTATAAAACAAAGTTAGATCATGGATAACATAACAATACCAAGTTATTTTACTACAGTTAATGATTGATCAAGTCGTCTAAGTAACAAAAAGAAACAGTAAAATTCACAACTTAAATTTGTATAGAAAGATGAAGTAAAAACACTTTAAACATAGACACTTGCAAGTGAGTAAAAGAATCAGTTACATGATAAAAGAAAATTGTCAGTTAACCAAAGTAAAACTAATTTCATAGGCATAAAAAAGGTTTCAAAGTTCACTTGTTTAACCGTGCGTTTATTATCCTCTTTTTATATATGATTTGCTTCAAGGAAATTTCAATACAATCATACAGTAGAAATGACTATCTTAAACATGACCAAACTCCACAACAGGAAAAAAAAAAAAAAAACTGAAAACACTCTGTGCCTCTTTTGAAGAGCCAAATATTTCAAATGGATCAAACATATCTCAAACTGACATGAACCTCAATCTGAATTAACAGCAACATGCCATTTTTGTAAAGAGAAAATACAAAAACAAAATTGAAAGAAGACCGTAAAGATTGATGACAACAATACAAAAATGAATCTCTAAATTAACTCATGAAAACCCAAATAACACAAACAATAGAAATGTACCTGAGTCTGACAATCAAGCAACACGAAGCTGCATAAGATACATCCACAAATGAAAGCATATTTAGAGCTCACTTAAGAGCTAAAAGGAGGATAACCAAAGAGAAAAAAATGAAAACATTAATAAATTATACCTGAAGTTTATAACACAACTTTATTAACCTGCAATTCAACAACAACCATGATATACTTCATTTGCTCTTTGGTTATCCTCTTTTTAGCTCTTAAGTGAACTCTAATTAATAACTTGGTATTATTAATTTTTGGACATACAACAAAAAACAGAAACAAAAACTCACCTGCACACCAAATGAAGAGACCTGAGACCTGCGTGTCAAAGACCTTTATTCACCTTATTAGTAAGGTCATTTAACGTAATTCTTTTACAGAATATATAAACTCATACTCAAAAATCATTAGGCTCAGATCATCATAGAGGTTCATAAGAGATGTTCATGGTTCTATGGCTGCAAAACTTATTGCCACGCCAAAATAAACCCTAAACCCCAACTCTGAATAATCATCATAGCCTTATAATCAAACCGGCATAGCAACATAAAAGCAATCAGAAAACTGAAGCCACCTCAAAGCAACAGATCCATAAGCAACGTTTAATACCCACGTTTTTCGAAAGCCACATAAATACTCATAGAATCACCAAGGGAGCAGCCTCAAAGCAACAGAATTGAACCATCATAGGAGCAGGTAATCCGACCAATCAATACAATGGAAAAAGTATACACATCAAAACCAAGTTAATGATTTGATATGCATATAAATAACTTGCTAGGCATATAAATAACTTGCTAGGCTCAGATCATCATAAAGGTTTATAAGAGATGTTTATGGTTCTATGGCTGCAAAACTTATTGCCACGCCAAAATAAACCAAAAATCATCTCATAGCAGCCTCAAAGAACAATTCATCTCATAGCAATACCTCAAAGAACAATTCATCTCATAGCAATACCTCAATAGCAATACCTCAATGACAATCACAAAGAACATGTGTAGAGAGACTGAGAGATGTCATCATCCACCGCCCACAAACACAAATAAGAAAAAAACGTGTACGGGGGAATAGTTAAAGTGTGAGACTGACAATTAAGGCTAAATGATATAAGACTCAGATTTAAATCTGTGTGTGGATAGTTATTCATTTAAATTCCCACAGCTGCAAAGGTTTTGCCACGCCAAGATATGGAATTTGAACCAATCCACATTTACAGTTTTGTGGATAGTGAGTGACTCATCCAAATCCCCATGGCTGCAAAACTTTTACCACGCGAGAGACATTACTTTCATCATATCCACTTTTACAGATTTATATATATATATATATATATATATATATATATATATATATATATCATCATAGCCAATTAAAAGGAAGCAGTTAACATGAATCATCTCAAAGGTTTTAAGACACACATGAGAACAATAAAACCGACAGGAGGAACATGATCTGTACAATATATACAAATCAAAATCACCGCCAACAACAAACTAAGATGATATTGTCCTTTATAGCTCCAACATAAGGCTTCAAATCCATCAAAAATCCAACAAATGATATTGTAAGAAACCCATCAATGTTTTTAAAGATACAAATCAACAATTTGAGATGCGCCTGACAATCATAGCCTTCAACATAAGAGTTAAGATCCATAAAAAAACCCAATAAAATCTATTGTAAGTAACCCATCAAAGCTTTAGAAGCTGAAAGTCAGCATTTGAAAGCGAAAACAATAAAACGATCAGATCAAAATCACTGAAAGATGTAAACTAAACCAAAGGAAATTGAAGTTTCGAATACCTGATGTCGTTTTATCGGTGAAGACCCCAAATAAAACAAAAAGACCAAAGCTAGGTCATATCTGAGCAACAATCCCCAAAACAAACAATGCAAATTGACGGCCTGCCTTTTCCGGTGGGTAAGCCGCCATCCGCGGCCTGCCGACGCCGGAATCAGAGCAACAACAAAACATCGGTTTCGCTTCGAATCACTTCAGATCACTTCAGATCGAGATATAATCGCATCAACATCTGTGTAAACAACATAACATCGGCTCAGATTCCGACGACGGTTGGCGCAAAGACCACCTAAATCGCCGCCGATTCAACGGAGCAACGCCTTAACGGCAGCTGCTTCGACGTGAATCGGCGTCCAGATCTGTAAGAGAGAGAGAGAGAGAGAGAGAGAGAGAGCCAGATGTGTAAATCGTTCCGGCGACATAATCGTCACCGTTATGGCGGTGGATCTTTAGCAAAGACATTTGGATTGAGGGTTACCTCTATCTGATCTTCATAGTAGAGAGAGAAGAGGAAAGAAGACGTGTTGAGAGATACAGAGATGTCATCATCCACCGCCCACAACCACAAATACTCTACCTTCATAGTAGAGAGAGAATAAGAGAGAAGACGTGTTGAGAAATACAGAGATGTCATCATCCACCGCCCACAAACACAAATAAGAAAAAAACGTGTACGGGGGAATAGTCAAAGTGTGAGACTGACAATCTAACACATTTGATAAATAAGGTAATATTATATATATATATATATATATATATATAGGGAGAGGATCATTTGATAACTAACTGGGTTTGAGAACTAAAAAGAACTAATCTTAGCCACTAGTTTATATATATGGAAAACCCCCCATGAATTTGAATGCTCCCCCTTGAAAATTAGTGGCCCAAATTGGTTCTCAAAAGTTCTCAAAAGAAAAAGTTCTCATTTGAACCTAACCCTATATATATATATATATATATATATATATATATATATATATATATATATATAATCATATAATAATTAGTAATTTTATGATTATATATATATATATATATATATTTGTTTTTAACAAATAATTGTATTTATCAATTTTACAAATAATATCAAACGTGTTTGAAAAATGATAAAAATTTAGGGTTTTAATCTTGATAGTATACAAAGATATCCCCTAAAATTTGAGACCCAAACTCATAACCGTTTGTTAAATTTGGGCATTATAACGACGTATAATACCGTTTTTACTTGAAAAAAATGGTCTCCAATTATGAAATTAACTTAGGGGTTTATTTAGTTATGTGTTCGTATGAAGATCCCCAAAATTACAGCTCCTAATTCCTAACAGATTGTTCCAGTTTTAGAAATTAAGTTCAAGAACCCTAGCTTTTTAAGCAAATCTGGAACTCGATCGAAACATAAATATGAACAGAAATTGATAGAGGGCTTTTGTTCTACGTACCAAATAGAGGAGGACTGCAGAAAATTAGACCTCGAGAGCTCCTGAGTTGAGAGAATTCGGGCAGTGAAGTTTCGGGTTTGTATATAGGAATTTTGAGAGATAGATTCATGAAATTAAAGACTGATTTCGAATGATTGAAGCTGGTATTTATAGTAACAGGGACGAAATGATGTTAGGACACGAGTATAGGTGACTAATCGGCCGAAAGGACACTAATCACATGGTTAAACGAGGCTGAAACACGTAAACAGCCAAGAAACACGTCTGCACATTCTGGGGCGTACCGCCCAGAAATTATAAATTTGGGGCATACCGCCCTAAAGTGACGTTTTGGAGAGTACCGCCCAGAAGTTAGACATTTGGGGCGTATCGCCCTAAAGTGATTTTGGCAGATTTACACTTTTAGTCCCTGAAGTTTCATTTTTGCAGTTTTAGCCCCCAAACTTTAGTAAATTGACACTTTTTACCCCCAAAAATTTATAAAATATATTTTCATTATATATATAATCTTGGAGTATAAATATTTTTATTTTGATGATTTACGAGACCTCCGGTTAATACCGAAATCATGTAAAGTACCAAAATTTCATTATTTTTGTCATAAACCTCCAACTTTTTATGAAACCTCACTAGTATTTATTTGTATGCGTGACTAGTATTACACACAAATATAATACATGTTTGGATTTGCTAAAGTTGTCTGGTTTTAACTTAAATAACGAAATTGATTGAGATAGAGTTTGAATTTAGACTTCGAGATAATTTCTATGAATCATATAACATAATATAATTCTTTATTGATTCAAGATCATAATTACAATCCGAATTTGAAAATGGGTCGGATAAAATACATTTGGATTGACCGAAGTGTCACATAATATATTACTAATGACAATTACCATGGACTAAATATAGTGTTTAGTGACACATTTGGACTAGTTGGACATTAGGAAGATTATATAAAAATTGGACATAAAATGATAACTTAGAAACCCTTAAATGAATTTTATGGTTAAATAACAAATTTAGTAATTTTATAAAAATTACTTAAATATTTTAAACCATAAAAATCCACCATGAAACTTAACTTATATAAAATGGTCACAATTTATAAAAATATAATTTCTAAAATACAAGACTTAAATGACTTGTATAGATCTTATAAAAATAAAATCGATAAAATATATATAGATATATTTTATGTTCAAAAATGGTAAAAGATCATGTTTTTGACATTTGACACAAAAGTTATAAATTTGGATTTTATATAAAAATGGATATTCTATAAAAAGTCTTTAAATTTAAAACCTTAGCTTTATTTAATAAGTAAAGTTATTTAAAAATGATTTTATAAAAATAAAATCAAAAGACTTATAGAAATTATGAAAGACATATTTTAAACATTTTTGATTATTTTAAATAAATCAAAATAATCAAAACTTTTTAACCGGATCAAATGTATTATTTTTTAAACGTTTGGAAATGAAATGAAATCTTTAAACGTTTTAAAAACGTTTTACGATGTATCGAAACGTAAATAATTATTTTCGACAAATAATTATTCGTATGAGTTTAGAAACCCTATTTTGAGATATTAATTATTTTAATAATAATTATATTTATATTAACTTAAAACACTAATTCTCTAAACATAAGTTTAATATTTAAATAACATTTAATATTTACCTACTTGTGTTTAATCATTTAATCCTTAACTTGTAATAATTTAATAAAGTTATTCCGACAGTTAAATAATTATCTAGACAATAATTATGTACCTTAGTTATATATTATAACTTCACGCGATTAATTATTCGATCGATCGCGCGAACTTACAAATAATAATAAATCTATATAATATATATATGAAAAGATTGGGTGCCACATGACATCACCACAACAATCCATTTTGTGGTTTTCCCGCTCAAATTTTTTTCAATAAATGAAATTTGACTTTCATAATATAGTTATGATTATTCAAAAATAGAAAGAGTCTAATTACAAACTGTATAATTACGTCTTTTATATATTCTAAAAAAGTCAAACACATTTAAAGATTGAATTATATATCGTAAATGACGGATTTGGATTTGAAAAAAAAAAGTCAATTTTAAATCCAATGAGCCTTAAATATTGTAAATTGTAATTTGAAACAACTAAATTAATTCTTATGAATTTTTAATAGAGATATTATCGTTATAATTGCATTCTTAGTTTTATTATTTTTTACAAACAATTATTTCTTAAATAAATATAACAATATAATTAATATCAATAGTTTTTTTTTTATTGTTTAGCTACACAAATTCCCAAATATATGTATCATAAGGGTGTCCTTGAGTGATGTTTATGACTACTCTTAGATTATTCATGCACGATTATAATCAAATGGTATTGTTTTTGTGTTTGTTTTTATAATTGAAGAATGGTATGATATAAACTATAATTTTCTCTTAAGTTTTAGAGATTATACTAATGTTTATATCATTTTTATATTTTACTAGAAAGTGAAAGTGGCTCACTGTAGAAGAACCATTGAAACTTTTAACTGGATATTTCTAATAAAAAAATTCTTAGATAATATAAAGAATCATTAGTACATTTTAGTTTTGATTTTTTTAAATACTGCCATACGATGCACGGGTTTCAATTATCAAATTACATTTTTTATAATATTTAAATTGTTGGATTTATTTTTTAATAACCACCCGTGCGTCGCACGGGTATCAAAAACTATATTATTATATAACACAATGTTCAAGACTTGATTGAACTGGCCTTCATGATACGTGATTACATGTTCATTACTTGTATACAGTTTACATAAATGCCTTTATACGTGAACATTCGCATATACTGATTTTGTAAACTGATTAACTAACGGGTTTTCAAACGCTACAAACGAGATTATACGTCAAGACTTGACCGGTATCATTTGGGTAACGTTCGTTACCCAAATGATTATGTGGACCCTTATGCATATTGTCTTATGTTTTATTAGGACTTTACTTATTAGTTGCCACTCGATAATCCATCATCATCACTGAATCAAGTGAGTTTCACGGCCCCTCCTCTTTACAACTGTTTTACACTTATGAGGGAGAAATCATGAACTGATAAAATGCTTTTTACTTAATGTTATGGTTTACCTGTTAGCCTTATGACTACATGTTCCATTCCGTATCCCAAACAACTAGTACTTTATCGTTATAAACGTTAGTACAACTAAATCCCACTATTAATTGAATTCCATTAGTTCTGCTCGAAACGATAACTAGTGAATAAATCTATTTGGGTTGACAACCCTGCCCTGATTGGTAGCTCCAATTCTGACTTCCGGACTTTGTCTTGGGGTACACGTTAGTTATTCTAATCTGTTCGATATTCTTAGGATAGAATGTCATGAGTGGGTAATCCGTTAGTATTCGAATTTGAGGTTCATGGGAGATCTTACAATCACGACAGTAAACCAACGTAACATTTAAGTATAACGTAAACTGTTTTACCAACATACTGTAAACTGTTTTTACAAACTTACCATAGAGTCATAAACCTGTGAACCTCACCAACTTTATGTTAACCTTTTAAACTTATGATTTCTCAGGTATCTAAGCTTATTATAGAAGGCGTGCAAATGGGGCTTCATGATACGTGATTACATGTTCATTACTTGTATACAGTTTACATAAATGCCTTTATACGTGAACATTCGCATATACTGATTTTGTAAACTGATTAACTAACGGGTTTTCAAACGCTACAAACGAGATTATACGTCAAGACTTGACCGGTATCATTTGGGTAACGTTCGTTACCCAAATGATTATGTGGACCCTTATGCATATTGTCTTATGTTTTATTAGGACTTTACTTATTAGTTGCCACTCGATAATCCATCATCATCACTGAATCAAGTGAGTTTCACGGCCCCTCCTCTTTACAACTGTTTTACACTTATGAGGGAGAAATCATGAACTGATAAAATGCTTTTTACTTAATGTTATGGTTTACCTGTTAGCCTTATGACTACATGTTCCATTCCGTATCCCAAACAACTAGTACTTTATCGTTATAAACGTTAGTACAACTAAATCCCACTATTAATTGAATTCCATTAGTTCTGCTCGAAACGATAACTAGTGAATAAATCTATTTGGGTTGACAACCCTGCCCTGATTGGTAGCTCCAATTCTGACTTCCGGACTTTGTCTTGGGGTACACGTTAGTTATTCTAATCTGTTCGATATTCTTAGGATAGAATGTCATGAGTGGGTAATCCGTTAGTATTCGAATTTGAGGTTCATGGGAGATCTTACAATCACGACAGTAAACCAACGTAACATTTAAGTATAACGTAAACTGTTTTACCAACATACTGTAAACTGTTTTTACAAACTTACCATAGAGTCATAAACCTGTGAACCTCACCAACTTTATGTTAACCTTTTAAACTTATGATTTCTCAGGTATCTAAGCTTATTATAGAAGGCGTGCAAATGGGGCTTCACTGCAACTTTCGACCCTGCTTTACCGGAGTTGTAGTCCCGACCTATTTTAATAAATTGATTTATGATTTCAATATCAAACTAAGACTTTTATTCAAATGTAAGACAATATCATTTCACCACAACTTTCCGCTGCAACATGAATGGTATTATGTTTTAAATGACGTTTGAATTTAGTAGAAGTTGTTCTGTATATCTGCGACTATGATTCCGTCTCACTCACACCCAATTCATTGACCGGGGTGTGACAAAAAGCAATCACTGTTGTTGTCTTCATTTTCTGTATCCCCAATTTCACTGTCATAAAACATGCAAAATAATACAAGAAATAATCTCCATAACTATGACTATTTAGGGGTTGTTTGAGATTCCTTTTTTAAATCTGCTTATTGCTTTTTGAAAGATAAGCAGTTTCAAATAAAACACAAACACTCTTGATCAAACTTCCTTGTGTTATCAATTCGACAACCACGAATCATCACCAAAAGATATTCAACTTCATTTGATCTTTAACAAGAATCAGTGATTAGTTTCACAACTACCCCCTTTTTTTTAGGGATATAAGTTGTTATAAAAAAATTAGATAATATGGTTTTACAATAATACCCCTGTTTCCAGTTAAATATTTAACGAAAGTTAGTGATGGGGACGAAAATGACAAAAATTAGAAATGTGAGGAAAACTAAGGAGAAAAAAAACTTTTTTGTACTGAAACGGCTAAACCTTACAAACCTTAGGTGTAATCTTCGGAGACATTAGATCGTTGTCTTTCTTATGGATTAAACATAGGAGTAAGAAGGAGTTGATAAATTGGGATAATTGTTATAATATTTCTTTGGAAAATTGGATTCAAATAATCCTAAGTTTTGAGGGTTGGCCGATAATAATCCCACTTTTTATAATAACTCCCAATGGTCCCAAGTTTCAACCTATTTATTTCTAATAGTCCCGCCGTTAAAAAACTTAGCACCGTTATGTTTATTGCTGACGTGACACCTTAGTTGGATTTTTATTTAATTTTTTATTTTTTAATACCTGCCATGTCATATTAACATAACATAACCAATTAAACACCCTCTTCTTTGTCTTTTACTTTGTGTGTGGACTGTCGAGAGAAACAAAATTGATTCCTAGAGAAACAGAATTAATACCTGCCGGCCAAGAGAAAACCGGCGATGGCCGGTGACCATCCGGCGTCCGGCAACTATCCGACGGCCACCGTCGCCGTTTTTCAGTTTCACAACGTAAGTTGATTCCGATTTTTCAATGGAAGCTACCGGTGAGTTAAGAACGATTGAATTGGTGGGCAGTTTTGCCACCAACTGCTCTAGAATTGTGAAGATTTCGTTCGCCGGAAGCGTGTTATCGCCGAGAGGTAAGCCTTTGAAGATGAAATCGAATACCTTTGAGGACGTTTCGAGATCTCTATCAAAGAATATGTCGCTGAAAAACGGCCGGAAAAACCTATCGACGATTGAATCGGAGAATCCGATCCGTTTGAGTAGGTTTAAATTTGTGGTCTCTTCGATTGGATTGGTTAGCGATTGAATAGCATCGGCAGGTGGCGTAACAGATCAGCGATAGCGTGGAATCTTTCGTCGTAGTAAACCTTAGCTCCGGCGTAGATTTTTTTTTGCAGATCTAGGGCTTTGTAATCGAGTAAACCTTAGCTCCGGAGGAAGGGGATGTAGGTGGAGTGGAGGTGTATGAAGGCGGCTAAGCCGGCGAGACCGGCGCCGATGACGATAACTCCTGTTATGTTGGGGGTTCGTTTGGGAGGTTAGCCGACGAGGATACTTTCTGTTTCTCTAGACACACACAAACACAAAAGATGAAGAATGGGAGTGTTTGGCTATTTTAATATGACATGGCAGGTATTAAAAAATAAAAAAATTAAATAAAAATCCAACTCGAGATGCCACGTCAGCAATAAACTTAACGGTGTTAACGTTTTTAACGGCGGGACCATTAGAAATAAATAGGTTGAAACTTGGGACCATTGGGAGTTATTATGAAAAGTGAGATTATTATCGGCCAACTCTCAAAACTTAGAATTATTTGAATCCAATTTTCCTATTTCTTTTATACATCTTTTGTAATCCAGCTTCTTGTTAGCTCTTTCTTTACTTAATATATTCCGGTCGTTTAAAAAAAAAAACAAAAAAAACTTAGGACGAAAATGGTTAACTCAAAAGAAAAGATAACTTTGTTTGTAAAAAGCAGCTGCTGGAAGATTAACGAAGGAGCAAAGCGTCTCTTGACGACGCTTGACCCAATCTCTGTTTCTTCTTTTCTTCTTTCTTCATCTCTCTTACCAAATTCTCCAATCTATCAAACACAAACAGGAGAATCATGTGGTTGTTTTATCTGATCTCGTTGCCCTTGACGATGGGGATGGTGGTGCTCACGCTACGATACTTCGCCGGACCTCACATACCTCGCTACGTACTCTTCGCCGTCGGTTACACGTGGTTTTGCTCTCTCTCATTCATCATCCTCGTCCCCGCCGACATTTGGGCTGTAAGTTATTCTTCATCTTCTCGATTTGCTGTTGCAGTTTGTTGATACGGATGATAGTTTTGATTTTTGGTTACGAGTTTCGTTCCATTGGGGAAATGAAACCCTAATTGTTGTGTGTAGGAAACTGTGATGTGATAGGTAGGTTTAAAGCTGTTTCAGTTTCTTTTTGTTGATCTCTAACCTTGTTTTACTTCTCATGTAAAATTGATGGCTTTGGGTGATGATGAGAGGAGGTTTTTAATTAGAAGAAGATGGACATTTTGGTCCATTTTAAACATCACAATTGAATGTTGCAAGTTCCATTACCAAGTAGCAGGAATGATAAAATCCCATGAGTGGTGGAAAACATTTCAATTCCAGTTCCATCTTGTATCAATCAAATATGATTTTTGACGGATAACATTCCGTTTCTAATTTCGAGGATCCTTTTTGAAAATAACGGGGCCTTAGGTATACTCAATGTTCAACGCCTGAAGATGATTTCATGAAGTAGGAATTACGTATAACATCTGCAGGACTAGGACACACGTCGTTCTGTTTTACTTTCTAATTTTCCTGTTAGTATGCTTATAGTTTTGTAGTTCTCCGTATTTAATGTACATGAGCTTGCAATGAACAAGCAACATGTGTGCAGAACTGCGTATTTGAATTTTTCACATGGTCATTTTTTCTTCTCTTCTGCAGGCTATGAGTGGCCAGGACAGGGGAGGTATTTCTTTCTTTTGGAGCTGGTCATATTGGAGTACATTTTTACTCACTTGGTATTCTTTTTAAAGTCTATATTTGTTATTTTTAACCATTTATTTGGGACTTCTACTTAATAGCCTGCCGCCCTAGTATAATCTTCCATAGTTTGATAACAAATTCCTTCTAGATGGATTATTTTTTTTTTGTGATAAATTTATATTGAACAAATTTTTCCAAGCAGGGCGGTGGTGCCTATCCTTCAAGGTTTCGAAGATGCTGGGGATTTCACAGTGACCGATAGACTAAAGACCAGTTTACATGTGAATTTGATGTTCTATGTGATTGTTGGTTCCGTGGCACTGTTTGGACTTATACTGCTTATACTGTTGCACAACAACTGGTTTGTTTCTTGATACCTTTAGTTATTTGACGGCGGTCCCCTGTATTTTGTTGCAAATCCTGGTTTGCATACTTAAATGATATATACACATTTTAAGTTTAATTGCTTTGAGTTTTCTTTGTTTTGTCTTCGAACACGAAAAGTAAATTCATCTTTAGCAATGACATATCTTCTTTACATGCAATTTTATCATTTACTTTGGGCTCTACATGAAATAACATATTGCATATTCTTTGATAGCTCAACAAAGCAAAAAGGAAGATGTAGACATTAGTGTTATCAAATCACCCCCACTATACTATATTATCATGACAATAGTGTGTTATGTGCTGGTTGATGGGTTAAAATGGGTTTAGGTCTTTTATAGCACAAATCAAAACAGACAGGGTCAGATTCGGTTGACCCACACACTTTTTTGTCCAACTTTAGCTTTTTTAATAAACTATTATTGCATTAGCCATGATTAGAAAAGCAATATTCTTACAATAATTATCTAAATCTGTAAAGAAAATGATTTATGAGGTTCTTTGCATTAAAATAATCTCAAAGCGACTTTTGACCCGTTCCCCTTTAGCTATTTTTTGATCCAATCCATTTGACCCGTATGAGATGAAATCCAACACAATTCGCTCTTTCTATAAGTAAACTGACTGAAATTGCCTTCTCGATGATAGTTCTTTATTTCTTTAGTTGTCTGAAACTCTTATTTTTAAATCTCAATTGGTTGGCAGGAGCGGTGGTATAATTGGGTTTGCTATGGCTTGTTCAAATACATTTGGACTCATGACCGGTGTATTTCTCCTTGGGTTTGGTTTAAGTGAAATTCCAAAGGGGATTTGGGTTAATGCTGATTATATGACTCGCCAAAAAGTTCTTTCCCATAAAGTGGCAAGGGCTGCTCTAAAGCTTGATGATGCTCATCAAAACTTGTCAAATGCTATTGTTGTAAGTGTCATTGTTTCATTTGTTTATAGGGGCTTATTTCAAATATCACTCTTGACACAACACATGATAAAGCTAATGTTTAGCCATATCTATAGAATTCTGTTGTATTTTTAAAGATAAATACGTGTGTTACTACAATAAAAGACATCTTTCTTGTATGTTTTTTTACTAGCCTAGTTATATGAATGGACTTCGTAGGGTGCCACTGCTTGCTTGTGGTTATTTCTGATTTTTGTATCCATTTAGGATGAGACGAGGCTTTTTCCTAGCATAGCAAGATCAATGCAACAAATTAGAGGTGGTAGAAATAGACAGGTCAGGTGGGTTGGGTAATGGGTTAAAAAGGGGTGCGGGTTAGAACATGTAAAATTTCAATATGGGTTGATCTGTCAGATTTTTTTTGTTCATTTTCTTTTGAACTTATTAATAACTAATGTGTCTAATATGACTTAATAACTGTATTATTAAGATGCCAATGATCCCTTGTCCTAGTGGTCAAGGAGGAGGTGGTAAGGCTTTATCTTACCTGGAGGTCATGGGTTCAATCACTAACAGTGGTGTTTCAGGTGTAATTTAGAAGTAGAATAGAGGGTGTGTGTGTGTTAGCCGTTCAAAAAAAAAACTGTATTATTAAGATATTTAATGCATTTACACGTCAGGTTGCTTTCATCCTGTTGACCCATTTGACCCGTTTTATTATCAACTAAGTGTTAAAGTTTACCCCCTTACATATAATACATAACCCAAATGGGTCACAATTGCCGCCACTTAACTCTGATATTTTGTTTTTCGACTTCGCTGTTGCACTCATTAAAGTATACACACTATGAAACAAATGATATTACTTGCAACCGAATGTCATTTCATCTTAAAATTGGAAGATTATAATTATAATAGAAAGAGCATAATTCTTTTCAAAAATCAATACCACATCACCGTTTCATTCTGTTTTTCTTTGCTGATTTGTATAATAGCTAGTTGAGCTATTGTCATGTTTTACTTGTTACCAACTTCTGTACCATGACCATTTTTGTCTAAATTGCTGATATTGATACTTTTGACTTGGCTTAAGTCTTAAACTTTTAAACTTTTGTTTGCTCTTTAGTCTTTCCCTAACCTATAATGGTTTATTGCATCAGGTTGCTCAAGCAACATCGAAGCAAATGTCAAAACGTGATCCATTGAGACCTTACATGGATATCATTGATAAAATGTTGATGAATATGGTAAATGATCTGTCGGTTCATTCCTCGAAAAATATATTTTCATTGCTATTTGTTTCATTCTCTGGTTTTGGAGCTACAAGATACATTGATTTTAATCTCTTAAATCTAGCTTAATGAAGACCCCTCTTTCAAGCCGCAAGGAGGAAGGTTAGGGGAAAATGATATGGATTATGACACTGATGTGAAATCTATGGCAACACTAAGGCGGCAACTTAGAAGAGCTAAAGGCGAGTACTACCGTTGTAAAAGGTAAGCACTGACATGAGTTTTTCTGGTGGATGAAGTAAGTGTTATGAATATCACTGCCCTTATGGAAAATAATATAAGACGTCCTTTAAAATTTAAGTGCACAGTTTTTACTGCAGTTAGTACAAGTTGTAACTTTTTTGTACTGAATTTGGTCTTTGCTGTTTTGGAACAACAAAGCCAGACTATAAAAATTGAAATGGATTCAAAACATTGCGCTTTCAAAATCATGAGGGCAATATGAATTCTAATTTCGAGAAAAAGTATTGTAGTTAACTGAGTTGGCGAATTGCAAAGTAGAGGTAGAAAAGTGGGCTGGCGGGTAAGCTGGTAATAGGTTGCAATTTTGGTATGGGTCAGATTGGCTTGACTCAAAACACTGTGTTTCAGTAGAAAAGAAATACTTATTAGTCTGTCAAACTGATTTTGGAGGTTTTATGCTTTAAAATTACGCTTGGGTGACATTCTGCCTGTTTGACCTGTTTTCTTTCTATTTTACCCGTTTGATCAATTAGAGATAGAACATAATCCAAGTGATCCTGTCATAACTCATAAGGCAATGGGGCGGAATTATCACTCTATGCAAGCCATTTATGCAAATTGAAATGGTTATAGATCTAATCCTGAAGTCTTGGAATCTTGATTGGTTAAATGGTCCAACATCCTAAAGTCTGACTCAATTATTTTTCATTTATAGTTTCCATTTCTGTGCAGTTTTAGAGTGATATGCAGCGTGAGTTATTAATAAGTTATTCTTTTTATTGATGTTTGGAGTTACTTCATCATTTGACAACCATTTATTATCACAAAGAATGTTTGGAGTTACATGTTTATTTATTTGCTTGCTCAATCGTTTATGTTTTACCTTATTGATCAGTGAATACATGAATTTTGTGATGGAAGCTCTTGAGCTGGAGGACACACTAAAGAGTTACGAACACCGTGATGCTACTGGATGGTTTGCTCTCTTAATCCAGGCTTGTTTTTCCCTCCGTTGGTTTTTTTAGTTTAAATATGCTTGAATTCCATACGCTTTTCTCTTTTGACTGAACAGCTAGTGTTTTGAAAATTATTGTCACTTTGTGATTTGGGTCAAGCATTGTCCAGTAACTATTATAGAATGAGATTATTAGTTTGAGAGTCTATTAGGAAGATCCACCACACCGATTTGCAGATATAATTAATTGATTACTTGTGATATTTAGTTTTCTTAAGAATTTGCACTGATTAAATTTTATGAGTAAAGAAAATTTCTTGAGATTTGTGCTGTTGAAAAATATTAAAACATCTTTTGTACATATGCACCTTTGAGACATTGTGGGAAATTGATCTGAAATTCAAACGGTTGACTTATTCTGCGCTATATTATATTATTCTACCCTTCTTTGTGTGCCTCATGTACAAGTAAGTTCGTGATAAAAAATTTAAAATGTGCTTGAAAGTACTAAAAGAATTAAACGTATTTGTTCCTGCCATTTTTTTGTTGAAATAGTCACTTCTTGATACTCATCCCTGATCCACCACCACCACCACAACAACAACAACCGTACCCTGATCCACCACTGCTCGTGAATTGATTAAATAATAGACTGTTATGATGTTGTCACATCATATCTTAACCAATGCTTGCGAGATTATCTAAAGTTTAAGATGATGACTGTGTTTTGTTTGTGGAGCAAACTTGTAAATGAACCTTTACATAAGGTCTAACATGCATTTTTCTATTTTAGCAACAAGTTTAGAGGTTATCATCCATAGCGCAGGCTTGGAAACGTTTCTATTAATTCACTATGTTTAACCTGCAGGAAATATATTTCAAGCTTCAGACCTGAGCGTCCAGGGAAGATAGGGTCTTATCTTGATACAGTTGGTAATCTTTCTATGTTCCCAAATGTGATATAGTTTTATGATTATAGAGTCAAATACGAACTTTCTTTGGAGTATATATTTTGGTTTTATTTTATTTAATGAAATCCAGTTTTAGTTCCGTGTTATTTCTATTGTCATGTTTTTTGGTTTTTTATATAGTCAATTAGCATAAACAGAATATTAAAGGGCATTCTGACAGAGTTTAAGTAACGTTTTCTTTTGATCATATATATATAGTTTCCTCAAGTTTTTAGTTGTACGTAGAGTTTGAAGCTTCTTTAGGTTGTAGATATAGTTTGTACATATATAAGGGTTGCTTTTGGCAGATTTTGCGTTTGGACTTGAAGCTTCTGTAGGTTGTACATAGATGTTCTTTACATATTGAAGTCACAAGTCTTGTTTCCTATTATCTCAGTTTTGGGTGTTCCAGGATTAACAATGTAGTAATTATTATCTGGAAATTAATTTATATATAGTTTATGAATACCTGCGCCTCGTGTACGTGAAGCTCTCACCTCGGCTTTCAGGACTAAATGCTTTGGAGTGCCTCACGTTTTTGAAACCAAGCAAAGGAAGAAAACGGTGCATACAAATTTATTAGATCGTATTGGGAGAGATTAAGTAGAAGGTTTGAAATTGTAGATAGTCATTGCCTTATGGGGGTAGAAAGCAAAGCTTTGAACTAAATATTTGTCGAACTCCTTTCTTATATGGGTAGCCTTGTGAATTTTATTTTTTATATGAGATGTGATCTTAAAAAGTGCTTGGTGATGAATTAACATCGCAGAGCTGGTATGGCGGTGTATCATTAGGAAGCAACTCAAAAAGCTTTCAGCCATCATATTGGGTTGCTTGACTGCTGCAATTCTTCTAGCAGAAGCTACTATACTTCCTAGTGGAGTTGACTTTTCTCTTTTTTCTATTTTGATTAATGCGGTTCAAACAAATGGAGTGCTTGTGCAGGTAATTTCTTTCTTCATTCTTGATAGTTGATGGTTTGAATTAATTTAATTTTGGTGTATTATATATATAATTTACTTCAGTCAACCCAAAATTAAACCACTAATTCCTTTTTGGCATGTTTTTTTTTTTATAAAAAAAACTAGGCAATATTAGAGGGGCTAAGTGGTTTTTAGGTGAGAGTATTTTTTGGCTTTAGGAAGTCCGCGGTTTGAAACCACGTATTTCACCCTCATTGCAACTTTCTCATAAGGGGTGGTGAGGTGAAAGAAATGTCAGTCAAGTCTGTGGTTTCATGACTTCAATTTAATATTGAAAAAAACTGTAGCATTCATGGTCTTCAATAAAAAAAGAGACTTTATTCGTACCTACTTATTTTCTAATGCAGATAAATGTACAAGATTTAATGCATACGTACAAGTTTGTAAAACAACTAGGTGCGTCAGCGGCTATTTAATCTTAGGTGTGGGAAATTGAATTTTTCAAAATTTCGCCTCCCTCCTTTTTTCCTATTAAAATTCACCCCTGTTCCGTCATTTATTTATTATTTTGAGATCAATATAAATATTTTGAAGATGCTTAATGAGATTAAAACGCTATTTTTTTCCAACGTTTAATAGTGCAGACATTTACCGGGTCGGGTTTGGTCTTTTTGGTTGTCTAAATTAGGTTTGAAATTTTAATATTATAAAAGTAAATTCTGGTTCATATAGAGGGACTGTAATATTTTTTTATTATTTTAAATTAAAGTCCGTGGTCCCAAACTACGAACTTGACTGCACTTCTTCCACCTGACCCACCTTCTGGACTGCTGATAAGAAAAGTTGCATTGTAGGTGAAGTCCATGGTTTCAAACCGCGGACTTCCTAAAACCCAAAACACTTCCCAAAAATCACCTACAAACCACTTTGCCTCTCCAAAATTGCCTAATTTAAAAAAACTTCTTTTGGCATGTCCCAAAATAAACACAACTATTATGAGCCTTATAATTGCATCTGTTATCTGTTTTCAGGTTGTTGGTTTCATTCCGCTGATGTATATGTGTGTTTGCACTTATTATTCATTATTTAAGATTGGAAGGTTGACTTTCTACTCACTTACTCCAAGTCAAACAAGTTCAGTCAGCCTTTTGATGATATGCTCGTAAGTGTTTAATACTCGATAAGTCTCATTTTTTTCTTAGCAGTGATGTAGATAATATATTGACATTAAAATATTTTATCAGTCAGGTGGCACTATATGCACCTCCAATCTCATATAATTTTCTGAATCTTATCCGTCTTCCACCAGATGCCACTACTGTCTTTGAAAGGGTTAGGCTTTATTCTCTAATCTCTGAACTCTATATAACGCTTAACTAAATCCAAATGAAATCTCATGTTAAACAATAACCTGTGGAATCCTTTACTTATTGATGAGTCGATTCGTGATATGCTCTTTAACCAATTATACGAGTTAATAAAAAAGTGTTGGCTAAAAAGGAAAGGGACCAAACAGGTTGAACATCGCTAAAAGTTTAATTTTATAATGCATATATGAATCTTATTTACTTTTTTTGAACGACTATATTATATTTACAAAGGACGGGCAAGTAAGTATCTATGTACCGCCCAAAATTACACCAAAAGGAAGAGTACAGTTGTCATAACACCAGCGTGGATCAAAACAAAAGTTACCCGAATCTCTCCAATCCGTAGTGTTGAATTTCCCTCTATGTTTTACTCATTCAAAGGATGTTGCCGTGATCTCTTCCAATTAACCGTTGAGTTGAGATCCTTCTTTTGTTGAATACTATATCATTTCTTGATCTCTTCCAATTAATCATTGAGTTGAGATCCTATTTATTATTATTTTTATTTCTCTAGTTAATTTCTTTGTTTATTTATTTAGTTATTTATCTTTTTTTTTGTAGTTGTATATGGTTCTTGTCTTTTTTTTAGTTATTAACTATTTATTGGGGTCTCCTTGGAATCAACCTCTCATCATTTGCGGTGGAGGTAAGGTTGCCTACCAGTACCACCCCCCAAAGACCCTACTAATTGTATGTTGTGCTTTTGGTGGGACTTTATTGGGTATGTTTTGTTGTTGTATATCATTTCTTGTTCTCCATATGCACCAACATCCTGTGAGTATGATCGCTTGTATTAGCTTCCTCCTTTCTGAAATTTGTGGGCGTTTGTTTATTTCCAATAGATCTTCGATTGAGAAGGCATACGCTGGTGGTATTTTGCACCATTGAGATATTAAATGCCAGATCACTGTTGCCGTTCCACATGAGAAGTATATGAGCCTCTTTTTCTTCTTCTTCGTCGCAAAAGGCGCAGATGAGATTGAGGCCTGCTACGTTTCTTTTGAGTAACGTGTCTGCTGTTGCTATACGTTCTCTCTCCACTCCCCACGCAAAAGTGCACACTTTTCTGTGAACCCACCTGCACCACTGAAGCACAAACGAATTCTGAATGTTAGAATGTGTTAAAAAGGTACCTGACTGATTTGACAGAGAAGGCACTGCTTTCGTCCCGAAGCGACTCCCATTTATCTTCTGTGCCATTGGTTGTTACTCTTGAGAGAAGAACAGGGCATCGAGTGAAATTCTGCTAATTTTTGTTCGGTTGAAGGAGATACGACCCAGTTCCATTGCCAATTAATTCTATCATTGAATATGATTTACTCACTTGCGAGCCATTGTTTTTGTGATTCCAGTATAAATAAGCTAGGGAATAGAGAGGCTAGGGACTAGGGAGAAGTCATGGATCCAAAAGTGTAGCCAAAAGAGGATCATGTCCCCCTTGCCCACCTCGCTTTTTAATAACTGGTCAACCTGGTTGTTTTTCCCTTTTAGTACCTCGTCTACTTTAATTATGTTGGGCCATATATTGGATACACTTGTTTTACATGGGAAAGGAAGAGATACATTCGATTTGAATGTAGTCTGGTTACCACCTTTCTCCATAGCCTATTCGATTGTGTTATATTTTTCAAATTAGCTTGAAGTATGAAGTAGTATTGAATAAAAAAATTCACTAAATAATATCCGAGTTTTGTAACT
>JBCNJP010000008.1:49249903-49269820 GCA_039602395.1 Deinandra increscens subsp. villosa
GGGTTGGATTTCGTCAGCGCAGGAGCCAAGGATAGCGCTGAAAATAACTTGGTCCTGACGAAACCACGCGGTGTACTCAGGATTAGTGGTGGGCTTGTTGTCTTTGGTGACGGTTTTTGGCGGAGCTGCGACGGTGCCAGTGAGATACGCATCTAGTCCGAGACCAATAAGAGTCGACTTGATGTGTCGGCTCCATACCGGGTAGTTTTGGGAAGTAAGCTTGATGGGGAAGTGAGTGGAGGCGGTGACGGAAATAATGGCTTGTTCGGTGGCCATGGAGGAACATTGGAGGTTAGGGGACGGGAAGGAGATGGGACGAGGAAGGGAGGGAGATGGCGAAGGGAAGGCTAGGTAGGATCAGAGAACTCGTTAGAGTATTTGGGCTCTGATTACCATATGGAGGAATAATGAACACAATTCTCATTAAGACAAATGAGGATACAGAGAATACATATATAAGAAATAGGAGAACTAATCTAGGAAGGTACATAACTCACATGCCAATAATAGGCTACAGAGAATCATCTAAATATATACTAATATACACATTTAATGCCTTGATTATTGCCTTGGACTAATAAGAATTAGCAAAAGTAGTGAGCTCAAAAGGACTTCCCTTTCTAAAGTAAATACCTTTGCCAGACGCTCTTTTGAATATCTTAACAATCTCAAAGCTAAATTTAAATGAGACTCAATATGTTCATATATAAAATGACTCAAAAGCCAGACAGAGTGAAGAAATATATGGCTGTGTATGTGACAAGTATACTAGTTTGCCTATTAACCTTTGATATCCAGTCGCATTAGATAACATGACTTATTTTTGGTTACATGCACCATATATTATGTGATGTTGCTCAAGGGGAGTGTTCACAGAATCAGTTAATCCAAACTCAACAAGAAGCTCAATACAATATCAGACATAACTTCTACAACATGAAAATATTTAAGAATTGAAGAACTAAATCTTTAATTCAAAACTTAGACCTCAACAAACCTTTAATTTTTTTTTTCAATTTCTTCAAAATAATTACTAGTAAGCATAATATCATTAACATATACAAGCAAAAAAACAAGCAAAGTTCCAATAGATTTAACAAACAAAGAATATTCAGTTTTACTTTGCACAAATCCTATTTTACATAAAACTCTCACTAATTTCTCATTCCACATCCTTGAAACCTGTTTAAGCCATATAAAGAGCTAGAAAATTTACAAACTCTAGTATTATTTGGCAACTTCAAATACACATATCTGCGTTAAGATTTTCATATAGAAATGCATTGTTTATGCCTTACTGAAATAAAGGGCAATCTTTCTGGACAACCAAGGAAATAACACGCCTTACACTAACCATCTTAACTACAAGAGAGAAAGTCTCACCAAAATTAATACCTACATGTTAACCTTTAGACACAAGTCTAGCTTTATACCTCTATATCCCACCTAGTTAACTTGTATTTCATCTCGTAAATTCACTTTGCACCCCATAGGTTTTCTATCTACATATAAGTTGACTAAGTCCCAGGTGTAATTTCTATTCAAGGCTAGCTATTTCCTCATTCATGGTTGCAACCTAATTATTAGAAACAACCTCTTTAAAAATTTTGGGTTCAATAGTTTTGTTTAGTGAAGATGCAAAACACAAGTTGACATAATTGTCAACTCTTTGTAAACCATATTTTACTTTTCTATCAATTTTTTTTTAATATTAGTAGACCTAGTCGATCTCCTTACTATTGTTGGTCGTTCCCTCTAACCCTAGGAGAACTAGTAGGATCATCAAACCTATCACCTAGACCTACCTCACTAGTATCTCCATCAGGATTGACAGGTTGCCGAGTGTCAATCATGTTTTCTTTCCATTGAAGAACACTAGGTTGCTCTTATTGACAACATTCTCATTTGTACCTTTTACTCATCATGACATCATTGGCATTTTCACCACGTGATAAGATACTTGATTCTTTTGTTTGAAATAAATAAAAAAAATCAAGTTTGTAATAGACTGATCAACTTTATCATCAAAAACCAGTAAGAGATTTATTTTCTTTGAAAGGGTATACATTTTCATAAAACTTGACATCTCTAGAACATGTGAATTGTTTATGATCTTAACTCTAAAGTTTACAGCCATATTTCTTATTAGAAAATCCTAGAAAAATATACTTATCATCATGATTTTTAAACTTTTTATGATTATTTCTTATTATGCATATTTCGATTATTTAAGACTATAGAAAAACACAAATAATCAAAGTTTTTCAAGTGGTCTAGATAGGGTTTAAAACCAAACAATAATTCATATCGAGACCTACCTTTTAAAACATGTAATTACGTTGTCAGATCATTTCCAAGTCATATCACAACATGTTAATGGACGGATAGTGTCGAAGGATGACAAAATCAAAGGAGCATACATCAAAGATTAAGCATTGGGGAGATCGGACATGATCTCCCCTCTCAAACAGAGGATCTGAACAAAATAGACTCAAACTCACAATCTCCAAACTCTCCAAACTCTCCAAAACTCAGCGAATGAACAATACATCTATCTATTTATAGTAATGTTGTCCCAACGAATGAGCAGACCAACGAATGAGGCCCATTCATTGCTCATTCGTTGGGTCACTCTCATTCGTTGGTACATTCGTTAGCAACGAATGAGACACATTCGTGACTCGACGAATGTACATCATCCTCACTCGTTGCGCTTGTCTTCCCTTCTGTTAGTCTATTTGAATGGTAACGGCCACACCAGGGTTATGCACTAACATATTGTTGGATATTATGTGTCCTGACCCGACAAATCTTGAACCCGGCCCGGTTACGACCCGTAAGACTTACACCGGGTGCAACGAACTCTAAACCCGCTTACTCGTTAACCGGTAAAAGAAACGGAAACGTTTGATTAAATATATTATTTATAATAGTTATAAATAATTAATAATCAATAATATTATATTACCGGCTTAATAATAAAGGGTGAACGATATTTAAATAAAAATGGTTTATTTAAATTCACGGTCGAGTTATACGTTAGTGAAATATTTACTAACGTTAACTCGTGGGCTCGCGTACGAGATGGACTTTATATTCGAGAAGGGCCTGTCACGAATTAATGGTCATCTAATAAATATTAGATGATTAGGGGATTAACCCTAATGACCCAACAATTCTTGACGGTAGCAAAAAGAAAGGAGAAAATTCTCTTTTTCTTTCTACTCGTGAAAACTCAAAGAGAAAAGAAAATCGGCAGCCGCCGATTTCGTTTCCGCGCCGATCGCCGCCACCTGCGTGTTTTGGTGCCCATCTTCGCACCACCATAACTTGGTGGTGGTTGCTAGTTAGGGTGTTCCGTCAGTCAACGTCCGTAGACCGCCTTACGGTCTAGAGATCGCCGCCTCGTACGCCCAGATCCGCTGCTCGGTTCGCCGCCAATCACCGCCGCAAAACCTGCCGATCACCACCGTGAAACTCGACGTCGTCGCCGCCCCCGTTCGCCGTCGTCACCGCCGTCACCCGCCGCCACAACCGCGGATCGCATGCCGTCGCATGACCGTCGCCCGTCGACGTGAGTCTGACGTTTTTCGTCGTGCGCCGTCTCCGGTTGCAATCAGATCTGAATCTGATTGATCTCGTAGTCTCGTGAGACGGGACGTCTGTCAAGACGTACTCTCACGATGCGTAATGACCACGGGTCATAAACGCCGTCCTGTAGCGGCATGCGACACCGGACCACGAGAATAATCGCGATATGCGACAACCGTCTGAGACCGAAAGTGGTTCGTTCCGTTTCAACCTAGCGCTTCGTTCGTTGAAACTCGGTGTCTCGAACGTTTGTTCAACACCGCCAAGGTATATCTAAACTCACTATTAGTTTAGATTATTTATTTATTTATTATCTGTGTTTGCGTGTTCGGTAATCGGATCCTGTTACGTACTGGTATTTGTGTTAATTGATTAAATAGTTTTTAATATATATATATATATATATAATTTGTTATGTATGTATATATATATTTATATATATAATATTTATTCCGCTGCATTATAGAATTAGTTATATATTAATTCGGTAAATCTTTTATAAACTATTAATCTGTCGGTCACGTAATTTTTAAATATGTCACCGGGCGACCCGAATACCACTACAAATCCCAACACATATTACCCCTGGGACTTTACTGTCATGTTGATCTTTAAACTTGCAATCTTCAGTCAATTTGCTTCACCACTCTCTATTTTTCTAGAAAATCCCTTGCGACTAAACTTTAGGTATGCAAGACGCAGTTCGTAATCTTTTACAACATCACAACCAATAAAGTTCCCCCTAACTTCAAGCACATCCATGGTTACAATCTCTAACCAACATTTGATAAGGATTGACTTTATCAGTCGTCCATGTACTTGTCAAGACATCCAATAAACTTCACTGCATCGGTAGAGACAAGTGTTGGATCGTGGTTAGTCACACTCAACCTATCAAGTTACTTGAAGGTATCAAACAAAAAAGGCGGAATCAGACTTGTTTCTGTTTTGTGTAAAGTTGACTTTGATCCGTAAAGGTAACAAGTAAACAAGAAGTAAAGTAGTTGAACACAAGATGTAAATTCCAAGCACTACAATATTATTACTTCTCAAGTGTTTACAAAGGTTACAAGTGATGAACTAGAGAAATACACGGATGGATAAACAAGAGAAATACAAGTAATATATATACTGTAAGGAGGAAATAAATGATATTCTTTTATTTCCATTTAGCCAACTAGGCTAAATAAACTAATCATATCTACTCCAAAAGTTGTTGTACTAACACGCATGGGTACTGTGAACAGTTGAGCGGCTCTATCGGGTGAACAGTGTAAAGCATGGTGGCAAAAGCAAAATGCTCCTGTCAGCTTTCTGTCTTAGAACTTGAACTGTGTACAAAGTCAAACTTCCGAGGTAACTAAGGAAAAGTTCCTGAGGAACTACTTAGTACAGAAAAGTTCCGGAGGAACTTCCTTCGGAAATCTGACTTAGAGAATTTCAGCCGAGTTGAACATTCCCAACAGTCTCCCCCTAAGATGTTGCTACCAAAAACTGTTCTCTGCTATGAATCTTCTTTGTGCTTTTGAATTGAGCTCTACCCCAGCCTTACAACTTGTAAACAAAGTTGACAGTTCCCACTATGCTCATAATGTCTTTCTGATGCAAGTTATCCCATTCAATCAACTTCAGATTTTTGTTTTTGATCACCTCCCCATTGCTCATGAAGAAGTAGTACAAATCTTCCTTTTTATGCACCCCAATCCTTATGATGTTAGGATGAGTATCAGTGGGCTTGATTGGGCTAACAGGTGGGTTAGGAGGGTCAGAAGATTCAGTCTTGTCTTCTGATTCACTCACCACAATCTTTATTTCTTCTAGCCACTGACTTCTTTCTTCCAGAAAAGGTGAGCTTGATAGGTGGGATAGTTGATGGTTTCTGGGATGTGGGTTCTATTTCAGGTTGTGTAGGCTTTGGGTCTTTTGGAGGTGGTGATGATTGCGGAGATGGGATTGGCTGATTAGGAGTTTGGAATGTGGAAGATGTGGGTTGAGTTATTAGTGACGGGAGTTTTTCCTTACCTTTCTACTTTAAAATAGATAGGGCAAGTACGAGTATCGAATCCACAAGGAGTGTACGTGGTTAACTACTAATTTTAATTAATCAAAAGTGAAAATGTAAAAGTTGATTGATTGATTTGTTTAAGATCAATTGCATAAGTAATGAAAATAATTAAAAGAGTTGTAACGATCTATAAGAGAATATAATCACAGACGGTGTCGGGATTTATGATGGAATTGTTAGATACAATGCCGATTTCAATATTTGATTTGACCACATAGACTTAGCCTAGTTCAACTTCAACACTAACCTAGAGCACAATTCATATACTTACACATCAAACGTCCGTTCCTTAACTAAACTAACTACAGTTGTACAGGGCACGATCGGGTGGCGTATCATGAAATGTTCGTCGAATTAATGTGACACAGAACACACATAAATAGTTCTAACACAATCACAGATTAATGTTCTTGTATTATATATAACTAATTATATGCTTAACAATTGAAACCAACAAAGTATACAAACAACCGAATCAAAAACCCCTCATACCGTTGTGACTACGAGGTGATTAGCCGAGCATGATGGAGGAGATTGAGTAGATGAAATTTGTTGCCGCTGAATCCATTGAAGATGTTAAGTTAAGACCTAGAAATCTCAGCAGAAAGCTCATGCCGTCGAGCCCAAAAACCGCCTCAAAATTCCGTCCAAAGCGCACGACCTTCTGCTCGTTTTCTTCTCTAAATCGTGACCTCTCTCTTGTGTCCTCGCTGCTCTCCCCCTTCTTTTTCAGTCCTGTGACCTAGGTTCCTTTTTTTTCCAATTGCCGACCCAAAAACCCATTTTTAGGACCCTCGTTAATCCAGCCCCTCTTTTGTCATTTCCTTTTATGCCCAGATTTGAATCTCAATTAATTGTTGTCTAATAATATCATGCCATCCTCCATCTAACCAAAATTCAAATCATCGTAAGACTCATTTATAATTCATATATTATTTGTTATCAACTTGATGTTTAAAGTTGATAGTAAATAATATATATTAACCAATAAAGCTTCACTCGTCGGTCTCAAGTTTAGGTTAGTTGCACCAATTAGACCGTTTTGTCATAACCTACAAAACCACAAAAACAAATAATTGTAATACAACTTGTAGTAATATCGGTACATTTAACTAAGAATTAATAGACAATAAAGTGTATATAAAATGTACCGATCAGTATGAGGATCAGAGACAGTGTCAAACATCTCTTTGGCAATGTTGATCCTTGGCCTTTTCTGTTCACCAGTTGAGACAGGAGGCTTTCTCTTCTTCTGCTTCAAATAACTAAGACCTTCAGGATGCATAGAATCATAAAGAGCATACATACCTGGTGGCTTCTTCTCACCAGTAACTCTTTCTGTTTCAATTTTCCTTTTCCTGATGACATCATAATCTTGTCTTAGTCTAGGCAATCTGCAAGAGTTGATTCTTTTGGGATTCTCCATCATGATCTCTTTGAAGTACCATCTATGAATCAGTAGGTCATCTTCCTCAGAGATAGATTGAAATCTGATGCCCTTTTTCTCTTATGCCTTCTCCTGCTCAAAGGTATAGTCAACATACATCTTGACATTCATCTCTTTGACTTGATCAGCAATGATGGCTAAGATCATATACATCCAGTTGATTAAGTCATCTCCTTTCATCTCATCAACCCACTTATCAGAGAAACACTCCTTGCTTTTGAGCACTTCGCTGAATTGAGCTAAAGAAGATCTTGTTATCTTCATTACTCTTAATTGAATCTTCTTGTAATTATTCCCTAAGATCCTTCTGTACTTGTCAACTTTATCTAAAATACCTTGTTTTTCAGCTTTAGCAATTCTCTCTTCTGTGTACATATCGGAACTTCTCCTAGCTTCATTGATAAAGAGTATCAGATCGACATTGTTAATGACATACTCATAGATACCATTCTCTATGAGCAGTTGTTTTTGTTCTTCAAATACTACACGATCCTTCTGTTCTTTTTCTTCTTTTTGTTTTTGTTGAAGCTCAGCATTTTCCTTTGTCAGTTGCTCAATCAAAGCTTTTGTAGCAGGATCCATTTCATCACCTTGGCATCCTGTGCTTTGATCATCATTCTTCATGTCAGTGAAACCAGAAATGTTTCTCTCATTGAGATAATCATCATCATCAGCCTTAGGAGATTTGTGAAGTGAAGTTGTAGCACCAGGACTGACTTCCGAGATAACTTGCTCAGGAATAGTCTCAATACAAGCTTCCGGACTAACTTCCTTAGGACTGTCTTCCGAGACAACTTGGTCCGGAATAGTCTTAGGCAATTCCTTAGGAGCAACTTCCAAAGTAACTTCCTTCGGAACATCCTCAGTAGTGAGAGGTTCTTCCAGAGTAACTTCATTCGGAATTTCCTTAGAAGAAATTAACTCTTCCGGAATAACTTCCTTTGGATTTCTTCTGTTGTATCCTTTGCCGATGAGGAGGTGGGTTTGTTCAGGTTGAGGAGAACTTCACTGACTTCAATCTCAACCAAGTCAACCTCCTTTTCTAGTCCACTTGCAGGTTCAGTAACATGTTCATCACCTTGATTTGTTGGCATTGATTGTCCAACCAAATCATCTCCTTCGTCCTCAAACTGATCTTGACCCGTTTGTAAATACTCTTGCTCTTTGACTAGATATACATCTGTGAAGTAATTTCTCGCTTCTTCAATGTTGTGAGGATGAGCACCTCGATGCTGCCATCACAAATCAAAGAAAATCAAGGTGACTGGCTTTGCATTCATCAGGTGCTACCTGCTTTAGTTGATCCATATGGACATTAAGCAAACCTTCAATTGGGTTGAAGGGCTTAACTCCACAGGTTTTGAATAATTTGCTCTTCAGATGCTCAGGTAACCTCTCTCTTGGGTCGAAGTCAATCTCACTGGAGCTTGAAGAGTCTTTACCAGACATATGTTCAACAGAAATCTTCTGATATGGTTTGGAAGAACTAGCTTTCTCCCCCTTTTTGGTAGCAACAGCTTCACCAGTTTCAGGGTTTGATGCACCAGCCTTCTCCTGCTTAAGTTTGTTGATCAAGACATCCTGCTCTTTGATTGTTTGCAGCAGGGACTGCATTTGATTTTGCAGGTCAGTTTGTATGGCCATCAATTCAGTAAGTAAAGCACTGCCCTCAACTGATTTCTCAGTATCCTTGGGCGAAGAGGAACCATCAAGCCTAGCTTGATCAGACTCAACACCCTGGTTTTCTTGGCTCCTGGGATTCCCTGCAGACATAGTTGTTGCCTCACGTTCCATTGCTGGTTCCCTTGGTGCAAACTGGCTACTGGTTGCCATAGATTGGGTCTTAAAAATGTTACTACTATCCGATTATTCCAGTGGGGAATAAATTGTAGTAGCGGCCCTTTCTACATGAACATCTTCATCACTCGTGATGTTCAACTCCTTAACGAGTGAATGGGGGTTAGTAGAAACATGATCATGATCCATCCAATCATCTTCATGTGGTGAGGATGAGAAGAAGAGATTTTCATTTGGAGAAGGATGAGTTTCTACTTCATTCATAGGTGAATTTAGGTTTAGGTTTATGGAGGTAAACAAGGAGGATAATGGTTGTGCATCCAATCTAGTAAAAGAAGGAGTTTCAAGTGAAACCTCATCCTGAACATGGCTAAACCCTAAGCTTTGAAATTGAGCAGACTGTGGGTCATGCTCAAGGTTTTCAGGTTGGTTGGGTATGGGAGGCACAAGTTGTAACACCCCCAATTTCCACTAACGGAGTATAACCGTGTGGGGGTGTGATCCAGACCAGGATCCAAGTCTTTAGTTACAAACAAGCCATAGTTAAATGGGGGTAAACCGGTCATGAATTACATTTAATAAATCAGAGTTTACATTTCACAAAAATCAGCGGAAGCATTAATAGTTTACAAGTTTATTGTTTAGTAAAAGAAATTACTAAAGTATCTGAAATACAATTTTCAAAAGGGTTTCGTAAAGAACAAGCGTTGCCCACGCCCGTGCCATCCATGATCCTCCAAGCAACCTGAAAAGCATTCAACAATCAAGTGTCAGCAAAAGCTGGTGAGTTCACAATGGCAGTGTACACTCACCTGTGTAGACCAAAAATGCATACGAATAACGAAAGACTAATTCGTAAATTACAAGTAATATCCATATCGTTAGGTAGCTAACCTATACATATGTTCACCTGAATGTTCGCGACCGAAGCTGACAATGTAATTGATAGGTATTTACCTATGTGATTTGCCTTCTCGCGTCATGCCAGATCACGGAGTCCTAGGCTAACATTGATCTCAGTCCGACCGCCAGTCGGGAGGGTGCATCCCGTGCACCGCTGAGCGGGGGTGTCAATCCCCAGTAATACTACTCAACATTACCTCGCTATTTCTATATTAACGGCCCGAGAAGGTAAGGACTTTTTGTAATTAAAAACGCAATTCAGTGAATCATGTGATATGTGCAGGATATTCATTAAAAAGACAAAAATACCTTTGTCTAAGCATTGACATCCTTTACCGGATGCAACTAGAAGGAGTAGTGAAACTCACCTTAAGGTCCACTGGTACGCGGCACTTGACTTTAAAGATTGGCTATGTATGACCTATTTTGGGTAAATATGGTCTAACCGAATTAGAGGTTGTCTATAAGATAAATAGTAACACATAAGCATCTAAACATGTTTCATGCGATCATACAAGTCACATAATGCACATACGAGTCTCAATTTGGGAGAAAATCAAGAAATTGCAACTTAAGTCAAAGTTGACCCAGAAAGTCAAACTTCAAGCATTTAACTAGTGACATAGCTAAAATCCACAATACTTGGAATTAAATCTTTAAATTTTACAGGCACATACTACATATCAATTAGGACTTGTTACAAAAAGAATCAAGTAAAAAGGTTAAGAAATGAGAAAGTTATGCGTGTTGGAAGTTGGCAAAAATCAGCATTATTGTCTTTGACACACCATTTGGTGGCATGCCTAATTTGCTCCATACTTGGAGTTAGGTTCTAAAATTTTGCAGGCATGAACTACTCAAAATTTAGGGAATTTTGCAAAAAGAATCAACTTAAAAGGTTAAGTAACGAGAAAGTTATGCGCATCGGAAGTTGGAAATTTTCCGCTTTTTGTAAAATAGTCAAAGTAGGTTTAAAATTTGCATAACTCATTCAAAACTTAAAGTTTAGGTACCAAACCTTCCAGATCTTACTTTTAATATATAAACCTCATTTTCATTTAACAAACCCCTCATTACATCAAGGTTATCATGCCCGACCAAAATGTAAAGTCTACTTTTCACAGAAAAACACAGCCCTGCACACCTAACTTGCAGCAGCGTTTTGGATTACCAAACGGAGGTTTTAGAAAGTATGCGAGTAGCCGTTGTAAAGCTAAGACATACTACTTTACTAGAGAAAAAGAATCAATCAGTTTCGAGCAACATTGAGTAAGTTATGGCTGCTGCAAGTTGACCCAAAATTCTGGTCAAAGCTGTTAGAAAATTCAAGTTTGCAAAAGTCTAGGATTTCAC
The DNA here is from genome assembly GCA_039602395.1 of Deinandra increscens subsp. villosa. Taxonomy (NCBI): domain Eukaryota; kingdom Viridiplantae; phylum Streptophyta; class Magnoliopsida; order Asterales; family Asteraceae; genus Deinandra; species Deinandra increscens. Next base: position 49,261,060 of record JBCNJP010000008.1, read on the forward strand.
TTCTATGCTAACATTTGATCAATTAAACACCTACTAACAATTTTATAATCATTCTAGCATGTGATTTCTGGTCCTAACATGTTCCTGTCATAATCATATCAAAATCTCATCATGTATCTAGCATTTAAGCACATTGCATCCAGAACTCATAACCAAATACCCACCAATCATTTTGTACACCAAGAACACATTTTAACCCTCAATTTCCAGGTCCAAAACCCCCCTACAAATCTGCCCCAAATCAAGAGTTATCATAACTTAACCTAAGACATAATCATGAGCATTAAAACACTTCATTTAGCACATAAACACACAAAAACACACATGCAACATATAAATTTCGGATTTGAGAATCTAGGGCTTACATATTTGAGAAAGAAATCGCGAGATGGAGGAGATGGAGTGAAGGGAATGCTTCATCTGGTCTTGTAATAGCTCAAAACCTCAATGTCTTGCTCCTTGAAGCTTGATTTCATAAAAATCTCTAAGTGTGTGTGAGTGTGTGTGTGTGAACCGTAAGGTGAGAGGAGGGGATGAAGATGATGATGCGTGAATGAGAAATGGGGGAGGAGATGGGCAGATTTTGTGTTTAAAATAATTACACATTTGGTCCCTCAACTTCTACTTTAAACATACCAAGCATAAAACTCATTTTAAGTGGGTTTTTAACTAAGAGTTGTAAAGTAAAAATTCTAAAAATGTTTCTAAGTGTTTTTAACTTATTTAACATGCAAGATTTAGTTGAGTTACATAAATTTAACATTTACATATAAAAATTTAAATCTTGCGCGAAGTTCGGTTTTTACCCGAAGACACAAAATTTTCAAATAACAAATAAAGTTACGAAACGAATTTACAAACCAAGTTACTAGCATCAATTAGCAATTAAACATGAACAACATACAATTATTCAATAACGGGTCTCGGGTTTACTAACGGCACTAACGAAACGGTTAACGGAGTTAACCTGGGAAGTTGCAGTTGTTACACAAGTGGGGTAAACCTGGTTTCCCTGTCAACAACTTTTGATTGAGTAGGAATGGAAGTTGAAGTGGTGGTTTTTTAGTGTTTGACCTTCTTTCTTTAATATGTTTTGGATTGAACTTTGTTTTGATAAAGAAGGTTAATTTCAGATGTGGGTTCAACAACTAATGGTGCAGAATCAGTGTTGTCACCTGGAGCAAGGTGCTCAAGAGGGTCTTGAATTTCAACTGCAGATTCTTGCACAATAGGTGCAGGGCCTGCTTGTTCTTGCACAACTTGTGTAGGAACAAGTCTTGGTTCTAGTAGTGGATGGACATTTTCCACACCAAGATAGTTGTCAACAACATTTTTAGAAAGCAAATAAGAATTTAAAAGGTTTCTTAAAGTTTTCCCTGAGCCGATTAAAAATCATTTTGGAAAAGTTAAAGCATTCTCCCCTGGTGACTGCATGAAGTGCAGTTGCTTGAACTTCACCAAGCTCTTCATGTGATCTTCTTGAAGTTAGACAAACTAGTATGGTGTGAGCAAGAAATCTCCAAACAGGTGGAAGATGGCACTTCTTCACTGTCTTGCTCTTGGGATTTCCACCATAGCCAATGCCCATAAGGGTTTTCTGGTACTCTTCTTTAGAAACTTTGAAGATAACTCCATCATCTTGAAGTTGTAAATGATTTCTGATCATAGCTTCAGTGATGTACACATCTTTTCCATGTACCTTACTTTCTATCTGCGTGACTTGCTCACCGTTTACATCACGGTCACTCACCTTTGCATTATCTCAAAACTGTGTGATTGTTTCATCATATATAACTGAGCTTACAGTTAGGGAGAAATGCAATTCCGACGAAGTCAGGAAGTCTATCATCCCGTCAAACTGAGTCGACATCTGTGATTTCTCCAAGTAAGCACGCTGATTGTGCTCTGGGTGAAACAGGGATGCAGCCATTGTTCTGTATTGAGTGATTAGTTCAGAAAGTTCGAATAATTTGGATGAAATAGAGAAAAGATCGAGAGCGATTGCTGGGATTTTGGAATTTAGGGCTCGTAAGTGAAGAGTTTCTCTGGAAATGACAGTTAAAGGTAGAGGAGAGAGGGAATTAACGGTAACGTGTAAAGGTTTAATTAGTGGGGCCAACAGTTAACCGTCACTGTTAACACATCGCGCGTTTGTACTGTACAACATCGATATAACTGTTCAGGGTCCCACTTAATCCGAAAAAGATTAAGTCTTCATTAGAGTTCCCTCGGAACTTTTTATTCGGAACAAATGTGTTCCCTCGGAAGAATGAAGTTCCTCTCGTAATAGATTATTGTTGTATATGGTATTTGTATAAATCCTTAGGGATTAGTTTGTAATTATTTCTCCGATATATTGGAGTTTTATAGTAATGAAATATTCACTTTGGAATACCAATTCTATCATGGTATCATTCCCTTCCACGATCCTCTCCCTCTAAACCCTAATTTTTTTCCGGCCTACCCCCCTGCACTCTTGTCTGCCGCCACTCTCTTCCTTTCTCCGATCATGGACTCCAAACTTCATCCCGCCGTCACGGTGACCAACATCAAGAACTCGATCCCTATCACCCTTGATCTCGGCACCCAACACTACATCACTTGGTGTGAACTCTTTAAAATACACTGCAGGGCATACCTCGCCTCCGATCACCTTCTTCCCCGGAAAACTGCTTCCGCCTCGACCTCTGATGCAGCCTCCAAGGCCGTCGAAACAGCCGCAGTCGACTGGGATCGGCTCGATGCTATTGTTCTTGGGTGGATCTACCGCTCGTTATCCACCAATCTTCTCACCAATATCTTCAAGAAAGACGCTACCGCTTATGATGTGTGGATGACTTTGCAGAAAGTTTTTGGTGACAATCAAACCGCTCGGGCCCTTCAACTCGAGCAACGTCTCTGCAACACCCGTCTAGATCAGTTCCCCAATGTTTCTGCATACTGTCAAGAATTGAAGCACATCTCCGATCAACTGGCCAATGTCGACTCCCCGGTGTCCAACCAAAAACTTGTCATGCAGTTGATCTCTGGCCTTAATGAGAAATATGAGGGCATCGGGATGCTTCTCCAACAAAGCAACCCGTTACCCGATTTCCAGGACGCTCGCTCCCGTCTGCTGCTTGAGGAGTCTCGCAAAGCCGCCGGCTCATCCAACTCTGCCCCTGCCACCCGGGTGGACCCTCCGGCTGAACACCGCCCGGCGTCCTCCTCCCAGCCGCCTCAATCTCGCTCTCGGAACAACAACAGGGGCCGGCAAAATGGTCGAAACCGCATGCGCAATGGACAGGCCAGGGGGCAGCCCAACACTGTTGGTTTCTTTCCAGCCCAGTGGCCCGTCAACTACAACTGGGCCGGTCCTCTTCACATGCTGCCTAACCGGGCTCCCTGGCCCAATACCCCTCAGCCCGCTATGCCGCCCTGCCCATATCCCACTGTGTCCGCCAACAATGCTCCGGGCATCCTTGGTCCTCGTCCGGCTCAAGCCCACTTCGCCGGGTGCCCCATTTCCGATGCGAGTTTCAATGGGTACAACACCACGGGTCTCGAACAAGCCATGTACACGGTGAACCTCAATCCTCCGGACAATCACTGGTATCTTGACACTGGCGCTACATCCCATATGACGAACGACCCAGGTAATCTCACGTCTATTTTTAATTCGAGCATTTTACATAATAATACTGTTGGAAATGGCACTACCATTCCTGTTACTGGACAAGGCAACCACACCCTAAAACCCCCCTTCCCTCCTCTCAAACTAAATAATGTTCTCCTTGCTCCTCATCTCATTAAAAACTTGTTGTCTGTTCGTCGGCTAACCACCGATAACCATATATCTATAGAATTTGACCCTTTTGATTTTTTTGTCAAGGATCTCAAGACCAGGGCACCTATCCTACGATGCAATAGCACCGGCGATCTCTACCCACTCCATCCTCGTCTCCTCACCAACCTCAAGTCTCCTGCTACGTTTGCTGCTGTTTCACACAATGTTTGGCATCAACGTCTTGGTCACCCCGGCCCGGACCTTTTGCATCGTCTTAAAAATAATAATTCTATAGATTATGGTAGAATAAATAAAACTGTTTGCCAGTCGTGTGTTTTTGGCAAAAGTACTCGGTTACCGTTTCTTGTTTCGAACATCATTACGTTTTCCCCATTTGATATTATTCATAGTGATGTCTGGACGTCACCTATTTTGAGTACCGGTGGTCATCGTTATTATGTTCTGTTTATAGATGATAATACTAATTTTCTGTGGACATACCCAATTGCCAAAAAGTCGCAAGTCTTTGAGTGCTTCGCACATTTCTCCAAATACATTCACACTCAATTTGAAAAGAAAATAAAACAATTTCAATGTGACAACGGAAAAGAATATGCCAACTCTCATTTTGAGAACTTTTGTAAACAAAACGGCATGGTTTTTCGGTTCTCGTGCCCACACACATCATCCCAAAACGGGAAAGCGGAACGTACCATCTGTTCCATTAACAACATAATTCGAACCATGCTCACTCATGCCTCTTTCCCACCTTCGTTTTGGCATCATGCCCTTGCAATGGCAACATACATTCTTAATATTCTCCCCGCAAAAACCCGCCAGCATCAAACCCCCACCTTCCTCCTCTACCGTCGTCACCCTTCGTATGACCACCTTCGGGTCTTCGGTTGTTTGTGTTACCCTCTTAACCCTTCCACCACTATTCACAAACTTACCAACCGTTCCCAATCATGCATTTTTCTCGGCTATCCATCGAACCATCGTGGATACAAATGCCTCGATCTCTCAACTCACTCAATTATTATCTCTCGTCATGTCCACTTTGACGAAACCGCATTCCCTTACAAATCTCGATCGACCTCGTCCCCTACCCTAAATCCCTATCGGTTTCTAACCGATACTCTCCACCCCTCCATATGGGTCGCTGACCCCTCCCCTTCTACGCCACCGGCCACCCCACCATCCTCACCCGGTCCGACCACAGCCCAGCCCCACTCCCCGTCATCCAATCAGCCCTCACCGACCACCACTGCCCCCACGTCTGGTGCCCCTCCGACCCCCGCCCCACCTCCTCAAAACACAGCCCCTCCCCCACGTACCATACATACTCGTTTGAAGTCCGGCATCAACAAACCTAAACAAATTTTCAACCTCCACAATTCCTCCATTGTCCCTATTCCCAAATCACCCAAAGCCGCCTTGTCCAGTCCCGAATGGAAAAATGCTATGACCGACGAGTTTAATGCTCTTATTAAAAACAAGACTTGGGAACTGGTTCCTCGTCAGGACAGTATGAACGTGATTCGCAGCATTTGGTTATGTAAACACAAATTTCACTCTGACGGGTCCTTGGAACGGTATAAGGCACGTCTTGTCTGTGACGGGCGTACGCAACAGGTGGGTATAGATTGTGGTGAGACTTTTAGTCCGGTGATCAAGCCGGCTACCATACGGGTGGTTTTATCCCTGGCCTTGTCTCAGTCTTGGGCCATTCATCAGTTGGATGTCTCTAACGCATTTCTTCATGGGAATCTCCATGAAACTGTTTACATGCACCAACCAATGGGTTTTCGCAATAGTGCTTTTCCGGATCACGTTTGTCTTCTACAGAAATCTCTTTATGGTCTCAAGCAGGCGCCGCGTGCATGGTACCAGCGATTCACTGATTTCGTTCTCTCCATCGGGTTCTATCAGAGTCGCTGTGACAATTCTTTGTTCATATGTCGTAAGGGTTCGGACACTGCCTTCTTACTCATATATGTGGACGACATTATCCTCACCACCTCATCCGACACACTTCGGACATCACTGATGGCTAGTCTCTCTGGGGAGTTTGCCATGAAGGACTTGGGGCCCCTTAGCTACTTCCTTGGCATCTCTGTCACTCGCACTGCTGACTCTCTATTCCTCTCACAGGAATCTTATGCTCGTGACATCATTGAGCGCGCATCAATGCATGCGTGCAAGTCCACGGCCACCCCGGTTGACACAAATGCGAAATTAGGCAGCGAATCTGGTCCCCTATTCGAGAACCCGACGTTATACCGAAGCCTTGCCGGGGCCCTTCATTATTTAACGTTTACTCGCCCCGACATCACCTATGCCGTGCAGCAAATCTGCACTCACATGCACTCCCCTCATCTGGATCATTGGAATGCTCTAAAACGTATCATTCGCTACTTACAGGGGACTTCTCATTATGGGTTAACTCTTACCCGCTCCACTGCTGACGCATTGCTCGCTTATACTGACGCCAACTGGGCCGGCTGTCCGGACACTCTTCGTTCCACTTCTGGGTATTGTGTGTATTTTGGCACTAACCTTGTGGCTTGGTCGTCTAAACGCCAGTCCACCGTCTCTCGTTCCAGCGCTGAAGCCGAATATCGAGGGGTTGTAAATGTTGTGGCTGAACTATGTTGGATTCGCAACCTTCTCCTTGAGCTTCATCGGCCGCTTTCTCGTGCTTCGGTGGTCTCCTGCGATAACATTAGTGCTATTTATCTTTCTGGCAATCCTGTTCAACACCAACGGACCAAGCACATTGAACTTGATATTCATTTTGTTCGAGACCATGTTCGTCGCGGCACCATTCGGATCCTCCATGTCCCTTCACGCTATCAGGTTGCTGACATCTTCACGAAGGGGCTACCGCGTGTTCTATTTGAAGATTTTCGGTCCAGTCTCAGCATTCATCCTCCTCCCGCTTCGACTGCGGGGGTGTAATAGATTATTGTTGTATATGGTATTTGTATAAATCTTTAGGGATTAGTTTGTAATTATTTCTCCTATATATTGGAGTTTTATAGTAATGAAATATTCACTTTGGAATACCACTTCTATCAAAAGACCCTTGGATTTTTGTGGCTGAAGAATAGATCAAAGAAGAACATCAATTGGGAATAGATCAAAGAAGAACATCAATTGGGACCAATAGTGGAGGTTTAGCTTGGAGAACATTGAAAATTAGTGTGCTTATTTTTGCTGGAGTGATATAACTTTTTCCGTTTCTGCTGCAACTCTTGGCAAAGATTCTTGCTTTTGCCATTTAATAATGTTTTGTTTGTCGTTAAAAAAAAATAAAACACAAAATTGTATCTAAAAATGAAAGATAATAAAACTAATAAAAAATTGAATAAATCATTGAACAAAACTAAGTAATCTGAAAAAGGAAAAAAAGAATCAGATACAAGAAAAGCAATCCAGATTGACATTTCTGTAAGAGATTAAATAAAAATTAAACTTAGTCGTTTATAAAACTAATACAAAAGTGAATCCATTTTTATACAATATCATATAAAGCTTGATTTGTTTTTAAAGAAAGGGTGCTTATAGGGAAACCCATGAATTTTGCTAAAAAAAACCCTTTTCCAACGATCGTTTTATGGAAAACGATCTCGATATGATCGTTTCAGCCGAAATGGTTCAATGGAATTATACGTCGACATCAAAAGCCTGCAAGCCCATCAAATCATGTTTTTTCCTAAGGTCGTTTTGCGCCAAACGGCCGTTGATTTCAGGCCGTTTCATTTGAAACGATCGTGGGTATGTTTTTTTTTAATTGCACAATCAATCAGTGATCAATAACGATAGATAACGATGTGATGGTTTATTCTGTTTAAATCGTATATATATTGATCGATCGATCGATCGTATATTTTCATATTATCGATCGATCATCCAGTGTTCTATAGTTCGATCATTTCTTAATCTATAAAATTCGTAAGAGATGTCGTGGTTCGATGAATCGTTTCCCAACAACATAGGTGATAGCTACAACCCCACCGGTTATGATGTAGGTGATAATTACGAAGGTAATTACAGAGCCATTTGTGGTACTACGGGGACCGCCTGTACTAGAGCCATTTGTGGACCCGGATGGTCATGCCGACCAGGTCATGGTAGATCAGGGCGTCGATGATACTGACGACGAGGCGGAGAGGATGAGGCTCCTTAGGTTTTGTTATATTTGATTATGTGGTTATGTGTTTGATACAACATACTATTAACTGTCTTTTGGTTTTTTGTTTGTGGTGATGATATGTTTATATGTTATTTGTGTTTTGCGTTCGTTGCTTACAAATTATTTAAATTTACATGTGAAACCATCATAGAAAATGTAGCAAACGTGTGTTAAACTTATGAAAACCTAATTTTCATGATTATTTAAGGAAATAACTTATAAATTGCAATATTTGTTAGTAAAATCCATAAATTAAATTATTTGTAACTATCAAGTGAAATTACTACAATACGACCTCAAAACTTATTTATGACTTATAGACAAAGTTTTGGGAGGATCAGAAAAAGTGAGAAAAAACATTTCATTTCAAAAGCCTAAATATGTCATATAACACCTTCAATATTTTGAAATAAAACTAGATTTTTAAAATTTTCTAACAAAATTACTTAAAAATGGTTGAAACGGCAAGTAAAATTCATAAAAAAAATATAGTTTTAAAAAATCAAGTGAAATTATTACAATACGTCTTCAAAACTGATATATGATTGATAATTTTAGTTGGGGCGAATTAGAATTAGTAAGAAAAAAATTTCATTCAAAAAGCCTTAAATATATAAAACCATCAAAAATCACCAAAGTCTTTATTTTGAACGCCACATTCCAAATTAACAAGTCATATATGATGTTATATTAGCATAAAAGATCTGCTACAATTATTCTGGAAATTACATCACCGACCGGAATACATATATATGAAATTACATCATAAATGTCACACCCCCAAAAATCCCACGCGC
>JBCNJP010000008.1:49270320-49303320 GCA_039602395.1 Deinandra increscens subsp. villosa
TGTTAATGACATATTTGCAGAGAATGGGGAAGATTGATGATGCAGTCCCCTTTTTTGGGCAAAACTTTAACAAGATCTATCCACTTATTATGGTTTTATATACCTTAATGGTAGCAAGCAATTTTTTTGACCGAATTATGAAGTATTTTGGAAATTGGAAGATATTCAAGCTGGAAGATGAAGCCGACGACCTTGATGGATTTGATCCATCAGGGTTGATGATTTTGCAAAAAGGTAAATTGTACTAGTATGCTTTTACTTGCTCTGATGTTTTTGCCCATAAAATATTACAATTCCTTCATATTCTTTTGTCGATAGAACGGTCTTCCATTGCCAGAGGACACAAGGTTGGTGAGTTTGTCATTCCCCTAGCAAGATATTTTAATGACACGAATACAGATATAGAATCCGGAAGCAATAGCATGGTAAGTGATTTCCAACAATATCATTGTTAATTATTGTTAATTTTCTTTCCAACCGTTTACTATAATTGTTGGTTTTAAAAAGCATTCCTGAGGTGCGAGGCGGTCTGAATAAACGCCTCAGTTACTTTAATATTTTATTTATGTATGAAATTAATTCAAGTCATCAATATTTTGGTGTAGACTGCTGCTGGTTCAAAATCAACCTTTTCGATTGAAGATGGCACAAACAACAAATACAAAGCATTGAGAACTGACCAGACTGTAACTCGACCCCGTTCAGACATAAACACGGCTGCAGACACCCATCCCGACATGGGAAACGAACAGTCGTCTAAGATAACCTCAACCTGGGCATCTATGAAGACGAATCTCCAAAACTTTAGGTCTAATATGGCGGCCAGAAGATTCATGCCTTTGCGCCAGTCTCAAGAGTCACAAGAACCTCAACATCAACCTCACGAATCGTATTCTGAAACTCTAGATGAAATCTTTGCCAGAATAAAGAAAGGTCCTCGAGATGACGAGGATCTTGACAGGTATGCAGTGGGGTCCAGTCGACATGGCCCGACAGGTAGGTGACAAGTAAATGAAATTGGGTATAAATTTTGTTGTATAGGACATGATGAAGAAATCAAATGACAGCAATACATGTATACTTGTAGCATAGATGGGAAATGCACCCATGGTTTAGATGAGTTATGTTTATATGTGCATAACTCTGGTATTATATGTAACATTTATGGGTATTATAGTTTTGAGTTTTTCAACAAGTCGAATGTCCAGAGAGTAAATAAATCCCTTTGTTAGCATAAGGGTAGTTTTGATGCACTATCTTTGATATAGAATTACTATTCTTGGAAGCTGTTGGTAGTTGAAGGAACACACCCTGACCTTTTCAAAGGACATAGTATTTTATAGATTAATACATCTCTTTGTTAGCATAAGACATTTAGTCTTATGGTATCGCTATGTCCATATGAGTAGATTAAGTGGGTGTATAAGCTAAAGGGGAGGTGATTGGTCTTCTTCCTGCAGAACTATCCCATAGACAAGAATGCATAAAAAAAGCCAAGGAAATCCAGTCGAGGAAATCACAAGATATGGTTCAAAAATCTAAAATAAAATGGTTGGTGGATGGAGATGAAAACACTGCCTTCTTCCATGGCATCATTCGGAATCGGGTAGCAAAAAATAGAATTAACGGGATACTACACAACGGGAATTGGATCGCAACTCCCAATGCACTCAAAGACCATGCACTTCAGTTCTTCTCTCGTAAATTCGCTGAATCAACTCCACAAAGACCCCTGTTCATTTCGGATAAGTTCAAAAGGATATCCTCCATCCAATCCGACTCCCTTATTTCTCCTTTCACACTAGAAGAAATCAAGGGTGTAGTGTGGGACTGTGGTAACGACAAGGCTCCGGGACCCGACGGATTCTCCTTCAAATTCATAAAATCACATTGGGACCTTATTGGTTCACATTTTCTAGAAATCCTACAACTTTTTCACACCACGGGAGAAATCAGCCAAAGATGCAACTCCTCTTTCATATCACTCATTCCAAAGAAAAAGGATCCCCTCCTCCTATCTCACTTCAGACCTATCTGCCTCGTAGGTTGCATTTATAAAGTAATCTCAAAGACTTTAGCCATCCGACTCAAATCTGTGATCTCTTCCGTTATTAGCAACACACAATCTGCCTATGTAGGGGACAGGTCGATTCTTGATGGTCCACTAATGCTCAATGAGACTATAGCATGGCTAAAGAAAAAGAAAAAGAAGGCCATGCTATTCAAAGTGGACTTTGAAAAAGCTTTTGATAGCCTAAACTGGGGTTTCCTTGACTCAATCCTCTCTCAAATGGGCTTCCCGGATAGATGGCGAACATGGATGAGGGGCTGCCTATCTTCTTCTAGATCGTCCATTCTAGTCAATGGTTCCCCCACTCGTGAATTCCAAATTCAAAAAGGTGTAAAACAAGGTGATCCACTATCTCCCTTCCTCTTCATCATTGCCATGGAGGCACTTCACATTGCTTCAGAAAATGCCATTGCTACAGATCTCTTTAAAGGCATCAAGCTACCGGGTAATGGACCCACCTTATCCCATCTTTTATATGCCGATGACGTTATCTTCTTCGGGGAGTGGTGTGAATCAAACTGTAGGTATCTTTCAAGATTCCTAAGATGTTTCCATGTGTCTTCCGGTCTCAAAATCAACCATGACAAATGCCGGATTTTTGGAATCGGCGTCGAAACATCACAGATTCAAAACATGGCTGATATCCTTCAGTGTAAAGTAGACAAGCTACCTTTCACATACTTAGGAGTCCCTATTGGTGCCAACATGAGGCTGAAAAGAAATTGGATACCAATACTGGAAAAATTTAAATCTAGGCTCAATGGTTGGAAATCGGCTACTCTTTCCCAAGGTGGCAAGGCTGTCCTGATCAAATCAATTCTTGGCTCTCTACCAACCTACTTTCTCTCACTTTTCCGTGCCCCATCTAGCATCATCCTTGAACTAGAACGACTTAGGAAAAACTTCTTTTGGGGCAACACTTTGAATCAGAAAAAAATCCCATGGGTGGCATGGGATAGAATTATTGCTCCAAAACAGAAAGGTGGGCTTGGAATTGGTAGCCTCCGCGCTGCAAACCTTGCACTCATGTCCAAATGGGGATGGCGATTTAAAACCGACAACACCGCTCTCTGGGTGTCCGTAATAAAGGCCATCCACTGCTCAAATAGAACCCATGGCACCATCCCTATCAGAAGGACCATCCCAGGTTATTGGAAGCCGATCACGCAGGTTTTCAATGACCTTCCAGACGAGGGAATCCAATTCTGGGAGGAGATCAAAGCCACTCCGGGAAACGGACAATCCATTTTGTTTTGGCATGACTCATGGCTATCACACACAAACTTGAAATCCTTGTTCCCGGAACTATACTGCCTTGAGAAATCCAAATCCTGCACAGTGGGAGTTAGGGTCCTGATCACTTCAGGCAGTCCAACCCCAAACTGGCATTGGAAATCACCTCCCTCCTCTTCGGCGGAACTGAACTCCCTATCCCAATTATCCACCTTGATAACCTCTTCCAACTTCTCCCCTGGTGCTGATCGTTGGGTCTGGTTAGGCTGTAACAGCCTTCTCTTCTCCACCGGCAGTGTTAGAAAAAGGATTGAACTTTCTATCGAGGAGTTCACCTACAATCATCATTGGTCAAATTGGATCCCGAAGAAGGTTGATATATTTGTTTGGAAGGCTGCCTTAAACAGGATTCCGGTAAAAAACGAACTCCTGAAACGAGGTGTTCCAATTCAATGTCCCTCGTGCATATGGTGTGCTGCTGACCCTGAAACAACCTCTCATCTGCTTTTCGAGTGCACAACAGCAGTTAAGACCTGGGAACTCATCGCAGATTGGACGAAACTCCATATTATCTCTCCCACCTCTTTCGATCAGGCATATTCCCAGGCCTCTTCGTCAGGTCCTGCAACTAAGCTCAGCAAAATACTAAATACTTTAGTTGCAGCAACGACTTGGGAGCTTTGGAGGGCCAGAAATGCCAAAGAATTCGAAGGTCGGAATACGCACCCGGGAAGAATTTTGGAGGAAATCAAATCCACCACCTTTTTTTGGTTATCAAATCGTGCTAAAAATCTAGACTTAGAGTGGGATAGTTGGCTTCGTGATGCCTTGTATTGGATGTAATTTCTCACTTTTGTTCTGCCCCTGTAACAATGTTCTAAAACTAGCTGCTTGCTGGTTTTTTCAATAAATATATTTCTGCTGCTGTTCAAAAAAAAAGTGTAAGCTATCTGATATATAACAGGTCAGGGTAATGACTAGATTCGGGGTTTAGAAATGATAGACAAAGGGTTGATCGAGATACAGATTCACCGTTCGATTCAACTCAAAGAGCTTTCTAAACTGAGTTTTTGGATACATAATTTACCACTAGGACTCTAGTGGAGGTCCAAAGAACGCTAACTAAGTTGTCAAATATAGATTAGCAATGGACAATGCAATCTCTCTATACTTGAGAAATCACATAAATGTTTTCTCAACATAAAATTCTAACCCCTTCATTCATAACTACTAGAATCCCCCGGAGGAACCAGACATGATAATTTTTCATCATCTTCAAGTCATTTTTTTTTTGTTAGTGGGATAGGTAATTCTTATAGATCCATTCATTACATATAAGAATTCTAAACAAAAACTACCCCTCACCTACACTTTAGAAACTAAAACTAAGCACGGCCTATAACAACAAAGTAAATATAATTTTTGGTGGTGGTAAAGACTTCTTCTCAACCGCAATCACAAAGCTCCATCCAAATCAATTTATGATCCGGAAACGATGATTTCTTCGATCCCTCTAATCCATATTCGTTTGCCTTCTCAAACCCGAAAGAAACGGCAGATGATTTCTTCGATGCTTCTAATCCATATTCAGCGTAAATTTACCGTTATCCCTGTCGTTCTAAAAACAAGATATGATAGACCTTTATATTCATTCAATGGTAGTCCGCTAATTGTGGTTCCTCTACTTTTCAAATTCTTTATTCACAAGTAATTGTAGCGCATTGGGACGTGTGATATACGAATATGAGATAGAGGTGCATATACGGGTTTTTGTATTTTTGAAAAGCAGAGGTTTATTCACAAAACTCCACAAAAACATACAAAAACAAGACACTTTCCATGTTACACCAAAACCAACAACCAACACCAAAAAACACAACACAAGACATTAACCTGTCGAGCAAATCCTCTTAGTAGCCCTCCTATTCTACACCAAAATATTAACCCACTCTTTTATCTCCAACACCATATGCTCGACAATAGGTCTCCTATCATTGAACACCCGGTTATTTCAGGCACTCTAAATACATCACAGAGTCACCACTCACCAGAACCACCGCGTGAATCCTGATTTTTATCTTTATCTCCATTCGAGTTTTTGTGCGAAAACATCCCTGGCATATACCGGTAAACCGGTTTTTAAATAACCGATGTGTTATAGGTAAAAAAAATAAACAGAAAATCTAAAACCCCACATTGAAGTTGTAAAATTTTGTGGCTTCACCTATCGACCTTCTTGGTTTCTTCACCTTTATCTGGAATTACGATTAAGATTTCATGGGTTTGAACTTTGAAACATACTGAATCATAATACATGCTAATTCCCCCAGAATTCGTCTTTAAATGTTGGCATCAATGGCTGCTATTGCCAATGGGCCATCACCATCATCATCATCATCTCTTCCAGATAAAACTTCTTTGATAAAAACTGCAAATTTTGCCCGAATCTCCTCTAAGCTATCTCTGAAACCAAATACTTGTTCCTCACCAAAACCCCCATTGCTTCAACAAGGCCGTATAGAAAACATCCACTTAGTTTCATTATCCAAACAAGGAAAGATCCAACAAGCATGGGACTTCATTACAGAAATGGACAAATCTGGTGTTTCCGTGCACCTTCAATCCTACGATCACTTGCTCAAAACATGTGCTGATTTAGGGCATCTGTCAATTGGAATGCTTATTCATAATCATCTGCAAAGATTCGTTGTAACCCCACCTGTTTTCATCCAGAACCGTGTTCTCGAAATGTGTTGTGAATGCAGAAGTTTGGTGGACGCACACAAGGTGTTCGATGAAATGCCCGAGAGAAATTTGGCTTCCTGGGGTATGATTATATCTGCATATGCAAAGGCAGGAGTTGTAAGTGAAGCAGTTAAACTGTTTTCCTCTATGGAAAGTGTCAAACCTGATGTTTCGATTTATATAAGCATTTTGCGGTCTTTGGTAGACTCTTCAAGTTTACAACTTGGTAAGCAGATGCATTCGTTTGCAATCAAGAACGGACTCACTCGTGTTGGAAAAATGGATACCGTGTTATTAAATATGTACGCAAAGTGTGGATGTTTAGAGGGTGCCGAACTGGTTTTTGATCAGATGGCCGAGAAGAATGTTGTCGCGTGGACTTCTTTGATGGTTAGTTATATGCAGATAGAGAAGGGAGTACAAGTTTTAGATTTGTTTCTTGCAATGATCAAAGAAGGTGTTGAGTTGGACGAATATGTTTTTTCGATTACTCTAAAGGCGTGTGCTTCCTTGAAGAATGAGGAAATCGGACAACAAGTTCATGGCTATGTCTTGAAGCTTGGGATGGCAGATGAAGTTTCGGTTGGAACTCCGCTTGTGGACTTGTATGTGAAATGTTCAAGTATAGAATCTGCTTCTCGAGCATTCGGTTATATATCTAAACCAAATGCTTTCTCTTGGAGTGCTCTAATCGCAGGGTATTCACAGGCCGGTGAATTTGATGAATGCCTAAAACTATTCAAGTCTTTGAAAAGTAGGGATGCCGAGTTAAATTCGTTCATTTACACTAGCATATTTCAAGCATGCTCAGCAGTTACAGATATTAGTTTCGGGTCACAAGCTCATGGGGATGCTATAAAAAGAGGTCTTGTTTCTTATCTATACGGGGAGAGTGCCATGATTACCATGTATGCAAAATGTGGCAGATTAGACTATGCCCGACAAGTATTTGAATCCATTCCGAAACCAGCTGATAATGTGACTTGGACTGCTATAATCGCAGGTTATGCTTACCATGGTAATGCTTCCGAGGCCCTAAATATTTTTACCAGTATGCTCTCTTATAACGTGAGGCCGAATGCCATAACATTTATAGCTGTTTTAACTGCTTATAACTACTGTGGTTCTATCGAAGAAGCCAAACAATGCCTTGACTCCATGAGTAGTAAATATGGTGTGGAGCCAAGTATTCATCACTATAACTGCATGATCGATATATATGCTCGTGGCGGGCTGTTAGACGAATCTTTTGCGATGATAAAAAGCATGCCGTTTGAACCCAATGTCATGAGTTGGAAATGCTTATTAGGGGGTTGCTCGATTCATAAAAACTTCAAAATGGGGAAGATAGCAGCCGAAAACGTTCTGCTACTTGATCCAAAAGATACTTCGGCTTATGTTCTCATGTTTAACTTGTATGCTTCTTCTGGACAGTGGGAAGAAGCAGGTCTGGTTAGAAAGATGATGTCCCAAAGGAAGTTGAGAAAAGAGGTGAGTTGCAGCTGGATGTATGTTAACGGCAAAGTGCATAGTTTTGTTGTGGGAGATAGACATCATCCGCAGGCGAATGAAATATACTCAAAGTTAAAGACGTTTGAGTACTTGAAATATGAAGAAGAAGAAGAAGAAGAAGAAGAAGAAGAAGAAGAAGAAGAAGAAGAAGAAGAAGAAGGTGATGATGTTTTGTCGGAACGTAAGGGACAGCTTCTTGACCATAGTGAGAGACTCGCAATTGCTTATGGTCTTATTTCAATGGGTAAAGGATCACCTATAACGATCTTCAAGAATCTGCGTGCTTGCAAAGATTGCCATGAATTTGCGAAACATGTGTCGTTGGTTACAGGACATGAAATTGTTGTTAGGGATGCTAATAGGTTTCATCATTTCAAATCAGGGGTATGTTCTTGTGGCGATTATTGGTAAGTGCCAGCAGCCAGGGTTACCTAAAACATAACATGAATACTTATTTCATGCATATATTGTAATCTATTGTTTCTTTCTTGCACTACAAATTCACAAAACTAAGTTTATGGTGTATATCCCTTCTAAATCCTCAAATGACAAATTGATTGTAAACACTCTTTTTACAAAAACTGCCATAAAGTTCGTTGTTAACCATAGCCCTGTATCTTTAACATGCCCTTTTATTAGTTTGTATCTTGTTGATTCATGTCAGAGTTTGTTTCTATTATATGTACTTCTTTCATCAGTGCCTAAACTAGTCAGAAAACCTGAACTGAATCAAGAAACCACAACCACCATGGTTCGGTAGAAGGACAAGAAAGAGATTCTTGGTTTTCTTGCTCCCGCTTCCTCATCTGCGCTCATCAAGCCAACTTTATATATATACACGGTTACAGTTATCTCGGACTGCGTTACGGGAAAAAGTAGTCTACTTGAGAAAGAAGGGACGGGCACTCTGTCTTTCAACCCCACTATACTATTTATGAGCCTTGGTGGGTTAAGGATATGGATAAATCCCAGTGGAAGTATGAAGGGCTGTTGGATGGGTATCAGGTGAATACTGGTAATCATGTGGTGTCTAATGGCTGCAATAGGATGACAAATGGGATCAACTGTTTTATGACTACTGAGAATATGGGGGATATGGGTTGGATTACTTATGCTATGTCTGAGAAAGGTAGTCAGGGTGTGGATTAAAAGGGGGGGGGGGGGGGGGGGGGGGGGTGTTCGGGAGGTGTGATTGACACTTCGGCCGGCAAAAAGTTTTTTGATATGAATATATAAGCTCGTTGTTAATTTTTTGTAATTTGACCCTTCAAAATTGTTGTTATAGAAAACATACAGTAGTTATTATGAAATGAACCGAGGAAAAGAGTAATGTCAGAAGATTCCGGTAACTGGTGGTGACATCTGAGAGTAGCATTGGCAGCGTTACTACTTACTATGAAGGTGGATAACTAAAAATAAAGAAGATGAAGTGATATATATTAGACTTTAGTATTCTAAGAAATCTAGGAAAGAAATATGTGACACTTTGACTAATTGTCTAAAAATAAAGATGAATTGATGGTCTATGAGCCTAGTGATGTATAGTGACAATGCAAAAAGTGTTATTTTTCTATATTTTTAGTTTAAGTTCATTTTTTTAAATTTCTTTAACGCTTCGGCTATAGAAACCCGGAGAATTACTAGAGAAACCCATCCCCCACGACCGTTTCACCCTAAACGACCCCGAAACGATCGTTTCACCCTAAACGATCTCATGAGATTAAAAAAATTAATAAACCGTTAAATTAACAATGATTAGAACGATGATTGAAGAATGTTGGTCGGGCCGTTTGGGCACAAACGACCATGGGTGCCATTTTTTTTTTGCTCCGTAAGATCTCATGGGAGAATTTCCTTTTTGAATTGCATATATAATTTTTTTAGTTTTATTTTAGTATTTGGGAAAATCTAGCCGTTGGGGAAATAAAAAATCTAGCCGTTGAGAAATAAAAATCTAGCCGTTGGAAGGAGTATAGGATATATATATATATATTACTGGTACACATAATGTTTACCTATCCTCAATGGCCAATCGTCGAAACAGGGCTTCTTCTTCCCGTCATCAAGAAAATGAAGACGATGATCCATACAGTATCTTATACAATGAATTTCTACGTATTATGGAAGAACCACTTTCGGGTGATGAAATGAATCCCACTTACGTTGATCTCATTCCAGACAATAGCCATCGTCAACGTGTTGACCCCGATGCCGGTTACCCGCAACCTCGTCCTCCGGTGAATTCACGTCGTCCTCCGATGAATCCAAGCCGTCCTCCTATTAATACACCTCGTCCTTAGGTTAATCCACCTCGTCTTCAGGTTAATCCACCTCGTTCTCAGGTTAACCCACCTCGTCCTCCGGTTAACCCCGCCCACGAACTCGATTGGGACTTCCCTTGAAATCATTAAAATTATCTTTAGGTTTATGATGTAATTTCATATATATGTATTCCGGTCGGTGATGTAATTTTCAGAATAATTGTAGCAGATCTTTTATGGTAATATAACATCATATATGACTTGTTAATTTGGAATGTGGCGTTTAAAATAGAGACGGGTTTTTTTTTAGAAAATTTGAAATATGGTTTTATTTCAAGATTTTTGATGGTTTTATATGGCCTATTTAAGGCTTTTTGAATGAATTTTTTCTTCTTTCTAATTCTGATTCGCCCCAAAAAAAAATTATGAATCATATATCAGTTTTGAAGACGTATTGTAATAATTTCACTTGATTTTTTAAAACTATATTTTTTATGAATTTTACTTGCCGTTTCAACCATTTTTAAGTAATTTCGTTAGAAAATTTTAAAAATCTAGTTTTATTTCAAAATATTGAAGGTGTTATATGACATATTTTAGGCTTTTGAAATGAAATGTTTTTTCTTACTTTTTCCGATCCTCCCAAAACTTTGTCTATAAGTCATAAATAAGTTTAAGGTCGTATTGTAGTAAGTTCACTTGATAGTTACAAATTATTTAATTTGTGGATTTTACTAACAAATATAACAATTTATAAGTTATTTCCTTAAACAATCATGAAAATTAGGTTTTCATAAATTTAACACACGTTTGCTACATTTCCTATGATGGTTTCACATGTAAATTTAAACAATTTGTAAGCAACGAACGCAAAACACAAATAACATATAAACATATCATCACCACAAACATAAAACCAAAAGACAGTTAATAGTATGTTGTATCAAACACATAACCACATAATCAAACAGAACAAAACCTAAGGAGCCTCATCCTCCTCCCCCTCGTCGTCAGTATCATCGACGCCCTGATCTGCCGTGACCTGTCGGCATGACCATCCGGGTCCACAAATGGCTCTAGTACAGGCGGTCCCCGTAGTACCACAAATGGCTCTGTAATTACCTCCGTAATTATCACCTACATCATAACCGGTGGGGTTGTAGCTATCACCTACGTTGTTGGGAAGCAATTCATCGAACCACGACATCTCTTACGAATTTTATAGATTAAGAAATGATCGAACTATAGAACACTGGAGGATCGATCGATAATATGAAAATATACGATCGATCGATCAATATATATACGATTTAAACAGAATAAACCATCACATCATTATCTATCGTTATTGATCACTGATTGATTGTGCAATTAAAAAAAAAACATACCCACGATCGTTTCAAACGAAATTGCCCGAAATCAACGGCCGTTTGACGCAAAACAACCTTAGGAAAAAACATGATTTGATGGGCTTGCAGGCTTTTGATATCGACGTATAATTCCATTAGGCCGTTTCGGCTGAAACGATCATATCGAGATCGTTTTCCATAAAACGATCGTTGGAAAAGGGTTTTTTTAGCAAAATTCATGGGTTTCCCTATAAGCACTATTTCTTTAAAAACAAATCAAGCTTTATATGATACTGTATAAAAATGGATTCACTTTTGTATTAGTTTTATAAACGACTAAGTTTAATTTTTATTTAATCTTCTACAGAAATGTCAATCTGGATTGCTTTTCTTGTATTTGATTCTTTTTTTCCTTTTTCAGATTACTTAGTTCTGTTCAATGATTTATTCAATTTTTTATTAGTTTTATTATCTTTCATTTTTAGATACGATTTTGTGTTTTATTTTTTGAACGACAAACAAAACATTATTAAATGGCAAAAGCAAGAATCTTTGCCAAGAGTTACAGCAGAAACGGAAAAAGTTATAACACTCCAGCAAAAATAAGCACACTAATTTTCAATGTTCTCCAAGCTAAACCTCCACCATTGGTCCTAATTGATGTCCTATTCTTCAGCCACAAAAATCCAAGGGTCTTTATATCTTCGATGATCTTGACCCTCAACGACGTGAATTTTCTTTGTTTTTGAATTTACTTGTGTTTTATTAATGTTCATTTTCGCAATGACATGAATTTTCTTTGTTTCTGAATTTACTATTGTATAAAATTTCTCCATGCATTTATCCACGTCGATAACATAGTCACAACAGGCAACTATGTTTCTAATAGTTGAAAAACATTTTAAAACATAAAGGGCGTTTATTTATACATATAATTTGAATAAAAACACTACTAAGAAAATATTCAATGTATCATCTACCAGTCCTATTCCGTCCAATCCAGACCAGCAAATAACAACTTGCATCATATGCTTAAAAAGTTGCAAGTTGCTCTGGTTTTAGTCATTTGTTACTAATACCCTTTGGTTTGTCCAGGGGATACCTTATCACTTCATACTATCCTATAGCCAATGGGGCATGTGCGTTACAAAGTAAAGAATCCTTGAAAAGGAAGACCATAAGCTTGTCATCCAAATAAACAAAAATATCCTGATGGATCATGGTTATAGGGTATCTGAGGACTACATAAATGATCCTGATGCAACTACAATCATACAACAAGAACTCAATCATTTGACTTCTCAACTGAGTCAAACAGATGATCATGCAGGGCAGGTCAAAATTCAAAAGTCAAATACTTATGTGGATTTCTTTAGTTCTTTTGTGCCCAAAACCCTATCTTGAAATGAAGGGTGTTACACAATAAACATGAAAGATATCTACTTGATAAAACTCTGAGAATTAGTACAGCCCTAAAAATTTCCACCATGCGCCCCCAACAACCACCCAGATCACCGCGTTAACACAAGCCATAGTAAACCCGATTCTAAATACATCTGGGAGTTCCACATAACCGGCTGTTCACAAAGAAAACAAAAAACAAAAAAAATTAAGTCATGGTACACCAAACCGACTTTCAAGGTCAACCTATCACATTAAAACATTCAAAATTGACATGAACTTCCATGTAATTTGATGCCAAATTTTGTACTTGTGGAATTCGTGTGGATCCTAATGTATTGCTAAGTTTTATTTTAAAAAGAATCTAAGAAAGTTTCATAGTAACTTGCTTGTGGAAGTTTACTTCATTTGACCTCAAAAGTCAAACTGTATTATCCATACCTTTGAATAAAAAAACTTAGAAGTTCGTGTGCACTAAAAACAGAATTTGGGTGACTTTCAACTCGTTTAGTTCATTACCCTTTTAGCCAAACTTTTTTATTTGACCCATTCGAGAAAAAACACAACTGAAAATGACACATTCATGAGTAAATGAGTCGGAGTTGCTGCTTTTACTGCTTATCAGTTTAAGAGAAAGATTAGCATACCTCCAAAGTAAACAGCGGCTTGACCACTGCTATAATGAGTTTGAGCACCAAATAAGTTTGTGTTGTAAGCTAAAGCAAGTGCCGCCAAAACACCTGGAACACCAGCCGCCAAATGCATAGCAAGAAATGCGGAGTATAAGGCTCCTACATGGCCCGTTTGACTGGCAAACATGTAATGAATTAAGAAGTAAGCTCCTTGAAGAACACCAAATGCAGCGGGCCAACTTAAAGAGAAGGATTGAAGGAATTTTGCTACACAACCAGACATCCATGTTACTATTCCAAGATTTGTCAATTGACCCGCCATGCCCACGAGTACTGCAAACCAAGCCAAAGTGTCCCATGCTGATTTTTCACTTAAGCAATCGTCCCATTCAAGCACACCTAACAATAATAGTATCGATAACCCCAACATTGCAGTAACAACACTCGGCATTCCGATAGTATCCCTGTGTTGAGAATAAATGACATTAGAAATTTTCAGTGGTGAATCCAAGATTTTGACCAGGGTATGTCAAGGTAACAAAATGGACGTTGATTTGCATACGGTAACAATTCACAAAAGGTAACTTGGTACGTGTCAAAATAAATTACGTTAGGTTGTCTTGATCCAATACACTTATCATCGAAATCGTTTTCCTTCTTATATATAATTAGCGTGCCAAATATGACTGCCGAAATTAAATTATTTTAAAATAATTTCTTTTTTGGTAATACATATTTAGGAGATTTTATGCATTATAAAAACACTTTGGCGACTTTTCATCCCATTTCCTTTTAAAATTTATTTTTTCCTTTTCTAGCCCAAAGGAAACATGCCAAGTAAATCACCTTAAAACCATAAAAATAATATTTTTATTCTTTTATTTACCGACACTTAAAGTGAACATGATACACAAAACAAAATGTTAAATCGACAGAATAAAAGCTAAGGGTTCATCAAATATCACATACCCTAATACCCAAAGAGAGACGGCAAGAATCATGGTGGCGATCATAACCCATTCATTAGTTGTAACAGGACCCATGTCTTGAAGCCTCTTTGCAGCAATGGCAGGGGCATCCGGCGTATCTTTGGTTTCCGGAGGATAAATTTTGTACAAAATGTATGGAGTAAGTAGAAGTGAAATGAAAGCGGGTAAACTAGCAGCCTTGAACCATGAAACCCATGGACTAGCAATGACTACCCCGAGTTCCTCGGCCAGTTTCAGACACAAAAGATTTTGTGCTGCAGCAGTCAGGAAAAGAGCACTAGAATTGCCAGAACACTGTTAAACATTACATAACAACTTTGTAAAAATCATCCCATGAAAGGTATAGAATTTGATAAATGAGGTTGATAGTCAAAACGTTCATCATAACCGATATTTCTGGTCAGCCTTTGCAATTTTCACGTAACTGAAGATGTGTAATAATATGCACAAATATACCTATTTGCTTGCATAACCAATTAACTATTACATGAGAAGGAACTGAAAGTTGACAATACTTTTTGTTAATTAATGTAATACATCAAAACCTGGCCCCTTTGCTCCACAAAAAGCCATACCTGATCTTCCAACTGATCTAATTAATGACAATTTGTAATAAAATGGATTTGTTTAAATAACTTTCAAATATTCAATTATCCTAGTGTCATTATATTCAGACCCATAAAATGAAAATAATAAACAAAATAAAATATTGAGTAGAGCCAGATAATATTAATATACATAACTGTAAAAAGCATATTCTGGTGCAAAAAAAAACAATTGCTTGTGCATCAGTTTTTCACTTTTTAAATTCACATTGTGCAAAAAACTTATTTGTGTAATTCACACAAATAAGTGATCTAATCTACAACCAATGCATCCAAAACACAACGGTGGTATTTGAGACATAATTGGACATTCCTTATGAACCCAACATCTTTCTTGTCCACGGGCCAACCTGGGATTTGCCCGCTATCTGGTTTGTTCGGTTCAGATTATTGATTTTGAATATTTTTTGGGCTTATCTAAAAATCTAACTGAACTGAACCGATCCGATACGAAACATAAATATGTCTAATCAAACTAACTGATATCAATTCGATTCAATTTATCACACATAGTTAATCGGTTAAACCGAGTTTAAAAAAAATGTATATCCCATAACCTAAACACAAACCGAATTCACAATTTTGATACCAAACTGAAATCCAAATTCACAATTCGGAGTTCGGACATTCCTTTATAAACCCAACATCTTTCCTCTCCACGGGCCAATGTGGGATTTGCCCAATATCAGGTTTCTTCAGTTCAGATTATTCGGTTTTCCGGTTCTTTGATCCGAATTAGAAATCCATCTAATCAAACCGAACTCAACAGATTTCAATTCGATTCGACTTCGGTTAAAACTGAATCACATAGTTAACAGGTTAAACTAATTTAAAAAAAGAATGTATATCCTATAACCCAACCAAAAATCCAAATTCAAAAATAATAAAGAATTCAAAATGATGATCTTGGAGTTGAGCTAACCTGAAACTGAGACTGAACAAGATACGAACCAAGTTTTCTAGAACTTGGATCATTAGGTTTACTCCCACCTGAGAGCGATAACGACTTAATAATCGGCAAAAACACTCCGCCGGCCCTGGCGGTGGTGCTCGGCATCGCCGGAGCAATCAACGCCTCACTCAAAGTCAAACCATACGACAACCCCAACGTACTCTTCCCCAACCACTTCACAAAATACGTCGCAATTCGATCCCCTAACCCCGTCTTCACGAACCCCCGGGCGAAGAAGAACGAGATCACAATCAACCAAATGACTTCGTTCGTGAACGCGCCGAACGCCGTGGTGAACGTTAGGGTTTTGGTGATGATTGTGGTGGTGAGACCTAGTAGCGCCCACGCGCCGACGGGTAGCGGGGAGAGAACGAGTCCGGCGATGGTGGAGACGAAGATTGATAACAGTTGCCATGCTTGCGGCGTGACTTCGACTGGCTTCGGGACGACGAATCGGATTAGTAGACCGATCGCGACTGAGAGGATTAGGGGGACGAGTTTCGCGCCTTTGAGTTGGGGTTTTTGGGGTTCGGTGGTGACGGAGTTTGCGGCGGCGGATGAGGCGGAGATCGGTCGGAGAGGTGGTTTGGAGAGGGGAGGGAAGATGTAGGGTTTGGTGAAGAAGTTGGGAGGTGGTGATCGGAGGAAGGGAGGGAAATTGGGGGTTTTGGTGGGGGAAAGGTGAGTGCGGGATTTGGAGAGGAGACGGGATCGGAGGCGGAGGGAAGGTGGGGCGAGAGCGGTGGAGAAAACGGCGGAGGCCGCCATTGGAGGAGGTTGAGAGTTGCAGGAGAAAAATGGAAATGGTGATTTGCAGAGTGAGGGAGGGAGACGGAAAGTACGAAGAAGATGAGTTTGCCACAGAATATGAATCTGTGATTGATTGATTCCGGGTAAAATTATGGCGTTTTTTTATGGGTTTTAACAATGGCGCAAAACGACAAGGGTCTTAGGCTCAAATGGAATTAAAGTAAGCGGTAATTTTGATGTTGGTGTTGGAGGTCTTGGCTTAGTGGTATGGTTGTGGTATAACTTGGTAAAGTCATGCTCATCAACTAATCATAGCCGGTCAACTCAAATGTGTAGTTTTAAAAATCATTTGGAGCCACATCATATGGTATGTTGTGGTGTGGCTTCTCTAAGCCATGCGAATTTTATCTTTTTTTATTTAAAACACTTTTAATAAAATAAACAATAATAAAAGTAAACAATATTCATTAAAATAAAAATAAAATTACAACTTAAACAACATTCATTAAAATTTAAAAAAAAAAGTTACAACTTTTATAAAAAAAATACAAATCTAGGTTTGAGGATTTGCGTTCACCTCATCCTCGGTTAAAAACACTTCCATTGTGTTTTGGATGTGCTCGGTGATATCGAATCTGAGTTTAAAATGAGTCTCACTATCTCGCAATTCGAAAATAACATTCGGGTCGAGAACCCGGTTAACTGGCGGATCTCGAATGTGGACCGGTGATATAGCAAGGTCATGTCTTTGAGAGTCATGTTTGTAGAATGATGACAACGTACATAATGTTCTCCATTAGTTTTTTTTTATTGGACGACCCTTTCGATCTACTATTGCCCACTTTTCCTTTATCCGACCAAACGCTCTTTCGACGTTTTTTCTAGCCCCCTCTTGTATCTTCTTCATTTTCTTCTCTTTAATCTCATAAGGATGTGGAAATGCCTTCACAAAGACCGACCAAGAGGGATATATGCCATCCGCAAGGTAATATCCACGTTTGTACTCTCGACCATTGCAAACAAATGGCATTCTAGGTGCAACTCCATACATCTCATTGTTGAACAAAGGTGACTGGTTAAGAACGTTGATGTCGTTGTTGGAACCTGCAACACCAAATAACGCATGCCAAAACCACATATCTTGGGAGGCAACCGCCTCGAGTGAAATTGTTGTTTTTTTATGATCGCCACGATGATATTGTGCCCTATACTTTCTAGGACAATTTCTCCACTCCCAATGAGTACAATCGATACTACCTATCATACCCGGTAAACCATGTTTTGCTAAATGGGAATTATATAAAAGAGTGATATCGTGGCTAGTAGGTGAACGCAAAAATTCATCTTTGTAAAACTTAATTACGGCATCACAAAAATAGTGTAGGCATTCACGTGCAGTTCTTTCAGAAAAATCTAAAGATTCATCATATTCGTCAGGAACGTTACCGTAAGCGAGTTGACGAATAGCCACCGTGCACTTTTGTAAAGGTGTGAAACTTTCCCTCTTCGTCGCGTCCAAACGGGATGTGAACCACGAAAAGTTGTTTGTGATGTCGTCAACAATCTTCGGAAACAATCGTTTAGACATACGAAATCGGTCTTTAAAAATTCCCTCATGGTAACGGGGATTTTCGGCGAAATAAAGTTCCACCAATCGTTGGTGACCGTTTTCACGATCACGGAAAATACGTCTCCTCGGTTTAGGAGCGGAAACCTCTTCTTGTTCTTCTTGTTCTTCTTGTTGGATGACGTTAATACATAGGTTAAGGTAATTCATCGCGTCCTCATACGAACCATCGGAGCTGCTTGACGAAGTCCCAATCTCGGGTGGTGGAATAAAGTCGGCGTCATCGTAAAGACTCATTTTATAAAAATTTTGGTAGAGAGAATTGGAGATGAAATGGGAGTAAGGCGTGGTTTATAAAATATTTGGGGTGTGTATATATACTATATAGTAAAATTAGAAATAGAAAAAAAAAGTAAAGAGTCGTTGGGCTCAACGGTCAAAAAATAACGGCTACATTTGGGCCGGCTCTCGATGGCTTGGAGGAACCGGAGATGACCAAAATGCCGAGCCGTGGGAGGGGAACCGCATGAGACGGTATGGTTGGCCTAAGGAGCCGGCCGGCTCCCCTTGGAACGGGGTCGTGGTAACCCCATTATACCGCCTCCCCTAAGGTGTTGTTTTTATTTTGAGGTTTTGGGTTCATTTAAGGTATAGATGGTTCTTGATGATTTAAGGGGTTAGATTAAGAGCAAGGTTACAAAAATCGTTTGGTGGTTGCTCGACGGTCGACTGGTATTAAGCGATTAATCTGATTAATCGGGGATTAATCGAAGACCCTAGATTATTATAAAAAAATAAATATACACATATATATTTCCAATATGACAATATCTTAGAATAATTAACAAGTATATAAGTAAAAACCTTAAAAAAGTCATAATCTAATACTTAAATAAACGTTTAAGTCAAAAACTACAATATTAAAGACTAATATGTTTAATAATCTCAAAAAACAAATATATTTTCATATTTAAATATATTCATCTTTCTTTAACATTTTTTTCAAAATACCTCTATAGCTTAATTTTTTATGCTTTTAAAAAAATAATAATAAAAAAATTAAAATTCTAAGCTAACCGTCTAGACCGCCAAGGACCGATGTTGACCATCATTGACCAACTAACCGTCAAACCCTTAATCGTAGACGGTTGAGGGCCACCAAGCGATTAATCGCGATTTCTGCAACACTGGTTAAGAGTATGATAGAGTTAGCCGTTTAAAAGAAAATAAAATCTTAAGGTTGTGGACTTAAAGGCGGGCATCTGAATTGGTTTTTAATCCGGAATTGAACCATCAAATGGCATTTGGCCCAATGGTATATGATGATGGTTAGAGTTTGAGAACTTTGATGTCTCAAGTTCAAATCTGACTCAAGAGGTTTTTTTCAAGTGACGAGTTTAACCTCATTGATGGTGTTCATGGATGCGTCAAGCCTGGAGTGTCAAATCCAATATGTATATTGCAATTCCATCTCATGAAGACTCGAGTATTGAAGATTTGGGGTAAAAGAAAACTCGGAATCGAACCGGTCTACAAACCGGGTTGTGGACAAACTGGTTAGAAATGAGATCAAGTCGTCAGTTTCGTTACAATTTGTGTTTTTATTTGCAAGAACCGGTTTGGAACCGGGTTATGTAAGAAACCGGTTTATTAGGTTCGGGGTTTCATTACAGATGATCGAGTGTCATCTATGCAATCAAATTTCTTGACATCTAAAGTTAACAACACTAAAAATAAAAGACACACTCTATTCCCTTCCTATTCTATTATTTCTTATAGCAATACCAATTATCAAGTTTTTAGTAGTCAAGAATATGAGCCAATTGTGACACGCACACACACTTTTTCTTTTTGTGCATTGTCATTTTCATTCTCTCTATAGATACATGCATCTATGTATTTATTTGTATAAGTTATGCTATATTCTTGAACTTCTCCCATTAATTATACGAAATAAATGCCCAGAAATTACTACATTCTTTAATTCCATATACATTAATTTCAATTTCTAAAACAAGATTCCATTTTTAGCACTAAAAACCCTATTTCTGAACCGATTCAACCCAAAACCGGTTTCAACCAGGTCCAACTTGATAGGTTCGGGGTCTTGAGGCTGCAAAATGGTTTGTAACCCGAACCGATTTGGCCAATTCGAACCGCTTTGCAAAAAAAAAAAAAAAAGCCTTGTTTCGTACACCTCTAGTCATGGTTCAAGTTGTTAGATATATTTTTTTATTAAGAAGTGTAAAATAAGGTTAAGTATATCATATCTTTAAACAATTTGACTCTTTTCAGACATTGTAAAGAGAGGATCAGTGGCTTGGCCTGAATCTAGGACAACGTCAATCTATTCGGGGGGTGCTCATTACAATTCTATATTTGTTTGTCTAAACAAACCCAAAGCCAAGGCTGCTCTAAATAAGAATGGTCATCCATATGCACCAACTTTGAACCAAAGTTGTTTTAAGTCTTTTCACATGATACATACTTATGCATGCCTCATAGAATTGAATAGAAGCAGAATCATAAACACCAGATAATCATAAAAGGCATATAAACTACACAGGTCCACCATTCTATAAAAGCAATACCTTAATTTTTACTACATGTTCGCACAAAACCAAGTTTAGCCAAATAATTGCTTTGAGCAAAATCATGCGACACCCTTTGAGCTCAAGCACCCTTATGCACATACTCTTTCTTCAACAACTCTCCACACTCTGCAGTAGTTAGGGGTGTTCCAAAATATCCGAGTCCGAATCCGTATCCGAATTAATTATCCGAAATTCCGTATCCGAATTATCCGAAAATTTCGGATATCCGGAATTTCGGATATCCGAAACTCGGATATCCGAAAATTCGGACTTGGACTTGGACAATAATTTACAAAATTTTCAGAAGTTTCGGATACCCGATATCCGAAAATTTAAATAAATTAAAATAAATTTTATATTAAAGAAATAAGTAATTATTGAAGACTTGGACTATGTTTATTTGTTTTGTCGTTTTTTAGGTCGAATTTATGTTTATTTGTATTTGAAGACTTGAATTATGTTTATTTGTTTTGTCGTTTTGTCGTTTTTTTTTGGTTAAAATGTGGTTTTTTTTTAAAACTGGATTTTCGGATTCCGTTATAACTATCCAAGTCCATCCGAAATTTCGGACTTGGACTTGGACAGCGAAAACTGATATCCGAAAATTTCGGATACCCGAAATTCGGATATCCGAAATTCCGGGTATCTGGTTTTGAACACCCCTAGCAGCAATATCCTGCAATCAAAATAGACAATTTAATAGATTTTGTTTATAACTTATTATTTACTTCTTCTAAGATATTGATTTTTCTCGCTCACCTTATTCAATTGCTCTATTTGTGCAGTTGCTTATGTTATTTGTGTTGCTTTCATAACCCATTTGATAATGGTTAACCGGTTTGTGGAAACCTAAAATCCAAACTGATTCGCTTAGAAACCCAACCTGTTAACCGGTAAACATCAGGAAAATAACCGGTATTATTAAAACTTATACATATTTTTAATAAGCTAACCGGTTCATAACCTATCATCCACTTTGAAACCTCAAACCGATCCCTACCCTACAGTTTCTATTGGTTAATAACCAGTTTGTCCTGTACCATATAAAATCGGTTTGATTTAAAAAAAAAAGTTCACGCACCTTTTCTTCCCAGTTATCACCAATATTTATTACCAACATCTTGAGAATATGAAAGTCAAATAGGCAAAAGAATCAAAAAGTCAGGATGGCCGAGTGGTCTAAGGCGCCAGACTCAAGTTCTGGTCTTCGAGAGAGGGCGTGGGTTCAAATCCCACTTCTGACAATTTTCCATCTTTTTTTTTATCACACTTACAAACATGATATTCTGCTAGTTTAGAAGAATCGTAAAGTAGATTTATGGAAATACTTATCTAATTACCTTAGTGTCTGTTCTTATCACTAGTTATTAAACTGTTCCTCTACAACTTTTCAATAAATTAACTTTGCATTTCAGATCATTATAGTAAAGAATATTACTCATACCATAATGAGCAAGAATATGTGCACCTGCAGTTATCCGAGTGACCACCTAATGACCCGAGTTTTTGGTTTAGATGATGCAAAACGCTAATTTGAAGGTTTACCATCTAATGCGAAAACTAGCTAATGGCATTGTTGTTGGGTGCAGGCTGACTTTTCAGCGCGTCCTAGAAACAGGCCCGTTTCGGTAATGGACTTGTTACCCCGAACCACTATAAATCCCCGTGTTGTTTACTTGCATTCCTGTGTGATTGTGTGTGTGATTGATATTTGGTTCCTATAATTGTACATTTCTCCAGATACTTTCACTTTTAACCTCTGGTAAGTTCATGTGCTTCACTTTAAAAGATTGATGAAGTGACTGTTCATGAGGCTGGATCAGGTGACATTTGGGCCAACTTGCGAATTCAGAATTGAGTCAGTTCTGGTGGAAAGTGAAAAGGATATCTATCAGCCAGAGATTGGAGAATTTTTTACTTCCTTCTTGTGCTACTGCACTGTGTTTAATTTGGGAAACCACAAGGATTCTGTAGATCATATATGGAAATCCCTATAGTTAATAATTAGCAGAAACTATCTATATATGCTTGCATATTCCTGCATATAGTGGTTAATCGGTTTTTGGCTTTTTGCATTACCAGTATCCGTTTGGTTAAAACCGGTTTGTGGAAACCTGAAATCCAAACTGATAAAATCTATTTGCTTAGAAACAGAACCTGTACTAACAGGTAGAAACCCGGAAAAACCCGGTGTTTTTAAAATTATGTATATTTTTAATTAATATGTTAACCGAACCGATTTTTTTAAGGGGTTCATAACCTATTCTTCACTTTGAAACCTCAAACCGGTTACTAACCTACCATTTCTATTGGTTAGTAACTAGTTTCTCCCCTACCAGTTAGAAATGGGTTCGATTTTTAATCCAGTTTTTTTTCACACACCCTCTACTTACTCTAATATTTTTATGAGCATTTGAAGATATCAAAAGTCAGCTCACTAATATTTTTATGAGAATTTGAAAGTATCAAAAGTCAAGTAGGAAAAGCAAACGAGAAGTCAGGATGGCCGAGTGGTCTAAGGCGCCAGACTCAAGTTCTGGTCTTCGAGAGAGGGCGTGGGTTCAAATCCCACTTCTGACAACTCTTTTGCAATCTTTTTTTTTTTATGATATCTAACTATCATAGTGTCAGCTTTTATAACTAGTTAAACAGTTCATCTACAAGATTACAACTTTTCAATAAGCTTTGCATTTCAGTAAAGAATATTACCGACAACATAATGAGCAATCATATGCGCACTTGCAGTTATCCGACTGACCAAGTTGACGGGTTCATATCGATATTCGACACTCAACAGTTTTTGGTTTAGATGCTGCGATCTAATGCAAAAACCACATAATCTTCAATCTTACCATGCTAATGTCTTTAAACACTTGTTATTATGGGCCAAAGGCCATCATACTTTTCGGTTTGTTATTGGGTCGAATGTCCAGTCCAAGTCCAAGTCCAAGTCCACGGGTCTGAATCAGTTGGTTTGGGTTAACAAAGGAGCGACTAATAAACGCTCTTAGGCAGGTATCTAACTGCCTAACGAAGCGGCTTTTCATCCAAATGGACACATCTATTCATCATTGTATATATAGTCGATCGAAGTCAGTTTATGTTTTTCTTTGAATGAAAATCACTGTTAGCTGTTTATCTTCTTTGTTCATATTATTTGGAAATACATAAATATCACTCTTGATTACAGTTACTTTTATCCATGGAGAACGACGATATGCAAAACCTGGGCAACGTAAAAGGGGTCTTATCTGTTGTTAAAGAGTAACTTAAAAGCCGGAACATTTCTCGAGTAATTAATTTTCACTTTTAACCTTTGGTATGTTTATGTGCTTCAGCTTAGAAGAATGATGAAGGTAGAAACATTCTTGATGAAGTGACTGTTCATGATATATGGAAATCCTTAATAACAACAAGTTACCATATAATGACTACCAGAAACTATATATGCTTGCAAACTCCTGCATATATGATATTT
The DNA here is from genome assembly GCA_039602395.1 of Deinandra increscens subsp. villosa. Classification (NCBI taxonomy): domain Eukaryota; kingdom Viridiplantae; phylum Streptophyta; class Magnoliopsida; order Asterales; family Asteraceae; genus Deinandra; species Deinandra increscens. The sequence continues at coordinate 49,294,460 of JBCNJP010000008.1, forward strand.
GGCCGTCTCAACGAGGTACACAAAGTGATTGATAAAAAAAAATAAAAAAATTTGGTCACTTTAACTAGTTTATTTGGTCTCCTAGTTAAAGTGTAACTTTTGTTTAGTATATATAGATTGGTTGGGTTTTATGTTTTAGTGTGAATTTTCATTTATAAAAACAGAAAAAGAGTCTATGGAGAATTTCCCATAAAATCCGCTTTGTTCTTGTGTTTCTGGATCCAATTTCTCCTACACGGACATGCACTTTTTTTTGCGACTTGCGCATATGAATGAATATGTCTAGTTGATGATCAGAAAAATTGTGTTTCTCCCTTTAATTTCAGTAGAACACACACACACACTTAACTGATTTTATTATGAATTACTACTCCAAAATTCAGTAGAACACACACACATGAGCTTGATAATGGATGGATTTTTGTTGATCACTGAGGTTTTTGAGGGTGCTAATTGTCATAAATCATGAATGATAGAATCTTATCAAATTGAATAGTTGTGCAAACCCAGAAGGCCAGAATTTTATATGTTACTAAGCCATTATATTTGTGATTAATTTGTAATTGTTAGTTTGTTACCAAAGAAGAACAAAAGGACAAATAGAAATATGAACAACCAGAAAGTTAAACTCAGATCAACACCAATTGTGAAGAAAAGGCGAGATAGAAAAAGCTGCAATTCGAATTGTGATCTGTTAATGTGTAAAGAAGAATACAAAATCAAGTGTGCTTTAGTTGTTACTTGTACGACATTTTTAGGTAGATACATTCAAAGTTTGCTGATTCAGAATTCATGTAAAAAGTATCTATAAATTTCATGAAATGACGAGAATACCAATATTACCATGGGAATGTTGTTATGTTGACATTTTGGGTAGGTAATATGGCAAATGACAAGTTTAGAATTGATGAACACGAAGAACAAAGAATTAAAATTGGACTGAAACTCTCCATATTGTATTAAGAGAAACTCAGTCAACTTTCAATAATGTTATAACTAACCGTAACTTGGTTGAGCCATATTTATAGGAAAACTAAATAAAACAATTGTAATCCTAATACAATTACTCTAGGACACAAACTAATTATTTAATTAATTTATAACTTAAAGAACCGACTTGTTCCTCAAGTAAACCAACTAGCCGACTTGCTAGTTAAGTATCCGACCTCTACCGACTTATGAAGGATCGGGAATTAGTTTCTCCAACATTCGTCCCCTTAATTCATGAGTCGAATTAAGGAGGTTGTAACAGCTCAGGTAAACCGCACCAAGATATTGTCCGCTTTGCTCCTTCCCAGTTGCAGGGTTATGGGCTTAGATCCCATACCTGTTGCTGGGCTCAGGAACTCACAGTTTTAAAACGCGTCTTGGAAGAAGAGGTATCCACATCCTTTTAAATGAGTATTTTGTTTCCCCTCCACCGATGTGGGATATCACAATCCACCCCCTTAGGGAGCCTAGCGTTCTCGCTGGCACACAGCCGGCCCCTCGCATGACACGCGACCGATGTAACCGCCATGAATTCCGCCTCGCAAGATGATAAAGCAATGGTTACTTGCTTTTGAGAACACCATGTGATAGGTGATCGAAGAACCAAAGTAAAAGATATGCCCCGTAGTGCTTCTTCCATCATCCACATCAACATTGTGGCTACTAACACTATAATCGATCAACCGTCTCGAGCTATCCTTTCCATACTTGATCCCAAATCCCAGTGTTCCTTGCAAATATCTCAAAATATGCTTAATTGCCATACCCTGTGATTCCCACGGATCTTGCATGTATCAACTAATAACCCTGACCAAATACGTCATGTCAGGTCTCGTATGCATCAATTAACGTAAACATCCTACCAACTTTCGAAAATTAGTTGCATCAATAGTTGGTTCTTTCTTGGCTTTAGAAAGTTTTGTTTCTGGCTCCATTGAAACGTGAGTGCGGTTTAAATTTTGCATCTCAACTTTCTTGAGAAGTCGTCTTGCATAACTTTCTTGTTTAATCATAATACCTTCACTTTTTTGAATTACTTCAATCCCGAGGTAATATGTTAATTTTTCGAGGTTGGACATCTCGAATTTTATGTTGCAATGCCTTTCTTGAACTCGTGAATTATATTAGAGCTAGTACCCATTACGAACAAATCATCGACATACACGGCTAGAATTAAAACATGCTTTCCTCCCATCTTCCGGTAAACCGACTGTTCCTTCGAGCACTTAACCCGTAGAGGGCCTTCGTTAACCGATAAATTCCTATCTTTCAAGATTCGATCTTGCTTGGAATTCCAAGCTCGCGATGCCTACCTTAACTCGTAAAGGGTCTTCGTTAACCGATAAATTGTATTTTCTTGCCCTTTTACCTCGAACCCTTCGGTTGCTTAACATGGACTACTTCTTTTAACTCGCCATTTAGAAACATCGTCTTCACATCAAGATGATGAATTTCCCAACTTTGAGATGCCGCCAAATAGTCTCGATTCTAGCAACCGAAGTGAATGCGTCTTCATAATCAATCCTGGGTTGTTGAACATAACATTTTGCCACCAATCAAGCTTTAAATTTATTTATAGTACCACCCACATTTTCCTTAAATTTGAAAATCCACTTCAATACAATTGGCTTCGTCCCTTCCTTAAAATTAACAAGAGTCCATGTGTTATTTTTGCTAGTGGATTGATGTTCGGTTTCCATGGACTCAATCCATTCACGTTTTCCTTTAGCCTCTTAAAAACATGTTAGCTCATTATTTTCGGTTAAAAGAAGTCTTTCCCCTTCAAATTGAGATAATAAAATATAATCGACAAGATATTTTGGTGTTTCGGTTTGCCTCGTCGATCTTTTTAAATAATTTTCTAAGTTTTGGGCCTGAATTATTTTGGTGTCAAGTTTAGAATTGGCACCGAGGATGAACACGAAGAATAAAGAATTGTAACTAGACTAAAACTCTTCAGATTGTAGTAAGAGAAACTAACTTAAAATTCTTAACAATGTTATGACTAATCCTAACTTGGTTGAGCCATATTTATAGGAAAAGTAAATAAAACATTATATTTTTAGGGATAGTCTATTCATACCCCCCCCCTAATTACTTGTTGCACTCCCCCCCCCCCCCCCCCCCCGAGATTTTGTTTTCAAAACTGTCATGTTCCACCCCTGTAAAATTATTTTATAAGGATAGTTTATATTAAAAATAAAATTTTGAAATAAAATAACAAAAACGATAATCATTATTTTAGAACTCTTTTTTTTTTATAAATAATGATTTAATAACAGTTTTTAGTTTTCGATAAGATTTTTAATAGTCTCTTAGAAAATTCATGATTTATTCGAGAAAAATGATAACAATTGATAAGATCAAATCAGTCTGACAGTATGAACCTTCAATTCAAATATTTAAATTCTCGGATAGCCGCGATAAACCCGGCTCGCGCCATTTCCCGATTTGAATCCTTTTTCCGGCGAAATACCTTATTAGCGTAGGGTCGCTTACAATATCTAATTTGGATATGAAAGTGATTTGTGGTAATCAAAGACTCTTATTAAAAATTTTAACTTCATTTGAATCTCTGAACATTCTTTTCTATTTCTATAATTCATTTCTTGGTGTCAAAATAGGATATGTGATATAAAAATGGAGGATCTATTATCTTTTCTTTTCTCGTTTTTCTTTTTCAAAAAATGAACTTGGAGGTTGTGTTGTAATGCTTACTCTCAAACTTTTCGTTTATAAAAAAAAATAAACAAATTTTTTAAAAAACTCCTTTTTAACAGTTTTTTTGTAAAGTCATTTTTAAACAATTAAAAAAATATTTTTGAACAGTTTTAGTTTTATTAATTATAAACGATATCATTTTTTAAAACAGTTTACAAACGTCTTTTAACAATATTTATGAAAAAAACGTTTTTTTTAACAAATTTTATTTAAAAAAAAGTTTTTTTAACAATTTTTTTTATAAAAAAAAACGTTTTTTTTACAATTTTTCAAAACAAATTTTTCAAAACAATTTTTTAGTTTAAAAAACGCTTTTTAACCGTCTTTAGTATTTTTTTTAAATGCTCAGTTTTTTTAATTTTTCTTAATCAATTTAAAAAAAAAACATTTCTTAATCAATTTAAAAAAACATTTTTTTAAACAATTTTGTTTTTTTATAAAATATTTTTGTAATCTTGTGTAAAAGAAACTGTTTTAACAAAATTTATGGTTATAATATAGCAAAATAAAATTAAAAGGTTTGAATGAAAATTTTCTATAAATTAGGGGAGTGGGTGCAACAAGTAAAAATTAATTATAGGGGGGTACGAATAGTAGCACCCTATTTTTATTTATTTTTTTAATGGCGGAATTTTATAAAAACGGGCACCTTAGCAAGACGCTAAGTGCAAAAGAGAAACATGAACATTACAGTTTGAAAAAAAAAAACAAATCCTGCCAACTAATGGATTGGGTAGTACAACGGTTGACATACCACACGAAACTCCAATTTTTTATCTACGATAGAACCCGATGCATCGAAGGAGGTCTATGATTGAAAACCCCTTTGTTCCTTTCTATCCATATACACCAACAACTCGTTACAAAGATGATGGTAACCACCTTGTTTCTAGTTTTGGAGAGTTTCAAACCTTTGATCAATTCGAAAATATCCATCACCGAAAACATATACACCGGCGCGATACGACACCATTGATCAATGAGTTTCCATTCTAGATCCGTGAACTTACACCCCGTGAATAAGTGACATGATGATTCCGGTAGTTCCCCGCAAAGACCACATAAGTCGTTGCCAACGTCAATGTTTCGGTGGATTAACCCAACTTTAGTGGGTAATCAATCCAAAATTGCTCTCCATGCCACAATATTAACTTTCAGTGGAACACCCTTACACCATACCAATTGAAACAGATCCTTATGTTCATTTGAGATTGAGACCATTTCACGAAGAGCTTTGACAGAGAATACACATTGATTTCCATCATTCCATCTCCAGCCATCATTTTCTTCCACACAAAACTCCTGGAATAACACACATGCATTATTTAAATTAGCAAGGTTACGAACTATACCTCGCCAAACACCCATAGCCCCCGGCCGAAGAGGCAAAAAAGACGTTGAATTGGCCCTGTAATGAATGTTGTATACAACTTTCCTCCATAATCGATTTGGTTCCATCTTATATCTCCATGCCCATTTTGCTAAGAGACAAATGTTGAAAACATAAAAAAGAGTTTAAGCCCAAACCTCCAATCTCTTTGTTTCGACATATCACTTCCCGGGAAACCCAATGGATTTTCTTACGTGTCGTATCCCCTCCCCAAAGAAAATTGCACCGAATCCGTCCAAGCATGTTGAGAACATTCTTGGGATCCCGGTAAAGTGAGAAAAAATATTTCGGTAAACTATCTAGAACCGAATTAATTAAAGTTAATCTATCCCCCATCGATAGACATCTGACTTCCACTCCGATAAACGTTTTTGAAAAGTTTCAATAATCTTGCTCCAATTACTTTTTTTGTTCATATTCGCTCCCACATAAAGACCAAGATACTCAAAAGGAAATGAGCTAACTTTACACCCCAACATCTCTGCCTTCGCATTAATTTCCATGGGTGTGACATTGATTCCCGCCAACCCACATTTGAAGAGATTTACACGTAACCCCGACACCAAGAAAAAGCTCCATAAAAGTCTGCGTAGGTTCAGAAAATTATGAGTAGACCATTCCCCATAATCATCACATCGTCCGCAAACAGAAGATATGACAATGTCGGTCCGTCCCCTGGTAACTGAATACCACGAAATAATCCCAACGACCCCGATTTTGATATCATCCAATGAAAAGATTCCATCGCAATAATAAAAAGATATGGAGATAGTGGGTCACCTTGTCTAACGCCTTTAAACCCATCGAATTCCTTGGAAGGGGATCCATTAATAAGAATTGCAGATCTTGATGCTTTAAGAATGCTATTCACCCATTTTCTTCATAAATCCGGGAGATTCATTTGTCGAAGAATTGAGTCAAGAAATTCCTAACTTAAAGAACTGACTTGTTCCTCAAGTAAACCAACAAGCTGACCTGTTAATTAAGTATCCAACCTCCATCGGACTTGTGAAGGATCAGGAATTACCGAATTAGTTTCTCCAACAAAATGTAAGCAGCACATAAAAATACATATCATGCTAGGCGGAACCCTATATATATAAGGAATCTTAATACTAATAAAGTAATAAAATTTGTGCCACATGTCTCATTTATAAAGTGTCCACATCAATATCGCCTCATGTCAAACTCATATTGAATTACCAATTTAGTAAATAATCAATTAAGATTAGTTACTAATTTTGTCAAAAGTAAAATTTTATTTTAAAATTTTGGTAAAATTAATTTAGATGTAATTAATTCACTCAATAATTTTAGTCTTTTCTTAAAGTAATCCACAACTTGTCAAAGATAATAAATTTTTTAAATGTATTAAATTATTGTTTAATATATTATAAGAATTTTATATCAATCATAATTTTCAAATTTTTTGATTATTATCTTTTTCTTTGTATTTATCTAATATTATAAATCTATATTGAGCCCGTGTAGTACACGGGTTACTAACCTAGTAAAGAAATAAAGTTAATATAATACATACCAATGTAGGGGCTACAAGAAAGAAAGAAATAAAGTTGAGTATTCACAACAGGTTCTCCATCCTCATCCCTATAATTTATACTTTTATTATTACTAGATCCCAAGATTCGCGCGTTGCGCGAAGCAGTGTAAATTCCCATTTAGTAGTAAGCATTCTTAGTCATCATACATGAACTTAAACTCACTGTTATCACAGATTAATCACAGTTCAACATCCTATCTATTGTTCCCCTTTGCCTCCCCTTTAGCTTCTTGCTAGAGGTTTGAGGTCCTTTTAATGAGATGCCGATGTTCCAAAAAAAAATTTATGCCTTCAGATTTATAGAACATGCTAATAACATCCCTATCTTTCCAAGCTTATCTACCTAAAGATAACTTATTGAATGAAGAAATAGATTAATTATTGGATTCAGACTGTCGTTTCCCACATATTCGAGCTTTAGTCATAGAAAATAAAATTCTATAACATATAACACAAACAACCACACAATTTCTTGAAAGAAAAAACATACCTAAAGTTAAGATTTTTTCACATTTTTATACCTATAAACTGAAGCAAACACTCACAAAAAGCATACCTATTGTGTGTCTTAGAGAGGAAGCGGGTTACCCTGCCACAACTCAGCTTAGCAGCTTTGATCCAAAGCTTTAAAATATGAACCAGCTCTATGATCATACATCTGAATCTTGTGTACACCTTATGACCATATAGAGTATTAGTTTTGGGTTATTCAATTGAAAAACTCCATATCTACTATAGCAAAAATTGCATCTTATATGCCTTTTAAACATCCTAAGGATTAATTAGAAAAAAGCACAAACTAAAGTATAAAATTATAAACGTAAAACAAATAAATGTCTTCTTCATAGTTGTTGCTTCATGGTTCCTTCTTCAGTTTCAGTTTCTTGTCAGTGCCCTCTTACGTTCCTATTTAAAGTATCTTCTGATCAAGTAGTTGTAAATATGTATGATTTTGTATTTAGAAAGACGTCTTAGTCATAAACTGGAAGGACATGCCAATACATCATGCTTTTGGTTTAATAAGTTTTTTTCTTCACTTTGTAAATAGGTCATTTAGATAATGTTGTAAACTTATTACTGACCCATTAGGTTTTTTTTTTCTTTTTTTTGGGTTAAAAAGTGGCTTCTTTATTTTGTACCAGGTATTAGGATCTAAAAAAAATTATGCACATACACTAATAACTACCAAATTGGTCAATTATTACCACCTTATCAGAAGCAATTGTTAATCATTCAGGGGTAATCGGGTTGAACCTATATGTGACACCTCGTCCGAAAACCTAGGTCAAACCTATTTACTTTGACTTTTTAAATAAGTATTAATGTGCATTAACTGATCTAATTACTGTTTAAACTGTTAATTACTGTGCCTAACCGTTAACTGATGACGTAAACCTAATCCCGCGTTTGTACTAGAAGCGTATACCCGTAAATTTCATAAAGATTCCATGGATTAATTTTGGAATTTCAATAACCATAAAATTTAATATAAAATGTATTTTTATATTTATCCGGAACTGGTGTCGTATGCTTGTATAACCGACACTGCAAACTGATAAGCGATCGTAAGTTTATAACTATTCGGTTTTTAAACAATCTGATGGTCGAGCTTAAAAACTGTCACGAACTGACAAACTGAAAACGTTAACCGTAACCCGTGTACAAAACTGAAAACTATATCTGATTCTGAAAAACTGATGTAACCGACTCCGACTATTTTTTTTTATGAAATAAGAACATCACAAACTGAAATCGTTGTCAAGACTTAAGCCAAACTCCAACCGAACACCCAATTGGGCTCGACTTGGCCCAATAGGCCCAACAAGCCTAAAACAATGAAATCGAGCCTGAATCCTTGACCCGTTACTCAAACTTAATATTTCGGATGATCGTGGCGACCCATAACCTCAACCAATGCGTAACGGGCCCGGGCCTTGAACCGGTGCCCCGTTTGGACCCGTACGGCCCATAACCGATGAGCCGGCCCAAATTTCATTTTCTTTTAAATCAAGTAGGCCCAATAGCAAGCCCAAATCCAATGGGTTAATTTTAAATGAATGGACCCATCAACCTTGCAATTTTTATAAAAACTTGTTACCACCTTTTATTTTTATAAAAATTAGTCACTAACTTGTATAAGTTTTACACTTTTATTGTTTATAGGAGTTATGATTTTCACCATTGCCATCCTTTATACAT
>JBCNJP010000008.1:49303820-49393024 GCA_039602395.1 Deinandra increscens subsp. villosa
AATGAATGAATGACCTAGAGCTCGTTTAAATAGTCAAAAATGCATTAACTAACTAGGCTAAAAACTAGGGATTGAGTCTTCAAGTCTTTGTGAACGTTGGAGTCAGTTACAACACGTCCCATAAAGCCTTGACCGAGTCTTTAGCCATCATTTACACGTCCCTTAATACCTGCAATCAATTAAGACACGTGGACAATTGTAACGGTTAATCGATAACTGTAGTTCAGGATCCTTTGAGCTTCTGGCGAGCATCCTGAAATAATATAAGCAACTGTCCTATATTTTAGGGATTCTCCCAACTAAGCCAATATGAACGTTGTGGACCACTTAGTCCACGTTCTATATCATTTGTCCGAGTCTTTAGGCTTGTCTACATGTTTCTTTGACCCTGCAATTAATAAGACACATGGGAAAAACAAACGGGTTAGTTGATAACTGTAATTCAGGATGCTCGAACCTGCCAGGATCCTGAACTTGCATAAGGATACCAAACCATTTGAGCTGCCGCCAGGATCCCGGATTATCAGCCTTAACAGAGTTTACCCCCTCTATATATACCGGCAGCCTGATATCCCCAACGGTGCTCTTAGTTTCACCGCTGAAGCCAACTAAGACTGAGGATCTTGCAACTATTTCAGTTTCCGGGATCCCCATCTTTTTGAGTACATCAAGACGGATTATGTTCACTGAGCTTCCATTATCAATCAGGATCCTGCGAACAAAATGGTTAGCAATATATAAAGTAACCACAAGACTATCATGATGAGGATCCTGAACATGAGAACGGTCACTCTCATCAAAGGATATAAGTTTGTCCTGAGTTAGGGTGGACGTCCGGACAGGTTTGTCACCCTGTTCAGATTTGGATTTCTTAGCATGCTTCTTGGCTGAGAAATACGAAGTGCCGCAGATGTCTGAGCCTCCTGAGATGAAGTTGATTATCTGGGCATCCTGAGGTGGAGAAGCTGCTCTCTGAGGCACCTTGTCGGTTTCCTGACTCTTGACCTTCTTTCTGCCTATCAATTCTTTAAGATGCCCCTTGCTGAGTAGATGGTTGATTTCCTTTCGGAGTGCTATACATTCGTCTGTTAGGTGGCTAAAATCTTCATGGAAGGCACACCACTTGGTCTTGTCTTTCCAGGATCCTTGCTTGGTATCCTTCCTGGGCCATCTTGCTTTTTCACCTAGATCCTGCATAGCACACATCAAACCACCAATGTCAACGGAAAAACAGTATTCAGATACCTTAGGATACTCCTCATCATCATCGTCTTGGTCGACGGCATTGACTTTGTGATTTTTCGGTTTGGAGTATGGACGAGATCTATACGGCTTCCCGGGGGATTCCGCCTTCTTGCTGTTGGGATCATATTTAGGAACCTCCAATCTTTGGTGGATCCTCTTGTCATCTTCCAAACGGATAAATCTCAAGGCTCTACTGCGTACTTCGTCAAGGTTCCTGCAAGGAGCCATGACAAGGTCATCATAAAAACGTGAATCTTTGGATAGCCCCATTTTAAAGGCTTCCACGGCTGCTGCCATATCCAGATTAGGAATCTCAAGAGATTCTCGCCCAAATCTGGCAATGTATTCCCTGAGAGGCTCATCTGGCTTCTGAATTATTCGGTACAGGTCACCTGTGAGCTTCTCAAAGGTCCTGCTACAAGAAAATTGATTGTTAAACAAGTTAACTAAATGAGAAAATGATGTAATAGTGTTAAGAGGAATGCTCAGTAGCCATTTCATGGCTGGTCCTGTTAAGGTTGATCCAAAGCCTTTGCATAGACAGGCTTCTTTAATCCCTGCCGGAATGGGATTGATCTCCATACGCTCCCGGTAATGTGCCACGTGTTCTTCAGGATCTGTGGTTCCATCATAGAGCTTCATACTTGGAGTCTGGAAACGCTTCGGGATCTCTACCTGGGACATTGGCCAGGCAAATCTAGAGATCTTGTGGCTTTCCAAAGGAACTTCAGGGATAGGTTTAAGGATCCCTGGAACATTTGATATTATTTCTTTCAACTTCTGGAGCTCCCTGGCGATACTTGGATGAATACCTGCATCATAAGGAGCACCCTGGTTAGAAACGATAGGGATCGAATTGGACATGTTACCTGTGTCAGGATTCTGGACTGGAATCCCGGAGCCGTATCCATAGCCCGCTGGGAAGCTCGGCTCTGTGGTGGTTGTTGTTTGCATGGGGATGACGTCACCATCATGCACTTCTGAGGAGCTGGTCTTAAAGATTCCTGCAGAAACAGAAGGGTTAGAGTATTGATATCCTTGGGGATTCTGGTTTGGGTTTGCAGCAGAAAAGGGATATCCTTGAGACGGCAAAGCAGAGGATCCCAACAATGGTGGAATCCAAGGATTCTTGTAGCGTGACTGCGAGGATTCTGGTGGGACAGCTCCTGATAATCCAGTAACACTTTCCACATATCCAGCGGCCTGAGAAGTCATTGTAGGGGCTGTAGTAAAGCCTGATGCCGATTTGTAATTGTAGCGAGACGGATCTGAGGATCCTGAAGCATTGAAATCAAGATGCCTAGGGAACAGAGGACTTTGCTCTTCCATAGGCTTCCTAGATTTCTTTAGCTCTTCAATCTCCTTCATCACCGTTTGATTGGTTTTTTCTTGCTGATCCATCTGATTCTTTACCTGCTTAATCAAGGAAAACAAATCATTGTTAGTAATAACAGGATCAACAGATTGGACCTGGGATCCTGTGAAGACAGGATAATAAGTTTTTCTCGGCTGCTCGTCCACTTTCTTCTGACGGTCATTGGTCTTCTTCTGGCTTCCTGAAAAGGAAGGAATAGGAGGAATGGAGGACGAAGTAGAGGCCGAGACAGCTTTTTGCGGGTTTGACATTTTTGGGATCGGAGATCAAATGAAGTGAATGATATATGGGATTTTGGTAGGATTAAGCACCACTTGCCCCACGGTGGGCGCCAAACTGTTTTGTTCAAAAATTTACAAAGGAATTTCGTATTCCAAACTTAGAATGTGAGGTAGTGTGCTTGCTAATATGTTCGAAATGTAAAACTAAACACAAGGATGTAACGAGGGAAAAATCCAGGATTCTTCGAGTTGCCTCTAGGAATCCTAGCAAAAAAACCTCGGGAACCGACCTGAAGAGCCCGCTACCACACAATTTTATTGATAGGAAACTGAAAATTACAAGTGTTTTGGAGGTTTGATCGATCAGGCTAAGTGTTACAGAGATCGTATGCTATCAGAGCTAATGTGAGAGTGAGTTGTGTGTGTCCCTAAGTCGATCAAAACCTCTATTTATATAGTTACAAGGTAATAACCGAAAGTGCTAAAAATAAGGGATTCCATTCCTAAGTCTTTGTGAACGTTAGGATTCAGTTATTGCACGTTCTTTAATGCTTGACCTGGTCTTTAGCCTTCATTTACACGTCCCTTTAAGCCTGCAATTAATTAGGACACGTGGACAATTGAAACGGTTAGTCAATAACTGCATTTCAGGATACCGAACCTGTCAGGATACTGAACCACTTGAGCTTCCGGCAAGGATCCTGAAACAAAACAACCAACTGTCCTATATTTTAGGGATTCTCCCCATTGAGTCAATATGAACGTTGTGGACCACTTAGTCCATGTTCTTTAGTCTTTGTCCGAGTCTTTAGGCTTGTTTTACACGTTTTCTTTACCTGCAAGCAAATAAATACGAGAAACAACATAGCGGTTAGTCGATAACTGTAATTCAGGATGCCCGAACCTATCAGGATTCTCAACCCGTCTGAGGATACTGGACCACTTGAGCTTCCGCCGAGGATCCCGAAATATCAGCCCAAACAATGATTAAACATTACTCGCGAATCGCGAATGTCAAAATACTTAGTATTGCATTATGCAACAATCTAGTCTGAATGCATAATATTAAATTTTAATAATATTTGAGGATTAGGACAATTTGTAATCAAGATGTCAACTGAATGTATATAATTAGGAAAATACCATAATAAGCACTGAGTTTATAAAATATAAAACCAAAATTACAGTTAAAACAAGATATTATTATAACAAATAGTCTTGTTATTGTATTGGCTTAGGTTGACTATATTGGAAATAGTCTGACCATCAAAGTAGATCATCACAGCTAAATTGCCAAATAAACCATGTGAGTCCGTACAATTGCCCTGTTTTATTATTTAAAACACTATGGGTCACAATAGTTAAAAAATGAATGTTTGTCAAGTTATATGAACGGTAGATGCCCTTTCGAATACACGAAAAAGTTGCATGGAATGTGAAAAATACTATGTGAATTAGTATGCTAGATTCATTTGGTGCATGTGTTGTACCCCATATCTTATATATATTTTGCTGGTTGATTCTAGTCATTCCATTGCGTAAAGTTATGTTTCGATAGCGGGAAAAGTATAAATATTATGATCAGGTTACGGCTCACCAACAACGTCATGTTGTTGATACAGTTGATTTTACAAATTTTTGCAGGAAATCAGTAGGATCCTTCAAAGATTCAAGAATATATGATCATTAAGATATCAAGAACAGTCGGGTCCAGTTATTAGTATTTTGATAAGATGATAAGTCAAGACTTATTATTATTATATTTACTTCTAAGATTGTAAAACTTAGTAGGCTGTCTGTAAATAAACAAACTGTTGTTTAATATTATCATATTAGGTTGCTTCCGCGTGTATCTGATATCGACATCATGTTTTCCACAACACCTCCCTCGCATACCGACAGGTGGTGCAGGTGGGGTGTGTCAGAGCCACAGGTTTGAGCAGATTAGGAGTTTAAGACCCCTAAGATCGAACCTAACTTCGATCATAAGAATAACGTATCCAATTAAGAATTAGGGACTTAAGTGGAAGAAATATGTCCGTTAGGCGTTTATGGAAGTTTAGTGTAAGGTCGATCGTGGTTTCAGCTTAAAGTTTAGGGTTCACTTATATTTTTTTAAAGAATCTGTCATAAATGCTCTAAAACTGTAGAGAGAGTTAATTGGATATATTTTATTCGTATTAAAGTAGAAAAAACATTCTTTAACTAAACAATGTTGATTACAAGTGGGACGACCCGCGCTTTATGGCGGAGTCGGACCATTTTAGAAAGTCGATTAGCAAATACATGAGACACACGGGTCGTGCGAAACTCATGTCGTGAATGCATATATATTTAGTTCTATGATGACCCCATGGATAAAAGAAGCTAAAAAGAACTTCTATATTTGTTTTATGGGCATGGATAAAAATTCGGCGTCATTGGCTCACAAGATGACCACATGTGTGTTACGCCTTCGAAAACTACAAATTCAGCTTGCAGAAAGTGTTGGAGAGCCAAAGAATTGGATTTGGCTTTTTATAGATCACAATCCTTGGTGAATTAATGCACCACTTATGTTTTTATTATGGCACATGGTTTAAAATTCACCAAACAACCAAAGCAATTGCACATGCTTTACTCACAAAGTGAAACAGTTGACTTTTTAAAGTCCAAGTGATAAGAATAAAAGTTTTAATCCAAAGCTCAATTTACTCTATGACCATTCTGTATCCATAGTGAGAGGACATATTGCATCCTAATAATATTACTGAAAAGAAATAACTATAATGGGTCATAGGGATTAAGGCAAAGCAACCAAACTAACAAAGAAACATACACAGTTGACTTTTCAAAGTCAAACAGTTCCAAATATATAAACATAAAACCTAACTATTACTTCCAAAATATAGATGGACATAAACTAAACCCAGTTCAGTTTTGAAAGTCTAGGTGACCAAAATATAATAACATAAATATGTGTTTGACAGTTGCCATGTAAATCTATGCATAATGGGCCAGAACAACTGAACAACCATTCATTTTCATAAATCACTGATGAAAATAACAATGGTTGAAGCTTTTGAATCGCATGTGTGTCATTGCCACATAAATAAGGAAATTAGGTGCATGACATATGTCACATATGTATATAAGTTAGTATTAAAAGTAAACTATAGAAAAAACCTGTACTGAATAATATTTGAATTCATCAAGTTAACTTTACTATAAAATAAAAGATACAAAATACAGGAACAAAATTTGTCCCCCCAAACCAATTAGCAGGTCACCCATAAATTTTGTCAAAATGGGTTAAAAGTAAATTAAACATGTTGTCTTTTATGGTCAAAAGTTACATGGTTTTCTATTACGAACCCGGGTTTGCATCCCTTTGGATAAGGTGGGGCAAGATGACTATTACACAGTATGCAAGCGTTCTTCCTATACATAATTGCAGAACTTCTATATTCTTTTTAGAAAATGAAATGAGTACTTTATCTGGAAAATACTTTACCTTCGTAGCATTCACATTTTGATGCACTTTTAGCTTTTGAACCTGATCAGCCTTTGGTTGTTGAAGAAGTGAATGATCATGTTTGTTTCTGACTAATTTGAGAACCCAAATGCCCTGCTTGCTGTCTTTGTTGTCCTAGTGTTAAAGGAACTTATTCATGGGTTGAACTGAATGTGGATTTGTGGAAAATGAGGATGCTGATTTCTTTCAATGTTAAATATAGAAAATGGTCGCAACGTTTTTTTTAATGTAGTTGAGATGATTCCCCCTCCCCACCTTAGCTACCACCGCATTGTATACGTACGGATGACAACCATTAAAATATGATAAAAACAGAAAATGAGCAGCTAACTGGTTCAACAAAATCACATACAGGTACTACATTTTATTCCTCCATCTTAAAACTACTTCACTAAACAGTTTAAAGCTAGCATATTATGATAATAACATTGCCTTAGGCTTTTAACCTATTGGTCGCAAGTTTAAGTCAAACCGTATACCAAAACTTAACTTGCACTTGACATTCTAGTTAATTTAACACTTTAAAAATATACTACAGATACCTGGTTTAGATGAGAGGAGCCACAATCATCGATCATCACCATCTATACGATGGGTATACAACTGTTACAGGAATCCTAAAAAAAGAAAGCTCTAATTAAGGTTTCATGAATAAATGTTTACAACAGAAATTCACAGTCAATTTTCCAAATTGGAGAGCAGAAGGATACCATTGAGCAAAAGCATCAAGTTAACATACCTTGGACCTTCAATATCAAACGTCTACAAATCTAAGCGATTTGTTGACTCCATAAAACTCAGACTTGAATACTTTTCAACTTTTCCTATCCAAATCGAGATCTGTAATGAAAATAGAAACAAAAGCATAGTAGCTAATAGTTTTGACCAAACAAAAAGTCAATATGATTCTAGGAAAGTCATCATGGATTTGATGTATTTAGACAACTTCTCAATTATAGGTAAATTCCACCACAAAATTACATGTAGTTAAACTTGTACTCTACATCTGCAATGACACAATATCAAACATCATTAGATGAGATGTTTTCTTCTGTTAAGATGTAATAATCGCCTTTAGAACAAACCCTAAATTTAGTCGGTAACCATTAAACACAACACATTATAGATTAACATTTCCC
The DNA here is from genome assembly GCA_039602395.1 of Deinandra increscens subsp. villosa. Taxonomy (NCBI): domain Eukaryota; kingdom Viridiplantae; phylum Streptophyta; class Magnoliopsida; order Asterales; family Asteraceae; genus Deinandra; species Deinandra increscens. The sequence continues at coordinate 49,311,315 of JBCNJP010000008.1, forward strand.
CCTGTTATAAAAGAGCAACTGTACACAAACAATCAAGGTTTTGTATATTAGAGAACGACAATTGTTTTTAGAACAAACCTTAAATTGGCGGCACCTTGGATTAATGGAAAATGCTCTGATTGTAACCTGTAAATAGCCATGTACAAATAAGAAAAAAGATTAAAAAAAAGAGCAAAACCAAAAAATATCTAGGGTTCTTGATATCCATAAAAGGTAATCATGTAAATAGGAAAAGCACAAAAACTACATTCCAGTTCCCAAATATATCAGTAAACCTAATTATCCCTTCGACAATCAAAGCATCAAATGTATAAAATTACCTGCGATAGCTGTTTGTCTTCAACTCTCCAAGCCACACACCAATCTTATGTAACACTCCACTAACTTTCATAGCAATTTGTTTAGAAATTGATCCACCCTAAATTGTCCATTACAGGAATCTTATCCCTTGTAAATAGAACAAAAAAAAAAACACAGATACAAAAGAAAAACAATATATGTACAAAAAACAATTTTCATACAACACATTACCAGGCCATGTAACCTCATCTAAACAGAAAACATGCCCCATATGCTTATATTTGGACGGAATTGATCATCAAAGCTATTAGTAACACATAATTAGGATATGGCACCAACTGCTATTAACAACCTATATATAACTCCACTAATAAACGTGACTAACAAATCAATTCTACCCACAATAAGGTTCTCAGAAATCAATATTCATTACAACCAAGGTGTTACTAAAACCTTTTGAAAATTACTACCAAAACCATCCAACATTCAAAAAGAGTTTTAGAAAAGCAGTGGAAAAATAGCAAAACAGGTTTTATTTCATATTGCTATCATCATCTGGACAACCATATCAAAATACATAAACACTTGATCACAAATTAGTAAAAGAAATAAAGACTATTACAAATTAGTTAAAGAAATAAAGACTATTAACTAAATACCTGTGGGTTCTTAAGAACACCCTTTTTTTTTATCGTTGATGGCAACAAAAAAAATTAAGACCATTCATCAGTAACTATTAAAAAAAGTAGAAGTCATAGAAAAGGTTTAAAAAGTTAGAAGAAACAAATAATTCAAGATCTTCAAAAATGAACTTTGAACAATAAGAACAGGCAAATAAGAACAGGCAAGATCATGCATTAAGTAAAGCAGAAACCCAGCAAATTACCAAGGCAGTCCATAAACGAAATCAAAACCGGAATCAAAACAATGAGGAGCAAACGAAACGAAATAAAAATTGAAGAAAACCGAAAGAAAACTCACCAAACGGAGTAAACGATGGAATCGTGTCAAGCCCAATCGAATATCAAGAACAAACGATATAGAGTAAACTCACTTTATTATAACCAGAAAAATAACTCAAAAACTAGTTACAATAAACTCTCTTTTAATTGCCTAACCCTAACTCGGTTTATATAGGAAGAACCAACTTGTTCTCCAAGGCAATATACAATATAAAACAAATAAGAAACCTATTTGTATAAGATACTAACTAAACTTAATCCAACTTGTCAAGTTTAGTCCCTCCAACCCTCATAAGCTCGAGGACCGGTTATGTAATTCCGCCAACATCGTGTGTAGGATTTCTGTGGGATGAACATCGTATATATGGACACACAATCGATACATCCACGCACGCATGTACAGTTGATTAATCTCTCTTCAATCGATGCATTGATTGGTAGCCTTGCCTACTGATTAGAGAGGAGCCGTAAGGTATGGATCAAATTGATTCAAGGAAGGCAAGTGATTGAGGGAAGGCAGGTGAGCCGGTGAGGAGGTGAGCTGAGTGAGAGAGGGCAGGTACGCTAAAAATCAGGCTGAAATTATGGTTTCAATTCAAAGAAGAAAAAGGAAACGGAGGTAGGACCAGAGAAGAAATCGTGAAGGAGGTGGGCCCACATCAACTGTCTATTTTTTTGTGCTGTGAAAGTTGTAAAACATGCATAAAAACTTGTACCAAATACCTTCTTTGGGTCTTGCAGCCTTGTGTTGTAAACCAAGCATAAAGGGTGGCACCAAATGTGCAACAATTGATTGTATATTATGTTTTAAAATTTGTACCATAAGTTATGTTATGTTAATATGAGAGAATAAGATTACAAAAGTTTTGGAATGCTACTCCTACATGTAGGAGCTGTTCCATCGGTCATGATATGAACCCAACGGCGACTTTAAATTATTACAATTTAACATACTTGAGTTAACCTTTACATCTGCAAAGTAAAAACCACAGATTTTGAAAGTAGTGTATAATAAACCGAACCTGCTAAGTCAATGAACATGTTTTTTATTTGACAAATGTCCGACTGTCATTTAAGAACCGGTTAATCAATTTGCGAAACATTCACAGTAGATTTCTCATCCTAATCACTATAATTTGTATTTTTATCATTAATTTTTCTCTCTCTTTTTCATTTATAACCACAATTAAATATACTTTATATACATTATTACCTTTTATTTCTCTTTTTTATTCACAACAAAACCTTACTCTTTATTCTCTACTCACAACTACACCTCGAATTTTGGAGTATACAACAGATTATAGAGACTATGGGCTTCTTTGGGATTGCTTATTTAAATTATTAAGTTCTTTTTATCAAAAGTGTTTATTGGCTTATAACTTTATAAAAATGAGTTTTTAAAAAAGTGTTTGGATTTGCTTATTTAAGTGGATAAGCGCTTTTATATGTAAAATGACTAAAAAAGGGTTAAGTGAGTATAAGGTTATGTGAATATATAAGTTAAAATAAAGGTAGTATGGTAATTCATCACTAAAAAAACTATAAATAATTTTGAAAAGCCACAAAAACTTGGCTTATTAAAAACTGACTTATTATCTTTTTGAAAAGTCAAAAACAAAAGTACTTATTAACTTGTCAAACACTCAAAACTTAAAACTGCTTATTGACTTTTCAAAAAACTAATAAGTCAATAAGCAGATTTTTAAAAGCAATCCCAAACAAGCTATCGAATACTCTAATTTGGGAATTTGTAAAACTAGCGAAGAAAAGAATAAGATTGTCAAAAAGTCAGGATGGCCGAGTGGTCTAAGGCGCCAGACTCAAGTTCTGGTCTTCGAGAGAGGGCGTGGGTTCAAATCCCACTTCTGACATTTCTTTTTCAATCGTTTTTTTTGCGCTTTCGATTCATTTTTCAATGCGTATAGGATTGTGGTGACTCCAGCTTCCTGCAAATCCTAACGTTTTGTGCCTCTGAACCCTAGGAATTGCAGCATTATTATGAATTTCCTGAAGGTGAATCTGCCTGCGGTGGCGTTCATGATCTCAAACAGCAGATTTCCGGTTGTAATCCCCAAACCCTAGCGCCATGGTCTCCGCCGTAAATCAAATGCATCTCAAATCCATTGTTACAAACATGCTCTTGAGGTTGGCCATCCAACTATCCGAATTTATGAGTTAAGTGATATATGTAGTTTCATTACACAGTTTCTTGAAACCCTAAATTGGATCAGTGATGGTTATGTACTTATGTTTTCCAGGAAGCTATGCTTCGATTATGAAATGTGTGTAGTTTGAAACTTTAGTAGTTATGTGACTTTCCTATTGGGAAACTAGTATAATAAGAACACTGGCTATACATGTCTGTTGGGCAGATGGAAAAAGTCTCATATGTTGTTAAACAAGTTAAAAGCCCGGAAATTTGTTCCAGATATTTACAGTTTTAACCTGTGGGTATGTCAGTGTGCTTCTGCTTTCAAGATTGATGAAGTTAGAAATATTCTTGATGAAATGATTGTTGATGAGGCCGGATCAGGGGAGATTTTGGCAAGACATGTGAAGCTTGTGAACATTATTTTGCGTTGGGTCAACTTGTCAATTCAGAAGTCAAATCTGTTGTGGAAAGTGAAAAGGGCATTACATAGAGATTGGATAACTCATGACCTTCTTCTCTTACCCTATGTTGTCAAAGACGCACGTGCCCAGGCACTCAGGCAACCTTGATCACATTTTGAAATCCATAAGATTGACGAACCATAAAACGAATAGCAGAAACCATGTTTGGATATTCTGTGCACATTTATTTGACACTTTGATGTTTCAGTGAGGTAGAAGTGATTGATCAATGGTAGGCATCTGCCAAAATTGACTTTGATGTCTACATATATGATCAACTTTTTAAAGCGTTTCAAGAAATTGGATTGATTGAAAAGGCCTAAGCTTTTCATGTGTTGCTATCTGAAGAGAAGCATGATCCGCAATGAATTCGAGCGGAATAAACTTTTATCTGGTAAATACCTCCTGAACTCTTTTACTTCATTCATCTCATAAGATATAGCACATTTGGCTTGTGTATTATTAAAAAGAAACATGGATATGAATTCTTTTTCATCATTTCATGGCCACTTTCAGAGTAGACCAGATCCCAGTTCATTCAGGATTCTGTACTTGGACTTTTTATTTGTGATTCTTATCTTTCTGCATGCTAGGTAGGACTTGGGGGCCTATCCTCAATCAGGTCCATTGTCGTTTTCATGAGCTTGCAATCAGCACTTCTTGTTCGTGTGGGGACATGAGGATCAACTAGCCAATCGAATCCATTGTTCACCTTCAATTCAGGGGCTGGCCTCTTCAAACATGTGGTGCAATTAGTTGGTTTTACAGATGAGACGGTTTGTAATCGATTAGTCAAGAGTGGTGGCACCTTGATCTTTAACATGTCGAAATTAAAGGTTTCTTTGTTGCAAGAAGGGCTGAATGGTTGAATTGGGTTAGGGTCAATTCTGCAGATTGAAATGAAACACTTCTAAAAACAGGTCAAACTTGTATGGTTTGACTTGGGTGGTTAATGGGGGTTGCAGACTTTTTGATATGTGAAGAGTTTATTAAATATTGTCATAAAGCTTCATTATGGAATTACTATGCCATTGTTTCTCATAACCAAAAGAAAACCTCACTGCATTGACTCTTCTATGACTATCGTCGCATGTTATAAGGTTTGTGTTTTTCTCGTCCCCTTTTTTAGGTTTAAAATTGGTTTTAGCTTCTTGGTACTTTGAAATAAAAACTACCTTCTCATTGTCTGTGTTCTCAATATATTGAGTTTAAGATTGATTTTTTTTCTGGTTATTTTGGGCTATGCTAAAAAGTAGATTGTGTCTAAAAAGTATAAAGGGTTCTTGTTGTTTTAAAGTTTATACACGGTGTCCTAACTTTGAGCCATGTTCCCAAAAAAGAAAAGCAAGGAAACCATGTGTAAAAATTATAACACTGTGTACTTGTACACATTTTAGGCAAAGTTCCGTTTTAAAAGCATCCAAACTCAACAATACTAATGTTGCATCACTTAATTTGTTTGTCTGATTTATTGTAATTACGTTACTAACCCCTGAATGGCAAATACTTTTTTCTAGTGTTTACATGAAAGAGACTAGAGATGAAAGCAAGGGTGTGAGAATATCAAGAACTTCATGCTTCAATTCTGAATTACTTTTCAAGACACAAAATTTCTAGGTAAGCTTCTTACTGTGTATGTGTGACTGTGTTTTCCACAATATGCCGTCTTTGATAGAAGAAGCACTGCTAGAAAACCGGACATTGGTCGCAAATTTTATGACCTATTTGATACCAAATGCATGCGGGTCGCAAAAATAGCGACTGTGGACTGTGGTCAATGGGGTCACAAATCTGTGACCATCTCATTTCAGTCCGAACCAGTCGCAAAACAACGGAAGAATAAATAAAATTCAATGGCAAACCGGTCATAAAATTTGCGACTGTCCCTTGTTGATCACAAAATGACACGGAAAGAAAATCAAAAATATAAATTAAATTCGGTTGCAAGTGGGAGGTCAACAAAACGGGATAACAAGTCCCATATTGTTAAACTTTAGGGACTCTTGTGCAAAAGTAGTCGATTCTTGGTGCATAGTCCGTACTCGCTTTGATTTCTTATATTTTTATATACAAACTCTGAATTAAAAACTAGATTTTTTGTTTATTAATTTTTTAATTTTTAGTATTCGACTTATATAAAAGTGGTTTATATTTATTGGGGTTGGATCAAATACGAAATTGATTTTGCCTAAAAAGAATAGGAAGCAATAAAGCTTTGACATGTGGTACAATTAAGGAAATAAGAATAAAGACATTTTAGTCCTAAATCAAAACAATACATATATTGTTGTTTTGGCATTAAACAGTACATATATGAAATCATTACAATTTTAATGCAAACCAACGCAATTATATGTACTGTTTTACTTTAAAACAGTACAAATAATGTTTTTCTAACGTAAAACAGTACAAATAATGTTGTCTTAGCGTAAAACTATACAAATAATGTTGTTTTAACATAAACCAGCACATATATAAATCAGTACATTTTTAGTACAAACCAACTATATGTGTTGTTTTACTTTAAAAAAATATAAAAATATGTTGTTTTAATCAAAACAACATAAAAATAGTTGTTTTAATGTAAAACAATACAAATCATATTGTTTAAATGTAAAACAGTACAATTATTACAAACTAGTACGCTTTTTGAAAATCAGTACAAATATGACAAACTAGTACACTTTTTTAATTTTTTTTTTAAAGCTTTTTATATATCAATACTACTCAAATTAAAGAAGAAAATGTTCGTTTTTATGGTGTAATTTTTATAAATAACTAACATCGTATGAACAAGTTATGCCCATTTAAAAAGTCAACAAAAGAGGCTATACCAAAAATGTCCCCACCCCTTAATTTCCCTCCTATTTTATTGCACTTAAATCTCAACCATTGATTTGTAAAATCAAGGGATGAGATCTATTCCTATATTTTTTAGGCAAAATATACTTTGATCTAATTACATGTATAATACAAGCAATTGCCGTACCATCCAATGTATATATCTTGTATTTGTAAATTATATGTTCAAATACAATACGGAAAATATCTTGGATACGAGTAATTTATTGTATCTTATTGTCTTAAATCGTGACGAGAAAATACTTACTATATAAATAGTATAGTATTTTTTTTTCCGAACATGTTTTCTAGACTTGTAATAATTACTATATATACAAAGACAAGCCGGAATGAACAATATTTTTTTTGTCTTTTAGCACAACAGTAAGACAATTTTTTCTTTTTTTCTTTTTATCTTAGAGCATTTTTTTTCCTTTTTTTTTGCTTTCTATCTAAGCACAACAAATCAGCAGTCATGTGCCATAACTTTATGTCCTAATCTCAATACTTTTAGCATTTGGTTTCTAATTTATTGTCGTTACGTAGTCTTTTGTATTTCTGTTTTCTTTATGTAGCCTTATAACAATGCAACTATTTTGTGTGCCCACATTGTCTCTGCGTTTTTTTTTTCCATGCACAACGAATATAGCACATAAGTTGGTGGTGTAATGGGTATAGTTGTGTAACATAAGGACATTGCCTCTTACCACTAGGCTACAACCTAAGTGGCATAAATTTTAGGTAGTAGACTCGATGCTTTAAGCATTCATATTCTAATTTAACGTTCTTATCTAGTTTTTTGTATTTCCGTTTTCTTTATGTAGCGTTATAGCAATGCAACTACTTCGTGTACCTGTGTTATCCCTGCGACAACGCGCGGGTAGCAAATCTATTTTTAAAAAAAATTGAAAGCAGTTATTGTCTAATTTTGTGAACTTAATGAATCAATTAATATTCTTACATCATCCAAACGTGTACTTTTTTTATTTCTTCCGATTAATCAAGGGCTATATATCCCCCTATTGTCTTAAATCAACATATTTCTCTTCCTGAATGCTCTCCCCTCCCTTTAAACACACAAGAAGAACAAAAACCCCGAGAAATTACTGAAATATTGAAAGAAATCATGTCTTGTTCAAGCAAGCGTAGAGAGATAGATCTGATGAAATTGTTAGTTCTCTACTTCCATGTGTTCAAATCAAAATTACATATAGTTCAATTGCATCTTGCCTGTTTATGTATATGATTTTGTTGATTCTTATTCGTTAGTCGCTTAAATTGTTGTTTTAGTTTTTTACTGATTAAATTTCTATTCCAGGATGATGCATGATTACAAGGTGGAAACTATTAATGATGGGATGCCAGAATTTTATGTGTATTTCAATGGACCTCCTAACAGTAAGTTCATTATACCCCAAATTAATTTTCTTTTTCTTGTTTGATTCCAAGAATGATTACTTAAATATTTGTGCTTCTCATGATGTTAAATCGTGTATGCATTTCACAAATAGTAATCATCTGTTTAAATGCACATCCAAACACCCAACTAATTAATGGAGATTATCGTGTATTGATGAACAAGATTTAACTTCGATTTTTATTTCTTTAATTTCTCATTCTATGATTAGGGATGATAGAATGTTTTGAGTTTGATTTTACACAATTCTTATGTATATTTTGGGTATGCTTATTAATTATGTTCTTAGTAATTGTTTATAACTACTTATGTTTTGAAATTGATGATTATTTTGTGTATTATGGTCGGATGGAACTTTTTTTTGGATCTTAAAGATCTAGGATGTTTTTAGATCTAACCAAAACATTGATATATGTTAAAATATCTTGATGTGTTTAGTTATATATAATTATAATATTTTCAATCTTCAAGTGACGTAGACATAATGTTAATTTTTGATTCAGAATATGCGTCATTTGATATCAAATCTGTTACATGAATATCCTATTTCGGAAATTGGTTTGAATGAATAATCACAGAATTTAGCCCCTGGAAATCCTCCTGAAACTTTTTTATGCCTATTTACTTCTTTAAGTAGATGTACTTTGTCATGTTCAAATAATTATGTTTTCGGTTTTGTTTTTTATTTATTTATTTGATATATTGCATATCATGATCGAAATGCGGTAAGAAATATCATAGGTGTAGTAATTTTGGTGTATTTACGTATGAATGTGTCTGCTTGAAATATGTTCATATCTGTGGACCAAAATGTTATAGCTAAAACACAATAGTCCATATATCACCTCCTAAATCATGTTACATAAAACCAAGATTATCATTTTAATCATACAGTTTTTGTGATTATACTTAAGGCCTAAAGTACTAATAAATGATGTAAAATGGCAAGTGGTTAATTAAACCAAATTTAGCTTAAATGATCCTTATATGGTGTTATTTCTCAGTATGCCTTCATTGTATTTGTAGCATGATTTGCTATTTTATTTTTCTCCAATTTCATCATGCTTATGCAGGTCTTTACGCGGGAGGCGTGTGGAAGGTAAGGGTTGAGCTTCCAGGTGATTACCCCTATTCGTCTCCATCAATTGGTTTCTCTAACAAAATTTACCATCCAAATATCGATGAAAAGTAAGTGATTTCTTTTTCTGTGAGTACTTTATTAACTCATTCATTGTAAACTATCAACTTTGAAAATCAAACAAGATAAAAGTAATTATAGAAAATATGACATTCTGCACATATATCACTTTTTCAGGTCAGGAACAGTTTGCTTAGATGTGATTAACCAAACTTGGAGCCCCATGTTTGGTAAACCAGTTACTTTTATTTACCTTGTTTATTTTTCATGGATCAGTAGGGTTAGGTTCAAATGAGAACTTTTTCTTTTGAGAACCATTCCGAGTCACTAATTTTAAGGGGGGAAGCATTCAAATTCATGAGGGGGATTTCCTTATATATAACTTGTGGCTCAGAATGGTTCTCAAAAGTTCTCAAAACCATTTGGTTCTCAAATGATCTTCTCCCGGATCAGTATATTAAATAAGATGTCTTATGCCAACTTGCATATTAAATAAGATGTCTTATGCCAACTTGCGCGTTTTCTTCTTAATAGACTTGGTTAATGTGTTTGAGCTTTTCCTTCCTCAACTCTTGATGGACCCAAACCCTGCTGATCCATTGAACTCAGAAGCAGCGTTTCTTCTATTAAGGGACAAATGGACTTATGAAGAAAGAGTCAAAGGTACTTACTTACTTATTCACATTGTTCTTCCTGTTAATTTAATAAGTTACTGAAAATAATGAATTACTTATTCGCAAATTTCATACAAATCGTTTACATACAAAGTATTATGCTTTAGTGTTTTTTATTTTATTTTATTTTGTTTTTTTACCGGTCCTGATCTGCTCGACGTGTTTTGCATTATCATGTGTTGTGGTTCTACCAAAGAGTACTGTGAACAATACGCCAAGCCAGAGGGCATGGGTGCGGATGAAGATGAGAAACCAAGTGATGAGGAGGTAAGTGAAGATGATAAAGACTCTGGAGACGAGGCAATGGCTGGGGGCTCTGTTGACCCGTAATCCATTAGATCATGTTAGCTCCTATGGGTTGTACAATATGCTCTTAGTGTTGTACTCTATGCTTTTAGTGTTGTACAAAGCCCATAGTGAATGATCATCCGTATTAACTAACCAAAGAGTTTTTGAATTTTAGTGCTCAAACTTTATGAGTTTTTATGCTGCATCTTTTGCATTTGGTTTTAATGGTTTGAACTTTGAAGTATATAGCAAATGGCGTATTTGTATTTTTAAAGAATAATTTCTCCTATAAAATTACACTAAAAATCAAGAGGTGAAGTAATGGGGAGACGCTGGGTTACAATTTCATTCTCTCATTGATCTTCTTGTCAGAATGTTATTTTAAGGCCATGTTTGGTTTATGTATTTCAAGGGAACCGGAAAGTTGTCCATCTCAAAACGTGTTTGGTTGACACATGATGGAATTTATATATTAAACAATGAAATCTGAGAAAGAAATAGTATACTACTTCTGGTGTTTGGGCCACTACTTTTTTCATTTATTATCATTGTGTTACTTGGAATTTTTCTTTCTTTGTCAAGTTTGACCCTTCGTTGTTTTGGTTTATTTTATTTTAAGTTTTGTTGTTTTCTATTTTAGTTATAAACTTTTAACTTTTCTACTTTTTTAGTATACTTTTATAGTTTTATATTTTCACCACAAGACTTTTAGACTTTTACGTTTTTTACTTCTTAACTTTTTAACCCTCTAACTTTTAAAGTTTTTTTTTTAATTTTAAGTTCGGTTGTCATGTACTTTGGCCACAACACTTTTAACTTTTCTACTTTTGTTTTTAATATACTTTTATAGTTTTATACTTTCATCACGAGACTTTTAGACTTTTACATTTTATACTTCTTAACTTTTTGACCCTCTATCTTTTAAAGTTTTTTTTATTTTTTAAGTTTTGTTGTCTTCTACTTTGGCCACGAAACTTTTAACTTTTCTACTTTCGTTTTTAGTATACTTTTATTGTTTTATAATTTCACCACGAGACTTTTAGACTTTTACGTTTTATACCTCTTAACTTTTTAACTTTCGTTCAACATACAAATTCAACCCAGCAGCAACGCGCAAGGTAATAAACATCTCGTTTGAATATAAAAGCATTTTGGTGGTAACCCCATACCTTTTTCCTCTCACCTCGTGTCACATAGTCACTCTTCACTGTATTAATATTACGTGTCTATATGTTGTAGTAACTAGTAACATTGTTGCTAAAATAGATCTTTCACATAAAAAAGATGGTTCACAAAACATATTAAACATGACTGCTATCAGTTATGGTTTGAATTTGATTTGGTTCAGAAAATCTCGTCTAAAAGAGGACGTGGACTAGTGGACTATTTACATGCTTGGATTTGTTGTAATTTTGAAAAAAAGGAACAAACCCATGTCAATGTTTGTACCATTGGTGCAGTTGTGAAGCTTGATAAAATATTTTACGGGGGTGATAAGTCACAGAACGATAATCTAAGAGGGCGATTCTCAATATATATATATTTTTTTTGAAAAATAATCACGAAAATTAGTACCACCGGACGAAAAAAATCACGAAAATTGTGACAAACACAAGTTTGGTTCCTGTTTCCTTCTTCTGTTTCATTTCAGGATTTGTTCCTGCTGCTCGTGGTTTTCGCATGTTGAGATTTTGTAATTACGATGATAATTTGGTTAGTGCTTTTATTAACGTTCTCTTCTTAAAGATTGTGTGAACGGTTATCTTAACCGATTTAACAGGTTCCACGGTCGTTGGAAGGTTTAACGATGGTTTGATGTCGCATCGAACAGTTGTTTGCATGAAGGGCTTGTGTCGTAGCCCTCCCTACTTTTAAACGGCATTTGAGGTTGCATGAAACGACTCTTTGCATTAAACAGTAGTTTCCATCTACCTTCAAGTGTCCATTTGAGTTTAACTTGACCAAAAAGATTGTGTGAAATTAGATTTGCCGGTGTAATGTAAAAGAAAAAGTAACACAACACACTACATTTCTTCAACAGAAGTAGCAAATAAAGATTGGGTCAAATGCAGACAACAACTAGTTGATATCTCAAATGTCATCAAACTTGTTCACAAGAAAAGTAAAACTATTATGAAACCTTAAAAGTAGTCACATGTTTACGCGGAAGGTGGGAGTATCCCTCCGATGAACGATGAGAACAAGGTCAATGCGCGTTGCGGCTGGTAGCTTGGAACAGTATGGCCTGCGCCCCTAACGGTTATCAGAAGCAGTCCTTTGTATGCCTCTAAATACCCTCCAACCTATTAACATGATTTCTTGTTAACATAATTTGCATCATAAATATTAAGTTATTTGAATAAGCAAGAGAGAGTTCTCTGATCACCTCCTTATTAAGGTACCATGGCCGCCAAGCTGTCTCGATGGGAAGGTTGAGAGTGTTGATCGAGTACCTAGACGAAGTAATTGGGACCCGCCCATCTATATCACCACTGTGTAATCAAGATACCAGCAATCATGAACTATTCATAGTTTTCAACTTAATTATTTAATGTGATTAGAAATGTCAGTATAATGCTTGCCTGAATACCCAAAGCCGCTGGCCGTTTTCAATCAAATATTTGATTATTGGCAGGATGGTAGCCGGACTGTCGTTCCAAGTGATAACATCACTGAATGTTTTCACAAGCATTTTGTAATCAGTTTACAAGGTTTCATAACATGATTCATATTAGTCTATATGATTTATGTACTTATTATAGTCTAAATTACCCATTTTTGGTTCAAACTGTTTGACAATTTATAACACTTTAGTCCTTGTGGCAAATAGGGAAACTAAATGCCTATTTTACTTCTCCTCAATCATCCAAAGTTGTAATTGAGGAACTAAGGACCAAAGTAGATGTTATTATAAAGTGCCAAAGAGTTGTGATCAAAAGAGTCAATTTTTAACCTAGGGAATTAAATCAAATTTGTTGCAGGGGTAATTAACTTCTTATTACCTGCATACATTCCATGATGTAGGTTTCACATGCAATGCATTTTGCACCATGGAGTCATTGAGATAGAATCTAAGTATATATTGCCAGCATGGATCAAAATAGTTAATCTGAAATAAAGAAATCCAATTATCATTTTATCTAATCAATTCTAGTTATAATCATTTATTGAGGCAATGTATATAATGGTCTTACAGAACCAGGAATGGTGGAGGTATTTCTTTGATCAGGGGTCAAGCAAATGGGTGCATAGATGTTGTATATATCGATATCACCTATCTCGTCCCCAGCTTTGTCTGTAGCTTTGTCACACATTGTGGATGAAGAATTACTACCAAAGTCACAGTATTTGACGATGGCATCATGCGTCTCATCTGACATTAGAGCATGAGTCCATAATTGATCAAATATTCCTTTTAAACTTGTTGCATCATCAATCCATGCATTTCCTATCTGCAGGTTTTTCACCAACAACAATTTTCATGTGTTCAGAGAATAAACAGTATAAATCAGGAAAATCACCAAAATAAACATGTTGACCACCTTTTAAGACGAAATAAACATTGATGTTTAGCCCTCCCTTTTCCACTACAACAAATCATATTAGGATAAGTGCCCAAGTCGGCTAAAGAGGTACCCTTGAGTCGGCAAAAAAAAAAAAAAGGAAACACGCGTGGTTAATGGAAACAACCAATCAAATCAATACATGTGTAATTAAATCTTAACTGGCAACTAAAAGATGGACTAATTCCAAGCCAGTGGCTAGAAGGGGGCAAAATCTTAGCCACCGACTAGCCGCTTCACACATGTTTTCGTTTGACTTGACTAGTTGTTTTCATGGACCCTTATTACTTTTCACGGTTCCTTGTGCCAGCTAACCCTTAGCTAGCGGAGCTTATTTGGCGGGTTTAAAAGTCAATGTTTAATTTAGAAAAAATATGCATGGGTCACCATGTTTATTTTTGGTGATTTTTCTGTATTAGCCTGCAAGGTTTGTCGAAGTTAAAGAGGCGTCGGTGAAGTGAACATACAGCTATCCCTTTGATATTGACAGTTGTCTGGTTTGTTTTCTTGTTGTTGAGGAGGATGGTGTATGCAAGTTGAGGAACGTAATGTCCAGCATAGCTTTCTCCAGTAATGTAGAAATCACGAGTTTTGTACTGAGGGAATCTCTCGAGCCAGTTAACAAGAAAAACATAAGCATCAGCAGCAGTGTTCTTGTCACCAGAATGATCGTAATCCGAAGTTGTGTTTGAATATGAGAAGCCAACTCCAGCAGGGGACTCAAGAAACAACATATTTGCAACTGCATAAAGAATGGTTCGTGCTTATATACTTAATTATGGTTGTTCTCTAACAAGCCATAGAACAGAAAAATTGATAAGATCTAACCGTTGCTCCACGCATAATCATTCGTGAAGAGTGTTTTCCCATCACTATTTGTTCTGAATGGTCCTAGTTCCGAGAAGGCTCCAATCAAGGAAGAACATCCAGGTCCTATTAAACGATAATGATCGATGTTATTCGGAAAAAGCTACTGAAGCAAAGATGAAAGTGTTGATTTTTGATTAATCTTGTATGATAAATTTACACTATAACCTTATGAGTAGAATAACAATAAAGTTTTGGATGTAAGGAGAATGTAAACACCAAAACATGAAGTTACCATTGACACTAAAATTAATTACCTCCATTTAGCCACAAGACCAGTGGTTTAGTTGCAGAATCTGTGGGGGACTCAACCAAATAATAGAAAAGAGCCCTTCCAGCATTGGGATTAACAGTAACATATCCGGAGTACTGATTAATATCAACACCTGCAGGTTGGCCTGGCAATGCCGAAATCTTGTCGAGCTGTGCCAGGCCATCCTGAGGTGCAATGTAAATCGGAGAGTACTCATGGGTGGCTTCATCTGAAATAGCCCATGTATCAGGAACAACTGAGTTTCTTGATCTTTTTGATTTTAGCAACTCAAAAAGCTTGTCTGCTTGAATATTTGCATTGCTTAATGCAAACAAGGTAAAAAAGCAAAATATTGTTATACATTTTATCATCCTGTTGTTTATCTTCTAGTTTCATTTCCATTCTTTCCATATATAGTATACTAGGCGTTATGTCTTATGGACTCTTTTATCTTTTATTTTTGTTCTCACTAGTGAGTACAAAGTAGTATTTTAGACCATTGACTTTTTAATAACCTAATGCAGGCCGCTTTCGTAGTTATCTTTTCGGAGTTGTCTCGTTTCTATTTGGTACAATGTTGATTTGGATAGCTTAATTCTTGTCATATGTGAGGAAAGGGTCTTCACTCAAGTCATATGAAATTAAGATGGTAGATTATGTCTTTTATGATGTCTCAGTTCTTAATATCCTTTCCTGCAAATTAAACAAAATCATGGTTTACATGATTAGATATTGGTATGATACCACCTCAACCTGCTTACATCTAACTACCTTAGCAAATGGCATATTTGTATTTTTTTAAGAATATATTCTCCTATAAATTTACACTACCTAAATCAAGACATGAAGTAATGGGGAGACGTTGGGTTATAATTTCATTCTCTCGTTGATCTTCATATATATCCAATTCATCACATCATAATACTATTAGTACGCTATTTTAAGGCCATGTTTGGCTCATGTTCAAGGGAATCGGTATGTTTAAGGATTATCAAAATTTTCCAACGGAATGTTTAAGGATTATCAAAATACCTTCCCCTTTCAACCACCAAGTTCTTGTATATAATAAAAATATTATCAAAATTTATGTAAAAAATTTGAACCAATCAAATCGCAAAAGGGGATAACCATAGAACAAAGTTTGTAGTTTCTATAAGTCGAACCTAGATTTTGTTTTTAGACTACGTGTAGTGGTAACCCCATACTTTTAACCCCTCATTTAATCGTCTCATCATCACTCCTCACTTAATTATTATTATGTGCCTATTGGTGATTTTCTTTTGTTTGGTTTGACGTTGTAGTAACTAGTAACAATGTAACTAAAATAGATCTTGCACATATAAAAGAGATGTTTCACATAAACATATTAAACATGACTGCTATAGTTATGGTTTGGTTTGAAACTGATTTTGTCTAAAACATGACTGTGAGAGCTGTATACATGCTTGGATATGTTGTAACTTTGAAAAAAAAAAAAACAAATCTATTTTAGTGTTTGGGTTGCATAGTAGTTGGAAGGTTAACGGCCATTTAGTTTTGCATCGAAGTGTCATTTGCATCCAGAGGCTTGCACCATAGCCCTCCCTACTTTTAAACGGCCATTTGAGGTTGCATAAATCGATTCTTCGCATTAAACAGTCATTTCCATCTACCCTCAAACATCCATTTGAGTTTAATTTGACGAAAGGGATGGTGTGAAATTAGATTTGTCAGTGTAAGGTTAGTTTGACCTTAAAACTTAGTTGGCCACTCTATAATTAGTTTAAAAATATCCACACCCCTAAGAGGAGCACACATGCATAGTAACTATAATTAGTAATTTTGAAAGAGTGTAAAAAAAAACAACTAAATAACAAACTATATTTCTTCACCAGAGGTGACAAATACAGATAGGGTCAAATGTAGACACCAACTGGTTGACATCTCAAATGTTATCAAACTTGTTCACAAGAAAATAAAACTATTATGAAACCTTAAAATAGTCACATGTTTACGCGGAAGGTGGGAGTATCCCTCCGAGGAATGACGAGAACAAGGTTAATGCACGTTGTGGCTGGTAACTCGGAACAGTATGGCCTGCGCCCCTAACGGTTATCAGAAGTAGTCCTTTGTATGCCTCTAAATACCCTCCAACCTGTTATCATGATTTCTTGTTAACATAATTTGCATGATAAATATTAATGTACATCTTTGTCTATTAATCATATCATTATTGTTTAAAAAGTTATCAGTTATGCACTAATATATGAATTGGGAGGATATGCAAATTTTCATACATCTGCTATGATTCTAGTAACATATTTGGAACATAATGAAGGTAAAGATTTAACATACAGTCTTATAGCGACGAGTTTTATGTTGCAAAATGATTATTTTTGTTTAAAACAATAATTTGAATAAGCAAGAGAGTTTTGTGATCACCTCTTTATTAAGGTACCATGGCCGCCAAGCAGTCTCGATGGGAAGGTTGAGGGTGTTGATTGAGTACCTAGAAGAAGTAATTGGAACCCTCGCATCTGTATCCCCACTGCATAACCAAGATGCAAGCAATCATGAGTTAATCATAGTTTCGAATGTTCGACAGTCCAACTTATTTATCTAGAGTGATTAGAAATGTCAGTATAATGCTTGCCTGAATACCCAAAGCCGCTGGCCGTTTTCAATCAAATATTTGATTATTGGCAGGATGGTAACTGCACTGTCGTTCCAGCTCGTGATAACATCACTGAATGTTTTCATAAGTATTTTGTAATCAGTTTACAAGGTATCATAACATAACTCATATTAGTTTACATGATTTATGTATTTATTATGGATGAAAGTTGTCTAATCTTTGTTAAAAACTAACAGACAGTTGCCCTAAGGATCAAAAGTGTTAACAAATGTCAAACAATTGTGACCAAACGAGTAAACTTTGAAAACCACACTAAACTAAATACCTGCATAATCCCCATGATGTAGGTTTCACATGCAATGCCTTTTGCACCATGGAGTCATTGAGATAGAATTCAAGGATATATTGCCAGCATGGATCAAAATTGTTGATCTAAAATAAAAAAAAATAGAAATTAAATATCATTATATCTTAATTTGTTATAGCTATAAACTTATAATCATTAATTAGGCAATGTATATAGAGGCCATACAGAACCAGGAATGGCAGAGGTATTTCTTTGATCAGGGGTCAAGCAAATGGGTGCATAGATATTGTATATATCAATATCTCCCATCTCATCCCAAGCTTCATCTGTCACTTTGTCACACATAGGGGATGAAGAATTACTAGCAAAGTCACAATATTTGACGATGGCATCATGTGTGGCATCTGAATTTATAGCATGAGTCCACCAATGATCATATAATCCTTTGTAACTTGTTTCATCATCAATCCATGCATTTCCTATCTGCAGATTTTATGAAATTTTTTTTTCATGTGTTCAGAGAATAAAGAGTATAACCCGGGAAAATCACAAAAATAAACATGTTGACCACATTCTAAGTTGAATTGTGCCTGCTAACCCTTAGCTAGAGAAGCTTATTTGGCGGGATTAAAAATCCATGTTTAATTTAAAAGAACATGGGTCAACATGTTTATTTTGGTGATTTTTTTCGGTATATACTTGCAAAGTTTGTCGAATAATTTAGGAGGCGTTGGTGAAGTAAACATACGGCTATCCCTTTTATATTGACGGTTGTCTGGTTTGTTTTCTTGTTGTTGAGAACGATGGTGTATGCAAGTTGAGGAACATAATGTCCGGCATAGCTTTCTCCGGTTATGTAGAAATCACGAGTTTTGTATTGAGGGAATCTCTCAAGCCAGTTAACAAGAAAAACATAAGCATCAGCAGCGGTGTTTTTATCGCCAGAATGATCGTAATCCGAAGTTGTGTTTGAATATGAGAAGCCAACTCCAGCAGGGGACTCAAGAAACAACATATTTGCAACTGCATAAAGAATAATTCGTGCTTATATACTTAATTATGGTTGCTCTCTTATAAGCCACATAATAGAAAAGTTGATAAGATCTAACCGTTGCTCCACGCATAATCATTCGTGAAGAGGGTTTTCCCATCGCTATTTGTTCTGAATGGTCCTAGTTCCGAGAAGGCTCCAATCAAGGAAGAACATCCAGGTCCTATATTAAATGATAACGATTGATGTTATTCGAAAAATAACCACTGAAGCAAAGATGAAAGTGTTGGTTTTTGATTAATCTCGTATGGTTATTTTATAAATCTCTTTGAAGTTTCTAGTTAGATTGTAAAGGGCCCTTGGCCATATATGCTTTTGTGCTAGCTACCTAATAAAAGTGCAATAAATAAACTAGGCCCCTCAAAACTAGCTGGTCGGGTCATGCAAGGTGCCGGGTCAGAATGGGTTCGGGTCGGGACAAGTATAAGTCAGAACGGGTTGTTTTACAAATTGGTCATCATTAATTGTTCGGGTCAAGACGGTTCATTTTAGAAAATGGTCATCTTTGGTCAGGTCAGGACAAGTTTGGGCCAAGGCAGGTTCGAGTCAAGACGGGTTTGGGTCAAAACTACCTGTCTTTAGCCACAAGACATGAAGTTACCATTGGCATTTAACAAACATTAAGGTGTAACATATTCCAATAGTAAAATTACCTCCATTTAGCCACAAGACCAATGGTTTAGTTGCAGAATCTGTAGGAGACTCAACCAAATAATAGAAAAGAGCCCTGCCAGCAGTGGGATTAACAGTAACATATCCGGAGTACTGATTAATATCGACACCTGCAGGTTGGCCCGGCAATGCCGAAATCTTGTCAAGCTCTGCCTGACCGTCCTGAGGTGCAACATAAACCGGAGAATACTCATGAGTCGCTTCATCTGAAATAGCCCATGTATTAGGAACCGCTGAGTTTCTTGATCTTTTCGATTTTAGCAACTCAAAAAGCCTGTCTGCTTGAATATCTGCATTGCTTGATGCAAACAAAGCAAAAAAGAAAAGTATGGCTATAAGTTTTATCATCCTGTTGTTTATTTTCTAGTTCCATTCAGTTCCTTCAATATATAGTATGCTAGGCGTTATGCCTTAGGGACTCTTTTATTTTGTATTCTTGTTCTCAACGGTGAGTACAAAGCAGTATTTCAGAGACAGTTAAACATTGACTTTTTAATAACTTAATGCAGGCCGCTTTCGTAATTATCTTTTCGGCGTTGTCTCCTTAGTATTCGATAAAATGTTGCTTTGGACAGCTTGATTCTTGTCATATGTGATGAAATGGTCTTACTAAAGTCGTATGAAAGATGGTAGATTATGTCTTTTATGATGTCTCAGTTCTTAATATCCCTTCCTGTAAACAAAGTCCTGGTTTACATGATTAAAAACATGTGATGCTAGAAGAAAAATTAATTTGGTGTTTTCAACTTTTTTGTAGGGAGTAATCTTGATCGGGTCAAGTCATGTCAAATGGGTACGGGTCAAAACCGGGTCATTGGTCATGGGCCATGAATTCTGGTCATAGTAACAGTTAGTTTTTACAGTTTAATCATGTTTTGTTCAAGGTTCAAGGGTTGGTGGGTCAGAAAAAGATGTGGGATGTATGCATGTTTTGTAGTCTATTTAAGGGTCTTTTCGGTAATGAATGAATGGCAAGATTAAAAGTAAAAAAGTAAAATTTCTTTTTGTACATAAGATATCTGTGAGTAAATTGGGTCTGAACCAACAAACTTGAATTAAGATGTTTCATTCTTGTCAAAAAGAAATGTTGCAGACACATAAGATACACAAATATAACACGTACATATATTGTTTGACTTATAATCGATATAAACGGTGCCAAGGATGGAGGCGAAACGCCAACATCGTTTCAACGGTTTCTAACCCAACATATGGGCTTCTTTGAACATTACAAATCTGACCCATATTGATTTTCACATATTTACAAGACACAACGAAATGTTTGACCCATAACCCATTTGACATAAACTTAAAAAAACAAACTTAGTTTATCCTTCAACACACACATCATAACATATACTGATGGTAATTTCAAAAAAAATGTAAAAAGAGCAAATAACACACTAAATTTCTTCAACATAGATGACAAATACAGATTGGGTCAACTGTAGACACACCAACTAGTTGACATCTTAGATGTTGTCAAACATGTTACAAGAAAAGTAAATCTATATTTAAACCTTAATAGTAGTCACATGTTTAAGAGGAAGGTGGGAGTATCCCTTCAAGAAATGACGAGAACAAGGCCAATGCACGTTGTGGCTGGGAGCTTGGAACAGTATGGCCAGCACCCCTAACGGTTATCAGAAGCAGTCCTTTGTATGCCTCTAAATACCCTCCAACCTGTTGAACATGATTTCCATGTTAACATAATTTGCATGATAAAAATATTAAATAATTTGAATAATCAAGAGAGTTATATGATCACCTCCTTATTAAGGTACCATGGCCGCCAAGCTGTCTCGATAGGAAGCTTGAGAGCGTTGATCGAGTACCTAGAAGAAGTAATCGGAACCCTCGCATCTGTATCACCACTACATAATCAAGATACAAGCAATCATGAGTTGATCATAATTTCTTAATTATCTAGAGTGATAAAACATGTCAGTATAATGCTTGCCTGTATACCCAAAGCCGTTGGCCGTTTTCAATCAGATATTTGATTATTGGCAGGATGGTAACCGCACTATCGGTCCAGCCCGGGATAACATCACTGAATGTTTTTTCATAAGCATTTTGCAGTCAGTTTTTAAGTTATCATAACATGATTCATATTAGTGTAGAGGATTTGTTATATACTATACCTGCAATAATCCCATGATGTAGGTTTCACATGCAATGCCTTTTGCACCATGGAGTCATTGAGATAGAAGTTAAGGATAAATTTCCAGCATGGATCAAAATTGTTAATCTGAAATGAAAATTTTAAATTTCATTCTATCTTGATTTCAAGTAGTGCTACATATAATCATTGGTTATGGAATGTAATAGCGGCCTTACGGAACCAGGGATTGTGGAGGTATTTCTTTGATTAGGGGTCAAGCAAATGGGTGCATAGATGTCATATGCATCAATATCTCCCATCTCATCAAAAGCTTTGTTTGTAACATTGTCACACATGGCAGATGAAGAATTACTAGCAAAGTCACAGTATTTGAAGATGGCATCATGTGTCTCATCTGAATTTAGAGCATGAGTCCACAAATGATCAAATAATCCTTTTGAACATGTTTCATCATCAATCCATGCATTTCCTATCTGTAGATTTTACATACCAACAATTTTCATGTGTTTAGAGAACAAGCAGTATTTTAGCGAAAAAGAAAGTTGGGACTGCTATTGTCGACAAATGAGTAACAATTTGGATTATTAAAATCCAATTTGTCTAGAAAAAAACATGGGTCAACATGTTTATTTTGGTGATTTTCCCGTATAAATTTGCAAAGTTTGTTCAAGAATTAAAGATGGGTTGATGAAGTAAACATACAGCAATCCCTTTGATATTAACAATTGTCTGGTTTGTTTTCTTGTTGTTGAGAATAATGGTGTATGCAAGTTGAGGAACATAATGCCCGGCATAGCTTTCTCCGGATATGTAGAAATCACGAGTTTTGTACTGAGGGAATCTCTCAAGCCAATTAACAAGAAAAACATAAGCATCAGCGGCAGTGTTCTTGTCACCGGCATGATTATAATCAGAACTTGTGTTTGAATATGAGAAGCCAACTCCGGCAGGGGACTCAAGAAACAACATATTTGCAACTGCACAAAAAGTTCATTTTGTGTTTATATTAAATGGTTGTTTTCTAATACGTCCGGAATAAAAAGTTGAAGAACATCTAACCGTTGCTCCATGCATAATCATTCGTGAAGAGTGTTTTCCCATCACTATTGATCCGGAATGGTCCTAGTTCGGAGAAGGCTCCAATCATGGAAGAACATCCAGGTCCTGTTAAACCATAGCAATTGGATTGATGTTATTTGACAAAAATTATTGAAGAGAAGTTGAAAGTGTTAGTTCTTGATTCATCTACTGTTGTCATTTTACAACTCTCTTTGAAGTTTCTAGTTAGATTGTAAAGGCACATGGTGATATGTACTTTTGTGCTAGATTGTTATTGTTATTTGACGTCGAGCCGGTTAACCTTTCAACGGTTTTTTTTTCTTTTTTTATTATTTCTTATTTTTTTATGTGGTTTTTCAAAGTTGTGTTTGTATCTTTTGAAAAAAAACCACCATAATACCCACAACGAGTCTTGTACGGAGTGCTTGTCATTTCACACAAATCAAAATGTTGCGAAATTTCTCGGTTTCTATTCATAGTAAGGATTTGAACCGTGGTGTTATTTGAAGATGCACAAGACTAACACAAGATTGTCCACTTGATAATGTCATTTCAGCGTTTTATGAACGTGTAAGAGAATACATAACGTTTTTGAGATTTAAGAGAGTAAACAACATTTTTGAGTGTTAGAGGTTTTGCTAGGACCTCCGATACGTATTTATACTAACATATGAGCGGCAAAACGGTGAAAAAAAAACCTCTAAAACGGTTAAAGATCGATCCCAACGGCTATATTGTTTTTCTACCAGCTAGAACTACATGGTTTGTCAAACTGGTTTGGGACATAACTTGTTTGTGCGCTGAAATGGAAACCTACCATATCAAACTGGCACGCCTATATCGGTTTCCAACTGGTTTTACAAGAACCATTTTGGAAGGTAAACCCGGCCAGGTTAGGAACCGGTTCGTTCACGAACCAGTTTTCGTTTCTACGTCTATAGCTACATGATAAAGATGCAATAAATAAACATTAAGGTACGGAATTACCTCCATTTAGCCACAAAACCAAT
The DNA here is from genome assembly GCA_039602395.1 of Deinandra increscens subsp. villosa. Classification (NCBI taxonomy): domain Eukaryota; kingdom Viridiplantae; phylum Streptophyta; class Magnoliopsida; order Asterales; family Asteraceae; genus Deinandra; species Deinandra increscens. The sequence goes on from JBCNJP010000008.1 coordinate 49,335,072, forward strand.
GGTTTAGATGCAGAATCAGTGGGAGACTCAACAAAATAATAAAAAAGAGCCCTGCCAGCAGTGGGATTAACCGTAACATATCCGGAGTACTGATTAATATCGGCACCTGCAGGTTGGCCTGGCAACGCCACAATCTTGTCAAGCTGTGCCAGGCCGTCCTGAGGTGCAATGTAAACCGGAGAATACTCATCAGTCGCTTCATCTAACAAATTCCATGTATTAAGAACATCTGAGTTTCTTGATCTTTTTGATTTTAGCAACTCAAAAAGCTTGTTTGCTTGAATATCTGCATTGCTTAATGCAAACAAGGCAAAAAAGCAAAATATTGCTAAAGGTTTTATCATCATGTTGTTTATTTTCTAGTTGCACTAGATTCCTTATTGTTTATATATATAGTATACTCGGCCGTTATGTCTTAGGGACTCTTTTATCCTGTTCTTAACGATGAGTACGAAAGAAATATTTGGGAGAAACTGTTAAATGCTCATTTTTTAAGTACCTAATGCAGGCCGTTTTTGTATTATATTCGATAAAATGAAATGATGCTTTGGACAGCTTGATTCTTGCCATATGTGGTGAAATGGTCTCAAGATAACAAAATCCTGTTTTACATGATTAAAAACATTGATGGAAAACATGAGGGCGTTTTATATTTTATTTTACCTTTTTTTTTAAGAACAATCTATACTACTTCTACTTCAATATTTATTTCGGTAGGTTTGAACTTATGACTTCTTTCAAATAGACAAATAGTATTTCAAAAATATAAAGTCTCTCCCATTAAACTACCAAATGATATATGCTATTAACTTCAAGGAAACGATACAAGAGAAAAGTACAAACCCTACTATGCTATCTTTAACAAACAACCATGGGCGGAGCTTTTAAGGGCTCCGGCCTCCTCTCTTTTTCGCTCAAAAGTGTGAATTTTATTTCATCTGAAAATTATATATATATTGAATCGGTTGAACCCATTGTTTTTTAGATCAGAAGTGTAAATTTATACGTATTGACTTTCGATCCCCTTAAATAAGTGTTTAAGCTCCGTTACGGTAAAGCAAGTGACTTGAAAAACCAAGCTAGTACAAATCTTAAAAAAATGAAAACAAAACTTAATAACTAAGACTCCTTATTAGGCTTTTAGGCCTCCAACTTTGAACATTAATAGATTCTCCCCTTTTGTGGATCAAGTTACATTAAGACTATCCGGTAAATTCCCACACAACCACACAACCACACAACATGGGAAGGAACACCCCACACCCCCACTCAGCCACGTCAAAATCGCCCCCCATGTGGTCTGATCAATGCAGCAACCCACTAACCCATTTGTCAATTTATCCCCTTGATATTACCTCTTTTTCTTTTTTCTTTTTTAACAACCAATAAACAAAGCTCTAACTCATGACCAACTAGGCAAACGAAGCTCCTTACAGGAGCTCGAGCGACCAGTATATAGGGTTGTTAAAAAGCTCGTGGCTCGAAGCTTGCTCGAAAATAGCTCGAAAGTAGCTTGCTCGATGGTGGCTCGGTTTGTAACCGAGCCGAGCCAAGCCAGCTCGGTTTGTAAATGAGCCGAGCACGAGCCAGGGTGGCTCGGCTCGTAGCTCGCTCGGTTTTGGGTCGTTAGCTCGTTCATTAGCTCCATTTTATTTACCTCAATTTTAATTTTATATATAATATTTAAATATATATATAAGCTCATTTTACATAGAGCCCAAACAAAAATAACTCATGCTTTATACCCTAAATCCCTAAGTATAGATCAGTTTACATCTCAAAACCATTGCCACCTCTCAATTGTTGCTTTTAAAACCATTCCAGTAGCTTCTCCGAGAATCCGAATACTTACTACAGGCTCAAATCGCAAGTTGCAGGCACCGCCACATAGCATACCACTGGCTCCGCCTACCATCATCAAGCTATGTTCAATCCATTTAATCATCATCAAAGCTTATCTTATCAAATCATATGCTTTTTATCGCCCAATCGCAACTTGCAGGCAGAGCTACAACCACCATCTACCACAGTATAGCATCGCCTACCACCATATCTGACTCGTAGCCAATGCCTAACACCATCAGGTATCTTTAGTTCATTTAGTTTAGCGAATGTATTCTATTAAGTGATATAGTGAATGTTTGGATGGTTTTGAACTGATAATTTAGCGAATGTCTTCTTTAGTTCATTTAATTTAGCAAATATAGAGTAAACTTCGTTTTTAGTCCCCAACGTTTGCACATTTTAACAATTTTAGTCCCAACTTTTTGAAAATCCCAATTTAGTGTCTCACATTTCATTTTCTTTTCAATTTTGGTTACAACGTTAAAAACCATTTAAAGAGCCGTTAGACTACCCTCACATGGTCTCCACGTGAGGGATATTTTTGTTATTTCCGTTTTTTAAAGTATGAGTTAAAACAAACGGAAATGACAAAAGTACACCTCATGTGGGGAGCACATGATGCCAGTCTAACGGCTCTTTAAACAACTGTTAACGTTGAGACCAAAATTAAAAAAAAATGAAATGTGAGACACTAAATTGGGATTTTTAAAAAGTTGGGACTAAAATTGTTAAAATGTGCAAACGTTGAGGACTAAAAACGAAGTTTACTCTATCTTCTATTAGCGAATGTTTTCCATAAAGTGAACTCATATGAAATTCAATGGCTTAACAGATATTATATTTTGTATTTGTTGGACTTCATCAACATTTATCTTGTAGTTGTTACCTTGTTGGACTTGATGTATGATGTATTCTGTACTTGTTGGACCTAATACCGACTAGTGTCATGTATGTGTTGCTTAAGATTTCATGCGTTAAACCATTTTACTTTAATGTTTTGTCTAAGATTTCATTATAAGATAAGTCAAAACCAAGCCAACTCGGCTCGACTCAGTTTGAAACCAAGCCAAGCTTGAGCTCAAAATTTCAACTCGGTTTAGAATCCGAGCCAAGTCAAGCCAGCTCGGTTTAGAATTCAAGCTGAGCCCGAGCCAACCCTGGCTTAGCTCAGCTGATGAACAACCCTAGCAGCATATGAACTCATTTTAACAAAAACCCACATCCGCATGCGGACATATGGTAAAACTTGTTACTCTTAGGGATCGAACTTCTGATCTTTCAGTCCCGAGTCTTTCCCTTCTCGACATACCATTCGGCCAAATAATCGATGATTTTAATAATCTACTAAAACGGTTATCACTCTACCCCCTAAAAAGGATATATTACCATTTTATATTAAAAAAATAATTTTTAATCTTATTAATACACACTTATTTTTATATTCATTTAACATAACATTCTCAAAATCTCTCTAAGTTCTATCTATTTTCTTCTCAGACACTTACAAAAAATCTTCAAAATGGATAATAACTGACCAAGAGCTTCGTTCCAAATTCCTAGTGACGGATATACGCCGGTAAACGACCCGTTGATTTTTGTTTGGTTTCAACAACAATTCTAACCAAACTAACAATAATTTCAACACTTCCAATGAAATCAAAGTTTTACCGATTTTCAACCATTCCTTGATTCGTAACCTATTCCCGACTCATAGTCTTCATATCTCAACTAAATCCGAAACACAACTTTCACCACCGAAAAAAATCCAAAAAAAAAAAAAAACAACAACTATCAAAACCTCAACCCTCAATTGCTCCTCAACGTTGAGTGTTGGTTGAAGAGGATTTTGTATAATGAAGCTATAATCATCTAACCGATTGAGAGAATTGTTTACAAGTGTTAATGATCAGTTGACACAAGTTCAGGGGCTATGTAACATTCCAAAAATTTTCATGATTTAAATTTCCCGTCAACGTCCATTTACATAAATTATTGTAGCTAAAAATTTAACCCCTAAAATTGTAGTATTTACTTTATGTAAATTATGGGGTTTAATGGGTAAATTTAAGTTTTTGGTTGAAATATAAACAGTTAACTAAATAGAGGGGTCAGAATTGAATATAACCTAATCTAGAATTAATAAAAGAGAGAAAAGGAAAAGGGGGAGGTCGTGAATATGACCTGGAGATCGAACTCCCTCCCCTTTCATCTTTGCTCCCCACAAATTCTGCAATCCTAGTGATTCAAGCTGCGATTTTGGCATGCAATCTTGGTTTTGAAGTTGTTAATCACCCCTCATCATCATTATTGAGTCAAGTAAGTAAAACCCTTTGAACCTATCATGTGTAGGTCACGAAATTTAGACCTAAAATCTGCAAATTCTTGATATTGTGTGAGTCCTATGGTGTTAGGAACTTCATATGTTGCCTAAATCTCTAATTTGATTGTGAATTGGTGAAGTAGTCACCAATTTCTTATACTTGAACTTTCATGTTAAATGACCACATATGATGTGCATGAACTTACTTCCATTGCTTGAATTCTTGTGTAAGTTTGGTGTTAATGTTGGATATTATGTGTCCTGACCCGACAAATCTTGAACCCGACCCGGTTACGACCCGTAAGAGTTACACCGGGTGCAACGAACTCTAAACCCGCTTAAGAGTTAACCGGTAAAAGAAACGGAAACGTTTGATTATATATATTATTTATAATAGTTATAAATAATTAATAATCAATAATATTATTATTACCGGCTTAATAATAAAGGGTGAACGATATTTAAATAAAAGTGGTTTTATTTTAAATTCACGGTCGAGCTATTCGTTATTGAAATATTTTCTAACATTAGCTCGTGGGCTCGCGTACGAGATGGGCTTTATATTCGAGAGGGGCCCGTCGCTAATTATTAATCACCTAATAATTGTCGACGGCAGAAAAAGAAAAAAGGAGAATAATTCTCCTTCGATTTTCCTCTCGCAGAATCCCCAAAAACAAAACGGCCGAAGCCGTTTTTTCGCCGTTTCGCCGATCGCCGCCACCGCTTGACTCGGTGGTCATCTTCGCACCACCATAACTTGGTGGTGGTTGCTAGTCAGGGTGCTCCGTTAGTCAACGCCCGTAGACCGCCTTACGGTCTAGAGATCGCCGCCTCGTACGCCTTGATCCGCCGCTCGGTTCGCCACCAATCACCGCCGCAAAACCCGCCGATCACCACCGTGGAACTCGCCGCCGCCGCCGCCGCTGCCACCGTCCGCCGTCGTCACCCGCCACCACTACCGCCGCTCGCCTGCCGTCGCTGGACCGTCGACTGTCGACGCGAGCCCGACGCCTTTCGCCGTGAGCCGTCTCCGGTTGCAATCAGATCTGAATCTGATTGATCTCGTAGTCTCGCGAGACGGGACGTCTGTCAAGACGTACTCTCGCGATGCGTAATGACCACGTGTCATAAACGCCGTCCCGTAGGGGTACGCGACACCGGACCACGAGAATCATCGCGATACGCGACAACCGTTTGAGACCGAAAGTGGTTCGTTCTGTTTCAACCTAGCGCTCGTTCGTTGAAACTCGGTGTCTCGAACGTTTGTTCAACACCGCCAAGGTATATCTAAACTCGCTATTAGTTTAGATTATTTATTTATATTTCTGTGTTTGCGTGTTCGGTAATCGGATCCTGTTGCGTACTGGTATTTGTGTTATTTGATTAATTAGTTTTAATATATATATAATTTGTTATATATATATATATATATATATTTTATTCCGCTGCGTTATAGAATTAATTATATATTAATTCGGTAAACTCTTTTATAAACTATTAATCTATCGGTCACGTAATTTTTAAAATATGTCACCGGGCGACCCGAATACCACTGCCAAATCCCAACAGTGGTATCAGAGCCTTGATTACCACGCGCAAATCGGAACCGGTCGATTTTAAACCGGTGGATTCGCAAACTGGGGTTAAACGCCCGAAAGTTGCGAATCAGATTTTATTTGTATTGCATAATTAAATTGCATTTTGGTCAACTTTATTTTGACCAATTAAAATTGCAATTTGTTTTGATTGTGTTTTATATGTATTCGGCCCGACCCTTGTTTGACTGTTGCTTGATTATTTTACTGTTATGGTTTGGCCCTTGTTTTGGCCCATTATTATAATAGTTTAGATTTTGGGTTGGCCCACATTTTTGGGTTCAAAATTGTAATTAGGTTTTTCCTTTTACGATATCTTCTACTTTGGCAAAAGTTGTCATCAAGAAGACCCGAAGATCCAATCGATGTCAAGAGGCGTCTTGAGGTCAGTGGGAGCTTACTAAACCTGCACGCTACATGAAGATGTCTGCCTTGTGGTTGTTTTATACTTTTGTCCCGTGACCCATTTGGTCTCGCTAAAAGGCTCTAGCAAGACCAAAACCCTAATGGCCGAATACATATTCGTTTTGCTTGTTTTGGTTGTTTGGTTTAAAGTCGTATTACACACCAACTAAAACACCGAAATCCTTTTAAAATGGTTTTAAAACTGAGAATACAATCTATAGGTTACAAGTTCTAAAAGCCTTTACAACTTGACCTAAATTTTAATGTAACCACCTTAATGAGTTTTTCTTTGAAAATTTTCAAACTTTATAAAACTCAATCAAACTTAATAAGTCGTTTATTAACTTTTGACTGGTTACATAACTCGCGACAACCTAGTTGTATTTTTACATAATAGGTTATTTAAAATGAATGTCCCGAGTGATGATAGGGTTTATCGGTTGCGTCCAACGATCACCAATATTAAAATTGATTTTAATATCCCTATCTGGTAATTAAAAAAACTGATAGTTCGTGCCATCCCATCTCAAGTCGAACTTGGAACGTATTTACCGGAGCATCAGTGTTGGAGTATTTCAACACCGCACTTGGTGCCGAGGGTACCTTCTGAGGCGAGGACATTGGAGTATTTCAACACCGTGTCCGTCGCATCGACCATTTAGGATTACTATCGCTTTAGACGTATATGTTCGTAGTGTTGGAGTATTTCAACACCGCGCTACGGATGTGTATTGCTGAAGTGGGCACGGATGAGGTTAAACGTATCGCAAAATATACAAGTATGTATATAGCGGCCTCATATCGAGAGTTGTGACTGTGATTTCGCAATTGACACCCGCTGTCATTTTGGTTACACAAATTTGCTCCTGAGGCTCATTTGGCGGTCTCAAGTAAACTTGTCTAATCGAATTCTCAATTTTCTTATAAAATAAATCTTACCAATTTATAATAAGAAAATACTCTACATCGAAAATACTAATGTATTGTGCTTTGCTTATCATTTCATAATGGCTAATGAAAACAAATCCCTTCTCCCTTTTAAATCAGTCCTCCAGTAGGACAAATCAAATAACACCAACTTTCATCTTGTTGAAACAAACTCAGAAGATGTTCTGACATTCTTTCACAAACTCTATGTCTTGAAGAGCCCAATCGCCGTAGTTGTGTTCCTTATAGGAATACAACGCGCCTGGATTAAATAACATAATACTAACACCTCTAAGGTAGATAATATTATGCAGGCTCGCATATTTCCTGATAGTCAGCAAAATGCAAGACTTGAGTATCAATGACATAACAAACAAGCTTAACTGCATGTTTTCGTTTCTATATGGAGAAGAGCTCCATGCAAGGCTCTTCTCTGTAGGACCATGTCATTAAGATGAAAGGGTACCAGTATCACCTGATTCAACTTGGTTACCCCACGAGTATCTGGGCTTATACCTTTTCACTACTATAGAACCAGTAATACTGTGTGCTTTAGTGAAAAGTTCAACCAGTTGATAGCATTATGCTCAATTGACACTTCGTGTGTCATAGGTGATTGCTATTACCAAGAAAAGAGTATCGACTCTAAGGGCAATAAAATGCTGTGATCATTTGGCATCAACGCCCATGGCAAAAGATTTGTACGATCATTGCTGCATCATCATGACAAGCACCAGTGCTCCATGAACAACAAATCGGGTACTATACACTACCCCGTTAAGCTCAAAGAAAATGGAGAACGTTAGACTTCTTTGTTGGTATTCAAACTAATGTTATTAGATTTTCACGAGTATTCCCCAACGCATGCATGCATGCCTTGTAGGAACGTGAAAATAAGAAAAGCTTAAATTGAGGGACACATGATTCGAATTACCCTTTTAGGCCATTTGCTTTCAATCATGTCTTTCACTCCTTGGTTGTATTCAAAACAAGTGGTTGTTTTGACCTAGCTCGTCTGGGATTAATACTTTGCTTTTCACTGATTTTATATCAGACTAATAACATAAGTTAATGTTTCTTTATGAAACATACCTGGTTCTAATGATTCTTGTTTGTGACTTATTCGTGTAAGCAAGACATGCGTAAAAGGATACGCCCCAACTGGACCCTATGATCCACCATGGGATTAAGTTTCCTGATACGTGTCGTGCTTTCACAAACTCACAACCAAATCCTTCACTCATTCGAGTGAACTGTTAAATGTTCTTTCTAAGGCTTAGACACTCTTGTGTTGGCAAACCTAAAAGAACCATATAACAAGAATCATAAAAGTTACTTCATAACTATGACGGTAGTCATAGTAAATATGCTTATGGTTATAAGCATCAATGAAAATTCTTGAGTTGTACAAGAACATTTCAAAATGAAGTCAAAGAACCAGCTTTACAAATACGATCACAATTCTAAGTCTGATCGTAATAAAGAATACCTAAGCTTGACGAACCCTAAAATCATCTTAAGATATGTGAAAGATTTTTCACTAATCTGGTCCTACGTGCTCAGCCTTGGCCTGAGCACATGATAGGAATCAAACGATGCTTGTCAACGCTTGAAAGATGATATATAGGAAGTATTTGCCATACACGCCCTTATTGAGTATCACTCTCTTCATCACCACTCGCTTGATAGATCTAGTATCGAATGTCTTTTGACAATGAGAATTTATTCTCGTTAGATACTACATATAACAATGGATACTACTTCCACCATCCATATGGAATTCTAATTCCACGCAGAAGATAGAAAGTTGTGTTCTAGCTTCTGAAATGGAAGGTTAAGTTCCCAAGTTATTTAACTGGAACTAGAAGTAAAGGACGGTGATCTTGAAGTGGTTCAAGAGTCACAAATCCATTGTTCGCATATTTCCTGACCAACAAAAGTTTGTTGCATTAAACAGGAAATACATATTTAAACACACTTGCAAATTCAAAATTGCAATATCAGATCTTGAATCTGAGAATGGCTTAATGCCATAATTTGAAGTGTTTACATAAAGGCTAGTGGGAGCACTCTTTCAATCCTCACCCGTATGACGATGATATACTGAAAGATAGAATAAAATCCTTATGTGATTATACATAATGTGGATTTTATGGTACAAAGAATTTAAAAGAAGTTTCTTAATGGATAGAGATCCACAGCTATAAGCAACTTATGGGGCAATATAATCACACCTTGAATATGTGATTAAACAAAGATGTCACTGTACAGAGCTACATTAATGACATCGAAAGGGAGAGATCGCTGTACAGAGTTACACTGAGGTTGTCACTGTACAGGGTTACACTATGGACACCAAAAGGGAAAAATCAATGTACGCAAGTTATATTGATATTGTGAATTGTTGAACACAATACACTTAGTTGCATTGGTATTAACATTCACCATGTAGAAATACACTACTACAAGTTTTCATGATTGAACAAGACACCTCTTGCTCATAATAAAGATTTTATATTGTGGCAGATTCCACAACTAAATCTAAATTAATTAGCCAACTCACGTGACATTAAACTGCTGCTTGTCTGAAAGGTTCAGAAGGATTCTTGACATGGTTAGAGTTTTAACCAAACAAGACATTGTGATCACACAGTAACAATGGTGAATACCAAGGATCACTATGATCACAAAACCAGCACACTTTGAGGAAATTCCACTATTCAGAGAAATACTGGAACAATGAAATATTGGATAACCAAAATTATAGCACATTTCAAAACCTGGTCGGTAAAACAATGAATTGCAAGACTCATTAACCTCATACTAATGATGTTCGACCAATATACACTACATGTATGTTTTGAACTAGTATTTGGATGTACGAACTCTAACAGTTATACATTATCATCCGGCTTCCTCTAAAGGATTAGATGTAAAGCTAGATTCTATAACTGTGTTCGATTTTAATACGTTTAAATCCGTGAATAAATGCATATTATTCCACACAGTCGATCAGAATCGTGGACACGAATCTGAAGTAAGACTACTTATGACTTTGGACTCAAGACATTGACGATCCAAACTCACATGCATTATTTCATAATGATGCTGAGGAATAGATGTATTATTCTAAATTGTCCGTAGTCGTTCAGACTCGTGGGAACGAATCTGAGGTAAGACTATTCTGACTCTGGACTCAATGGTTGACAATCCAGACTCACAGACCTCATTGGGGAATGACGTTGGACGTAACTCGCATCAAACCATCTTCATGGATTCAATCATAAGATGGATTTGATTAATGGTATACTCATTAATATCCTTAGACCTGAGATACATGAGCGACCTCCCCTTTACCAAAGGTTGTTCTTTGATTGTAGCTTAACGCTGTCGCGTAACTGCCAGTCATAACGGCTACTTTTGGGAATGGATCTGAAGTTCAGTGGGAGCTGTATGTAGTCGATATGGGATTCTGTACTCTTGCACTAATCATGCAACAGCTAGACATCGTGGCGCCCTCGTTGATTCCAAGTGTAAAGTGTAAGGCCTTACCCAAACCTACTGTGTGTTTGTTTTGGACCACTTCGAATCTATATCGAGAAACATAATGATTGAACATTAGATGAGAATGAATTAAATCCATGTCCATCGTTCAATTGATGTCATATACGGAAGGGATACAATGACTTCAAATTACCACAAGTCTAATATCAGTTGCTTGACAACAGATATGCCTTGGTTGTTGACTTGAAGTGTCATAACTGGTTGGGACAGTCATGTGTAGCTAGAGCACCTCTGTCTGTTTCTTAGATCTTGTCGCGATCAGTCCAAGTGGGAGACTGTTGGATATTATGTGTCCTGACCCGACAAATCTTGAACCCGACCCGGTTACGACCCGTAAGAGTTACACCGGGTGCAACGAACTCTAAACCCGCTTAAGAGTTAACCGGTAAAAGAAACGGAAACGTTTGATTATATATATTATTTATAATAGTTATAAATAATTAATAATCAATAATATTATTATTACCGGCTTAATAATAAAGGGTGAACGATATTTAAATAAAAGTGGTTTTATTTTAAATTCACGGTCGAGCTATTCGTTATTGAAATATTTTCTAACATTAGCTCATGGGCTCGCGTACGAGATGGGCTTTATATTAGAGAGGGGCCCGTCGCTAATTATTAATCACCTAATAATTGTCGACGGCCAGAAAAAGAAAAAAGGAGAATAATTCTCCTTCGATTTTCCTCTCGCAGAATCCCCAAAAACAAAACGGCCGAAGCCGTTTTTTCGCCGTTTCGCCGATCGCCGCCACCGCTTGACTCGGTGGTCATCTTCGCACCACCATAACTTGGTGGTGGTTGCTAGTCAGGGTGCTCCGTCAGTCAACGCCCGTAGACCGCCTTACGGTCTAGAGATCGCCGCCTCGTACGCCTTGATCCGCCGCTCGGTTCGCCGCCAATCACCGCCGCAAAACCCGCCGATCACCACCGTGGAACTCGCCGCCGCCGACGCCGCCGCTGCCACCGTCCGCCGTCGTCACCCGCCACCACTACCGCCGCTCGCCTGCCGTCGCTGGACCGTCGACTGTCGACGCGAGCCCGACGCCTTTCGCCGTGAGCCGTCTCCGGTTGCAATCAGATCTGAATTTGATTGATCTCGTAGTCTCGCGAGACGGGACGTCTGTCAAGACGTACTCTCGCGATGCGTAATGACCACGTGTCATAAACGCCGTCCCGTAGGGGTACGCGACACCGGACCACGAGAATCATCGCGATACGCGACAACCGTTTGAGACCGAAAGTGGTTCGTTCCGTTTCAACCTAGCGCTCGTTCGTTGAAACTCGGTGTCTCGAACGTTTGTTCAACACCGCCAAGGTATATCTAAACTCGCTATTAGTTTAGATTATTTATTTATATTTCTGTGTTTGCGTGTTCGGTAATCGGATCCTGTTGCGTACTGGTATTTGTGTTATTTGATTAATTAGTTTTAATATATATATAATTTGTTATATATATATATATATATATATATTTTATTCCGCTGCGTTATAGAATTAATTATATATTAATTCGGTAAACTCTTTTATAAACTATTAATCTATCGGTCACGTAATTTTTAAAATATGTCACCGGGCGACCCGAATACCACTGCCAAATCCCAACAGTTAAATGGTAAATTGATAATGGGTTGGTGATGGATTTCACCAACAATATGTTAAAAAGGGAAAAAGGGAGGTTCAAGAGATTAGTTAACATGTGTGTATACAAGTATGCACACAAGGTGTTTGTTAAAATACCAAAGAGAGTCAAAATGTGAGCAAGACAATTGAAATTGCTAGAATTGATATTGAATGGTCATAGGGAACTACAAGTTCATAAAAATTGAACTAACTTGATGATATTAGGTGCATTAGATAGCATGGTTAATGTATACCTCTAGTCGCCATGTTAATGTTAATAAATTCATGTGGCTAGATGTAGACTTGTTATAAATTCTTGGTTGCCTTCCATGTGAATTTGTAAATATGTATGTGTAGCATAGGATCATATTATGGAAATGTGGTAAAAGTGCTACTATGATCAAGGTCCTAACATAGTTGGTGACCCATTAGGCAATCAAGGTGATCAAGGAAGCAATTCCGATGCAAGTGGAGTTGGAGGCTCTAGTTCACGAGGTAACATTATTTATGTTACATGTAGTAGATATGTAAATGTGTAATTACACACAAATGGGACAAACTATGAATTATGTAAATGGGTGACGAATGGTTCTATGAACCGTGAAACCCAATGGCAAAAAGGTTCTCCAAATGACCAATTTGACCACAGGAAAGATTCGGATGAATCATATAACGAATGAAAGTTACAAGGGGCGAAAATGGGCTTATAGAGCCTACGCCAAGTAACAAGAGAAAGGAAATCATTAATGGTTATAGAACCATAGATTCCAAGGCTTATCGTGGTCAAATTAGGCATTTGGGGTAAACCAAAGGCAAGGACCCGTCTTAACGGGTCAAATAAGAAACACGGATCATTTGGATATCAACTAAAAGGATTAGGTGAACTGTAGGTCCAGAAAATCAACCAACCACGGTATCGATATCACAAACGAGTGCGGAATCCTCGTAAGTGATTGATTCGAGATGAAGAGAACACAAGAATACGACGATTAAAACAATAAATACTTGATCTTTGCACACAAGATGAACTTGTCAGGTACAAGATAAGAAATCGTAAACTCTGTCTCTCGGGTTTACGATCGTGAACAACTAGAATGAGCAACCCCCAAATGGTGAACTCATGGGGTATATATAGTCCCCCATTGGGTTTACTATTGGGCCCCTTCTTGATCATAAACCCAATAGTAAACCCAAGCCCAACCATAAACTAGCCTACTAATCTAATTAAACCCTCTAAGCCCAGTCCAACATATTTAATATTACAAGCCTCATAATCTAGCCTCTACAATCTTCCCCTAGGCTTGTGATATTAAATGTCTTCGATCTTTGAAAATCTTCTTCTTGATTGGCTGGCAAAGATGCTGATGAAGATTCTTTCCGCAGAAATCTTCATTGGGTTTCATAACGGGCACTTGGGACTTCCTCTTGATCAGCATCAGCTCGAACTTCTTGAAATGAACAAGTTAATGAGATGGAGGATTCTGAATGACTTGCTTCTTTTGAAAGAACTGGTTCTTGCTGAATCTTCGGTAACTGTCTTGAGTCTCTAAAAATTAGAGGGTAAATTTTGAAAACCTCCTAACTTTGGAGAACTTGATTGTTGATCTTCAAACATCATGATCTCTGACTGCTCTCTGTATCATTTTCTTTTTCAAAGATTTGACTTGAAATCTTCAGCTTCCCCTAAACTTGTGAGCATTTTCTTTGAAAACCATTGAAGCTTTTGAAAACTTGTAAAGACACCAACAACTTCCCCTGAACAGTTGCTTATTCAGATGGAAGTCTTGTCCGGCTGGTTCTTTAACTTTGAGCAGCAGTAGCATCAACAGCATCTTTCTATCATCAACCTGTCTGACACACATTTGAAAAAATATACTCGACCAGACATTTGATGACCGGTCTTTGGGTTAGAAGGTAATTATCATCTGTTCAGTTGATTCAAATTAATATAATTTTAACCAAAAACCCTAATATAGATTTTGGTTTTCTATAAAGCTTCCCCTGAACCCAAGACCTCTAAAGACTTCCCCTTAGCTGATAACTTCCCCTCAGCTAAGGACTTCCCCTGAGATAATACATATTATCTTCGAGTTCCCTTCAGATACTATGTATTATGGAAGTCTTTTCATTAGATAATAAGTATCATCCTCGACTTCCCTTTGGATAATACTTATTATCCCCTCTCCTTCCCCTAAAAATTTGTCAAGATCTGACGGAGGAAGTCTTTTCCATTAGATAATAAGTATCATCCTCGAGTTCCCTTCGGATAACACTTATTATCCCATACTCCTTCCCCTAAAAATTTGGCAAGATCTGTCGGGGGCATATTGTCATGCATTAAAACCCATGAAAAACACATTTTGACTTCTCAAATCAACCTGGCCAAGACGAAAACACACCAAAAAGAACTTAACGACTCACACACGAAATATAAAAATAAACAACTACTTACCAATATCAAACATGAGTTTGAGAAAGTTTACAAGGGATCAAACCGTATGAATCTGACTGAGGAACCCTTTTCAGCTTCAGTTACTCAACTAGTCCAGGTGATTGCCGGTATGTTTGTCCGCTTTAAACTCAAACCCGTTTAATCCCAACCGAATGCGTCATGCTTAATATAGTACATTATTACCGTCATGTTTAATTGTCCCCACACCCAAGCGTACACAGCAAAACCTACCCAACCTCAGAGTTTATTGAGGATTCACAAACCCCCAACTTGAGGAACCATGAACCACGGCTATGACTACCACTTATTTTCATTAACCATCAATTGGTGATCAGGTCGGCCGCTAAGCACGCAAAGAAGACCAACTGAGTGATTATTTTTTCATTTTTTTCATTTCTTTTTCTTTTCTTTTTCTTTTCTTTTTCTTTTCTTTTTATTATGTGGTGTAGTCAAGACATGGCGTGTGAGAGAGTGAATACTAGGTAATTACCACTCTCAACCCATTTTTGCCGGGACTCAGTCTTTTAAACCATGCAAATTGGGATGGGAAACTAAACATATATATCTTTTAAGTTCACTGCACTTTCATTGGAGGTCATAAGTTTAGGTCGAGCCTACCGAGCATATCACCGTGGAGCTTGCCTTTCACTTCCGCCTTACGCGTGTCAGCCATCTCCAACCCGAACATTCATTTTACTTCCCCTAAACTTCTCAAAACAAGACACAAACAATTAAAAATTGAAAAGCACACTATTTTTTAGGGGTCAACTTTTTCTTCATCTTTACATTTCTTCCTCTTGCTTTTTGATTTTTGATGTCACAATCTTGTGAACATCATTTTTCAGTTTTTTTTAAATAAAAATAAAACAAACAAACACACTTAAAAAGAACAAAACACAAAATTTTGAAGATATCTGGCCAAGCTAACTTTCAAAGTATTGATTTGAAAATTTTGAGAAAATTGGGTTTCATGACATACACACTTCATTGCATTTGAAGTCAAACACATAATCAATCAACAGCTTAATTGAAACTTTAATGAAATAGGTTTGACTCAAAAGACCTTTTGTTGTCTCATCATTCAAACAACCAAGTTAAGAACAATACCTTTCATGCTGATTTTGACATTTTACCTCTCAAAGAGACATACCTTCCATTGTATAGATTACTTGACATGACATGAAGATACGCCTCCTAAACTGTGCCTGGAACAATCACTTATCAACAAACAAATTAGTAATAAAAACGTTAGTGATAATCCTCCTTGATCGTTCCTGCACAGAGTGAGAGATTAGTTAGCTAATGGTACCCAGGCCATTGTTTTTCTGGGTACACCTGAGGAATCAATAAAAGATACTTCTTGTAAGAACATCCCCTTTGAAAAATCAGGAAGTTGGGATGGAACTGCCTTGATTTTTGGTTTCCAAGTTCCAGGTGATTTAACATTTGTTTTAGTCACCTTTGGAGTTGTGACTTTAGGTATTTCAACCTTCTTCGTTTTAGATTCATTTTTTAAAACAGGTTTAGTTACCTTGGGACAGGTAACTTTGGGTTTTTCAAGTTTTGATTGCTTTGAAAATGGTTTCATCACCTTTTTCTGAAAATGTTGGTAACTTGGAAAGTTGTTGTTTTGATTTAAAGATTTTCTTTCAGCTTTGGCAGCACCCCAATGTTGATCAGAGGGTTTAACCTTAGGAGTAACAGTCTTCATTGCCTTAGGTTTATGCACCATCATCGGCTTAGACTTCACAGACTCCTGAGATGAAACCCTTTGAGTTTTCGGATAATAAGGTTCATAAGGGCGATAAAGACAGTTTCTAGCAATATGACCAACGATGCCACAATTGAAGCAAGTCTGCTTCTTTAGATAGAAGTCAGACGTGTACCCAATTGTCTTCGGTGGCTGATATGGAGCTGGTTTGCCTTGTGTATGCTTCTTTGGTTTGACTGCAGCTTCAAATTTGACTTTCTGCTGGTTTGTCGAAGCCTGTGTCGAACCTGTCTTTACTGTCTTTGTGCTTCCTTGATTCTTTGACGTTGAAGCACCATTCTTGCAATTACAACAACAACTGCATGATCCAACTGAAGAAATGGGAGACACAGCTACTCCCTTGAGTTTTTCATTCTTCACTCCAGCTGCTGGTTTCATACTCGGATGCTTGATGGTGATATTTGGCCTCTCAACTTTAGGTTCACTTATCACTCCATCGGTTATTCCCTTGAACTTGGAGGAGAAGGATGGTAATTCATATCCTACATCTGGTTCTTGGTCAAACATTGATCCAGATGTCATAAAGATCTTCCCCCTCAGGCCGTGTCGTCAAGATCACCTTCTCCCTTTTGACTTCGTCAATTACTTTGAAGCATGGGGTTTCAATTTTAGGGTATGGTTTCAACTCTATCCCAGCATCATCAGACTTAGAGTTATGACACCTGTCATATTTCTGACACTCAGCATCATTTTCTGATATATCCTTTACTCTCCCTTCACCATAAGTCATGTTTGCTTCATTATCAATTTCTTCATGAGTCAATGGTGTAGTTCCAACCAAGACACTATCAATAGGAGGATCAGCTTCTTTATAATCAGACTCGGTTCGTTCAACTTGATCCTCACTAAGAAGTATTCCTATAATGTCTCTGGGAACTGGTGGAGGAATAATGCTGTTTGCAGACAGAGACTTATCAGACTTTTCTGACCCAAACCCAGTTTTATCTTTCCCAACTTGACCAGTCACAACAGCATGTGACAATTCTTTTCCAGCATCGAGCATTCGCTTATTTCTTTCCTGATTACAATCATACTTGACCCGCAGCTCATCAAATTTTTGTTGCAGTTCAGTTAATTTATGTGTAAGCTCAGATATCTCAATCCTAGCCCGATCATATAAGATAGTCTTCTCCGTTGCTAGCTTCTGATATTTCTCAATGTCTCATTTCTGAGCTTTTACCTTCTCCTCATTCTTTTGCCATCTACCCTTAAAAGAACTCCTCTCGCAATTTATCTCAAATAATTCTATCTGATAATTTTTACAAATTTGCCTAAGTCTAGGAATTATACGAGCACAAGTAGGATTGGGGCATATCTCAGTTTTGTCAACTTCATCTGCGAAAGCATCTTTGTCCTCAAATATATTCTTTTCTTCAACCACTGAACTCATTTTCTTTCTTTAGATATGCAGCCTTTGAAGATTTTGAGGAATCGGCAAAAACGGTAAAAGTACTATTCAAAGAATAGTGTCAAAAACTTAAAACTAAAAAACGGAGGCCTTCGGAGTGGAATTTGCGGGTCCAAACGAGCTCCCCTGGACGTTAGTCGGGGGTAATTCTGGGGCTTGTTGTCACGAACGTCGTGTTAAAATTTGAGCTTCTAACTCCAAACGAGTCAAAAGTTACGTCCGTTTCCGTGAAAGTGTGAAATAGTGACTTTTTGCCGCAAAACCTGTTTCCGATCGTACTCCCTGTTTACGATCGTAATCACCTGTTTATGATCGTAATCACCCGTGGATCGTAAACTCCTCTAGTCATAAACTCCGATAGTAAACTCCGATAGTAAACTCTGATAGTAAACCTTCAAATCTTCAAATCTTCAAAAATTTTTTTTTTTGAAAAAAGCTTGAATCCAATACCGTGAGAACCTCGAATCTGTGATTCTTGGCTCTGATACCAATTGTAAGTCCAGAAAATCAACCAACCACGGTATCGATATCACAAACGAGTGCGGAATCCTCGTAAGTGATTGATTCGAGATGAAGAGAACACAAGAATACGGCGATTAAAACAATAAATACTTGATCTTTGCACACAAGATGAACTTGTGTGACTTTTTGCCGCAAAACCTGTTTCCGATCGTACTCCCTGTTTACGATCGTAATCACCTGTTTATGATCGTAATCACCCGTGGATCGTAAACTCCTCTAGTCATAAACTCCGATAGTAAACTCCGATAGTAAACTCTGATAGTAAACCTTCAAATCTTCAAAAAAAATTTTTTTTTGAAAAAAGCTTGAATCCAATACCGTGAGAACCTCGAATCTGTGATTCTTGGCTCTGATACCAATTGTAAGTCCAGAAAATCAACCAACCACGGTATCGATATCACAAACGAGTGCGGAATCCTCGTAAGTGATTGATTCGAGATGAAGAGAACACAAGAATACGGCGATTAAAACAATAAATACTTGATCTTTGCACACAAGATGAACTTGTCAGGTACAAGATAAGAAATCGTAAACTATGTCTCTCGGGTTTACGATCGTGAACAACTAGAATGAGCAACCCCCAAATGGTGAACTCATGGGGTATATATAGTCCCCCATTGGGTTTACTATTGGGCCCCTTCTTGATCATAAACCCAATAGTAAACCCAAGCCCAACCATAAACTAGCCTACTAATCTAATTAAACCCTCTAAGCCCAGCCCAACATATTTAATATTACAAGCCTCATAATCTAGCCTCTACATTAACCAATGACGAGTAGAATGAAATTATATGATTTGTGTCAATACTTAAGTGTGCTGGTTATATGTAGAACTAGACACATACGAAAGCGTATTATTATTTTGTGTATGCATACAAATGTAATAAGGTCATATTGCTTGCATTATTGTTCCAAGTTGTAAACCATATGCACTGGGTCAATTCCGGATGGTAACTTTTGATAGTTGCCACAAGGAACCTCTTAGCGGGTCAAACGGGTCGGGAGAACCCGGGGTTGGTTATCATAACTTAAACCATGGCTAAGGTATGTAACTGCGTATGCTCTATGCATAAAAATGTGTTTTAGGGACATTCTAAGGGTAGATATAAGGTCCAAACAAGTCTGGTGCAAAACTGATAAAACAGGGGAAGTAGCCAAAATATTGGCTAAGTATGGAACATGCCAAATTTCGGTCAAATCCCTGGAAACTGGGCTCCAAGCGTATCACTTGGAGCTTGTCACACTATAGGCGATACGCCTACTAGTCCAAGCGTATTGCCTAGAAAGTGGGTGGCTCTAGGCGATACGCCTGGAACCCGTGTCCGACTTTACATGTTGTTTTCTATTAATTATGATTTTTCATACTTGTTTATGCACTAGAAACTCACTATAGAAAGTGAGTATGTGAAGGTATGGCGAAAGCTTAAAGGATGCTCATCAAGACTTCAAGAACCGATTCACAAGAATATTTGCTAAACCGTGCCGTATTTTGGTGTATATAAACATGTAAATGGTGTTAACCATAAAGGATGTCAAACTAGTTGATGTGTTTTGTAAAAATTTAGTCACAATAGTGACATTTATGATTGACAAATCAACATTTATGATTGACAAATGTCGGGTGTCGAATCCAACAAATAAAGTAGTAAAGTGAACCAACTACACACTAATAATAGTATGAACGGAAGTAGGATTCGTGTCCTCAGGGATACGGATTAACTTGAGTATACCAAAAACCTCTTAGTACAAATACGATGTTATGAAAATTAATAAAAATGGGGATTTGTGAGTTTTTTAGTGAAAATAAGAAAAATCTAACAGAATGTTGAAACGGCCGTTTTGGATTCCTTCGTGGCCGTTTTGGACTGCTGTGAAAAATTTGTAAAGTTTTTCATTTTTTTGTTTTTTTCTTTTAAGTTGCGAACGATTACGAATTAAAACGTTAACTAAATTATAAAAGATATTTAAATAAGTGATAAAATAATTCCGACACAAGGGTAATTTCTTGGTTTGACTCAACTTACGATCATTAACGGGTATGGTGCAATGATCATCTTTTTAAAATGGTTTGTATCGGTTCTAGACGCCGAGCCGTTCTGGCATCCACTCCATCTAATGTCTAACCAAACGCCGTTCGTTGATTAGAGCCAACCCGCTACTCTAAGCTCGAGCCGTTCTGATCTTAGTGTGCGGGTTGCGGTGATAGAAGAACCGATTATAATCGAGCACACACGCCGTTTGGTATGTTCGACTAGATTATGTGATTCCGTAACAAGTTTAAACTCATAGACAAATTCAAACCTTTATTTGTTCCTCTTTTCAAGATTAAAAACGTTTTGGGATTTTAAAACTTGATGAACTATATTAGATTAATCAACAAAGTGACCAATTTTATTAATAAAACTAATGTATACCGAAAGTTACTTCGGGTTTTAAGAGCAAGAAACACACAAACCAAACCAATCAAAAGTCGAATCTCATACCCATTTCACATAAGCATACGAATCAAAACCAAAGAAATTAAACCCCAATGTCGAAACTATGAGTTATTTAGCCGGATCATGACTAAATCATTTACACAAAACAGAAAATAAAACATAAGAAATAAAACTTACGAAAATAACAAATTAATTGTCTGACTTTGAAAGTTGAAAACAAATGAAATGGAAAAGTTGGGAATTGCTTTTTCTTCTTGAGGGCTACCGTCGAGCTTCTGCCTTCAAATCCCCAAAGTGAGATTGGTATTTATAGCAAACCAAAAAGTAATATCTTGGTAAGTCTCTCAAGCCACCGTCCAAATCTCCAATTGAGATTTGCTCAATCTAAAAAATCTTTTATCCTCCTGATACAAGCCACTTCATAATCTTCATCAAAGATTTAATTGAGATATCTTAAATATTTGTTTCTCTGCCACAAGCCACCGCCCTTTTCTCCCAATAGATGAATTTCATGTTTTCTTATTTTATATTTTCTCTAAACACAAAAGTGAGTTTAATTTTCTCTCAAGTCCACCGTCAAATCCATCTAATTAAGGCTTTTCCCGTTCTTTTTTTTTCTTTTAAATCCATCGATCTCCACATTCATATTTTGATGTTTTTTTTTCTTTTAATTTTTTTTTAGATGGAGTACTCAACTTGGTTAAATTATCATTCAAAGTCCATCGAGAATTCAGCCAACTTCGACGTTTACTACTTAAACCGTGAGTTTAAAATGGATGAGGATCACGTCTTTTCTTTATTAGGCTTCAACTCCTTTCAACGTTCATGGCTATTCATCACGACCGCTTCACACCTACAAAAACAATAACGACCCAAAGTAGATTCCGTTCCACAAAAAACTATAATATGGAAAATATTATGCTAGAAGTGAAACTAATGCGCGAAATGCAATAAAATTATATGCTAAAAATGTAATAAAACATGCCTAAAAATGCAACTAACAAATCTCCCCAAGCTTAAACATTTCTTTGTCCTCAAAGAAGCCAAAAACAAGAATAAACTAAAGCGGAAAGATTAAGAACAAATGAAACAACCATGCAAAATTTTTCTGTCCGCACCCTTCTCGTCCCGAATAAGGTTATGAGCATGAAATCATATTGCTACGTTAACTTCGACCGACATGCGTAGACAAAGCTTTCAAGATTTTCATTGACAACACGTACCCAATTTGCCAGTTATGATCCTCTAACCTCACAACCTTGATTTTGCAACTTCGTTTCATAAGCTTAAGTACATTATGAGGTCAAATAGTTAAGTGTGCCAACACCTCTCTTCACACGGTGGAAACCTTCCTAACCTCAAGGATTATAGAGAGCAAGTGGTCAATTTTTCACCACAATTTATTACAAAAGATGAACAAACATCAAAAGACAAGAGATAGAACAACGAACGATATACTGGCCAATTTTTCGCCATAATTTATTCTCTCTTTTTTTTTCTTTTTTTTTTCTCGTTCTTTTTTTTTCTTTTTTTTAATTTATTTCTTTCTTTTTTTTTCTCTTTTTTTTTTGCTTTCGGGATCGGCTTTCGGATGATCCTTACAAGTAGACATATACTAGACTGAATCAAAATACAAACAAGGCTCTCAACCTATTTCTGCTAGGTCTCGGTTTTCTTATGTGATCCGATCGGCATTAGGCACGAATAGTTTTATCATGTTTCATATGTTGTGAATCTAAGACTATGAGGCACCGGCATAACGGGGTACATATATCTTTTATTACTATCTTTCTTTTCTAGCATGCGGTCTATCACTAACATAACAATGTACTATCATTTTTCATGTTTCTCTCACATATCTTTCCAAGACAATCAGGATGCGAAATTTTATTTTATTTCTTTTGTCATTTTTTTTTTCAAATGCAATGTTTAATACAAGAAATGAAAAAAAATGCAACCTAGATGCTAATATGCAATACGAGAGTAAAAACAAAGAAGACTAACTATGCATGCTAGATGAAATGCAAACTAACCTAAAAAGAAAATAAAAAAAGTAAATGACGAAGAAAAGGTGGAATTGAAACTAACCTTGAATCTCCCCAAGCTTAGAATGTAGTGTCGGCCTCAATGCTAGGGAGTATGGAATGAGATCCACGGTGGTGACGGAGGGGGGCTTCGTGTAGATTGGTCCGACAAGAGCATCAGATGGAGGTGGAACATAACATCTTCTATCCTTTCAACCCTCATTTTATTTGTTTATTTAAAAACTAAGAAACAAAACACGATTAGGTTAAAGAATACGGGTTGCCTCGCGCACAACGCCTTTCTTTATCGTCTTTGGCTAGACATAGAGCTCATTTAATCATCGTATGTTGCACATTCCAATTCCATCACACCGTCATTTTCCATTTGGAATCCTTCATAGAATAGCTTCAGTCGGTGTCCATTCACTTTGAACGTTTTTCCTGTCGTTTCACTTGAAATTTCTACTGCTCCATGTGGAAAAACGTTAGTAACAACAAACGGTCCAACCCAACGGGACCGCAAGTTTCCGGGAAACTTATGCAACCTAGACGAGTATAGTAACACCTTTTGCCCCACGCTAAAACTTTTTCGCGTGTTTACCTTATCGTGGAAGGCTTTGGTCTTGTCCTTGTAAATTCGAGAGTTCTTGTAAGCATCATTACGGATTTCTTCCAATTCTTGAATTTGTAACTTACGGTGAACTCCTTCTTCGTCAATCTTAAAGTTGAATTGCTTTATGGCCCAAAAGGCTTTATGCTCTAATTCAACCGGAAGATGACAAGCCTTTCCAAAAACAAGACGAAAAGGTGACATGCCTATCGGTGTTTTGTAAGCGGTGCGGTATGCCCACAATGCATCATCTAAACGTAGACTCCAATCTTTGCGGTTTGGGTTAACCGTCTTTTCGAGGATCGACTTTATTTCCCTGTTTGAAATTTCAGCTTGGCCGTTCGTTTGTGGATGGTAGGCCGTCGATACTCGATGTGCAACGCCATATTTCTTGAAAAGTGCCTCGATCGTCCTATTGCAAAAGTGTGATCCTCTGTCGCTTATGAATGCTCTAGGTGTGCCAAACCTACTAAAGATATTAGATTTCACGAAACCTGAAACAACTTTAGCATCATTAGTTCTCGTGGCTTTCGCCTCCACCCACTTGGAGACATAGTCCACGGCCAAAAGAATATAAACATTACCAAACGACGATGGAAAAGGACCCATGAAATCTATGCCCCACACATCAAAAATTTCACACACTAGGATGGGGGTGAGGGGCATTTGATCTCTAGACCTTAAATTACCGGTTTTCTGACATCGTTCACAAGACTTGCAAAACATGTATGAATCAAGAAATATGCTAGGCCAATAAAAACCGGATTCAAGTACCTTATGTGCTGTCCTTTTTGGACCAAAATGTCCTCCACAAGCTTGGGAGTGACAAAAATTTAAGATAGAAGGTACCTCACTTTTGTCGACACATCTCCTCATGACTTGGTCGGCACAATACTTCCAAAGGTATGGCTCGTCCCAAACATATCTTCTTGCTTCCTTCTTGATCTTATCCTTTTGAGCACGAGAGAGCTCGGAAGGAAACTCATTTGTAACCAAGTAATTGACGATGTCGGCATACCATGGTGTGGTCACTTGAGTAGCAAAGAGGTGTTCATCCGGAAAAGAGTCATCTAAAGGCATTGGCTCTTCATTGTTAATGATCCTACTCAAGTGATCCGCCACCAAATTTTGCTTCCCACTTTTATCTCTAATTTCCAAATCAAACTCTTGAAGCAAAAGTACCCATCTGATAAGCCTTGGCTTGGCATCCTTCTTTGACATGAGGTACTTCAAAGCGGCGTGATCGGAAAAAACGATCACTTTAGTACCCAACAAATATTGTCTAAACTTCTCCAAAGAAAAGACAATGGCTAGCAACTCCTTTTCTGTGGTTGAGTAATTTCTTTGAGCATGATCCAAGGTTCTTGAGGCATAGTAGATCACATGTGGTACTCGGTCCTTCCTTTGACCTAAAACCGCTCCTACCGCCTGATTGCTTGCATCACACATGATTTCAAATGGTAGGTTCCAATCCGGTGGTTGGATTATTGGCGCACTCACCAACGAATCCTTTAAGGTGTCAAAGGCTTGCTTGCATGCTTCATTGAATTTAAACTCAACATCCTTTTGTAAAAGCTCACACATTGGTCGTGTTATCTTTGAAAAGTCCTTGATGAACCTTCGGTAAAATCCTGCATGGCCAAGAAAAGAACGCACCTCGCGGACACAATTAGGGTAAGGTAGAGATTTAATAACATCTATTTTGCTTTATCTACCTCTAGACCCTTTGAAGAGACAACATGACCCAAAATGAGGCCTTGATCAACCATAAAATGACATATTTCATAATTTAGGACAAGGTTAGTCTCAATACATCTTTTTAAAATTTTGGTCAAATTTTCCAAACACTCGTTGAAAGAATTTCCATAAACTGTGAAATCATCCATGAAAACTTCAATTATTTCTTCAACATAATCAGAAAAAATGCTTGCCATGCACCTTTGGAAAGTGGCAGGGGCATTGCAAAGCCCAAAGGGCATCCGCCGGTATGCGAATGTACCAAAGGGGCATGTAAAAGTAGTTTTCTCTTGGTCCTCGGGTGCAATGGGTATTTGGTGAAAACCGGAATACCCATCCAAACAACAATAATGGGTTTTTCCCGCCAACCTTTCCAACATTTGATCAATGAAAGGTAAGGGGAAATAGTCCTTGCGGGTCGAGGCATTTAGCCTTCTATAATCAATGCACACTCTCCACCCGTTTTGCACACGGATGGGTATCAACTCACCTTGTTCGTTCTTGGTCACGGTAATACCTGTTTTCTTGGGAACTACTTGCACGGGGCTTACCCATTTACTATCGGATATTGGATAAATCATACCGCATTCAACAACTTCAAAATCTCCTTTTTCACGACCTCCATCATAGGAGGGTTCAACCTTCTTTGAGCTTCTCGTGTTGGTTTGTAGTCTTCCTCCATGAGGATCTTATGCATGCAAAGTGATGGACTCAAACCCTTAATATCAACTATGGTCCATCCGATTGCTTTCTTGTGGTTCTTAAGAGTGTTCACCAACTCTTGCTCTTGCTCACTTGTCAACTTGTTGGATATGATCACCGGTAATGTTTCCTTCTCCCCAAGATAAGCATACTTCAAATGGTCGGGTAAAGTCTTTAACTCTAGCTCGGGTGCCTGCAAAATAGATGGAAGAAGTCTCTGGTTAGTATTTGACAATTCAACTTTTGAAGACTCATACCTGGTTTTCTTCTGTGCATCCAGGAAAGTAACGACTTCCATTAGCTCCTCCCCAAGCTTGAACTTTTCGGCAAGTTCTTTTGCTGCAGCTTCATCAATGCTCCTGCTTAAAACTAATTCTAGAATATCATGGTTAGACAACTCAAGACATTCATCAGTTAGTGGCTCGATTATATCCAAAAAGTTCAAGGATGAGACATCACTAGGATAACGCATAGCATCATATATATTGAAATTGATGACTTCCCCATCAAATTCCATAGAGAGAGTGCCGCTATAAACATCGATTTTGGTTTTTGCAGTTTTCAAAAACGGTCTCCCTAACAAAATGGAACTTGAACTTGGGGAATCATCATCCTCCATGTCCAGTATGTAAAAATCGGCCGGGAATACCAATTCATTTACTTGGACCAACACATCCTCTAGTACGCCTTTTGGGTGAACTACGGACCTATCGGCCAATTGAATGATTACCCCAGTCCTCTTTAATGGTCCTACATTGAGGGTTTTGAAAATTGAGTACGGTAAGACATTAATAGAGGCTCCAAGGTCGAGCATGGCTCGGGGCACGGTGATGTTCCCCAATTTACAAGGGATGGTAAAAACACCGGGATCCTTGCACTTTGGTGGAAGTCTCTTTTGCAAAACGGCCGAAATATTCTCACCTACTTTTACCGTTTCGTTACCTTTGAGCTTTCTCTTTGATGTGCAAAGCTCTTTTAGGAACTTTGCATAACGTGGAACTTGCTTTATGGCATCAAGTAGTGGAATATTTACTTCTACCTTCCGAAAGGTATCCATGATTTCTTGTTCTTCCCTCTCCTTCTTGGTGCTTCGAAGTCTAGATGGGAATGGAGGGGGTGGTGTGATCTTCACTTCACTATTCACTGGCTTTGGTGTTTCATGCTTGTCATTCTTCTTCTCAACAACAATCTCTTCCTCCTCATCTTGTCTTCTTGGACCATCATAGCTTTTACCGCCTCTCAATGTAATGGTACAAGCGTTGTGCTTAGGATTTGTTTCAGTTTAAGCGGGTAATTTACCTTGAGATTCCAACTTACTTACCGAAGTGGCAAGTTGAGCCATTTGTTGCTCCAAATTCTTTATGCTCGATTTGGTTTCTTGTTGGAATAACTGGGTGCTTGTGGCTAAGCTCTTTACAATATCTTCTAAGGACATTCCCGAGCCACCCATTTGTTGTTGCACGGGTTGTTGACGAGGCTGAAAATTTTGTTGATTTGACATTTGAAACGGTGCCCGTTGTTGATATTGGTGAGGAGGTCTTTGTTGGTAGTTATTAGGCGGATGTCCCCAATTCGGATTGCCTTGGGGCTGCTCATATTGCCTTGAAGATTGGCCCTGGAAACCTCCTATGGCTTGTGCTTGCTCTACATCTTCTTGCAACATAGGACACGCATCCGTGGGATGCCCAAATTGTAGACATATCCCACAAGCGCGTGCCTTTGGTTCCACACCTTTATCCTTTGTTAGTTGCATGACCGCCTTTGTCAGCACATCGAGTTGATTTTCAATGCGAGGGGTGGTTACTTCCTTGACCGCCCTTGGTGTGTCAACATACCACTCTTCTTCTTGAGCCGAATGTTTCGTGTCTTCGGCGATAGACGTGATCAACTCTCTAATTTGAGTAGGTGTTTTGTCAAGAAGAGCTCCTCCACTAGAGGCGTTGATCAATCGTCTTTCCAATGGTGCTAGGCCTTCACAAAAATACTGAAGAAGTTGGTGCTCGGATATGCCATGTTGTGGGCATCGGGCACATAACTTTTTGAACCTATCCCAATAAGTGTGCAACGCCTCCCTTTTTGCTTGCTTGATTCCAATGATCTCTTTACGAAGAATTGAGGCTTTAACTTCTGGGAAGTATTTTTCTAAGAAGAGCTTTGCTAAGTCATTCCAAGTGGTTACCGACCCCGGTGGTAGGTAATAAAGCCATTCTTTTGCAGAATCTTGGAGAGTAAAGAGGAATGCCCTTAGCTTGATTTGATCTTCAGTAACGTTATGAGGCTTCATTCCCGAACAAACAACATGAAATTCTTTGAGAAATTTATGGGGGTCCTCATTCTCTAAACCACGGAAAACAGGCAATAGGTGGATGAGGCCGGATCTTAGCTCAAAGTTCTCAACGGCTGGGTAGTTGATGCAAAGTGGTTGTTGGGGGACATCACGAGTCGCCCACTGTCTAAGGGTTTGTTCTACCATGGTGGGTGTGGGTGAGTTTGGTTCTTGGATGGTATGGGCAGGTGAATGTGGTGGAGTGGAGTCGGAAGATGATGGTGTTAGTGAGGGTGATGATGTTATGACTTCGGATTCAGATTCACTTGACAAGGGTATGTCTTGCCAAATGTTGATGACCGATGGTGAAGATGTGGAGGTTGAGGAGCTTGCGAACTTCTTTCGGAGCTTTGCTTGCTTCCTTAACCTCTTTGCTGTTTTCTCTATCTCCGGGTCAATTTCAAGTGGTGTACCTGTTCGAAAAGATCTTGGCATAAACGGTTAAACTCGCCGTATCCCCGGCAACGCTTTTCCCGTTCTTTTTTTTTTCTTTTAAATCCATCGATCTCCACATTCATATTTTGATGTTTTTTTTTCTTTTATTTTTTTTAGATGGAGTACTCAACTTGGTTAAATTATCATTCAAAGTCCATCGAGAATTCAGCCAACTTCGACGTTTACTACTTAAACCGTGAGTTTAAAATGGATGAGGATCACGTCTTTTCTTTATTAGGCTTCAACTCCTTTCAACGTTCATGGCTATTCATCACGACCGCTTCACACCTACAAAAACAATAACGACCCAAAGTAGATTCCGTTCCACAAAAAACTATAATATGCAAAATATTATGCTAGAAGTGAAACTAATGCGCGAAATGCAATAAAATTATATGCTAAAAATGTAATAAAACATGCCTAAAAATGCAACTAACAACAAATCACGTTTTGTAAAGAAATTTCTAGGACCTATTTTAAATGAAGTATTTGAAATGTTTTGCATCAAATTGAACATGGGTGTTACAGCTATAGTTGACATTTGAGACAAATTCATAACTTTAGGTTAAAAGTGAGAAGTCTAGCAAAGTTAAAGGGAGTTCGGTGTTAGAATTAGCCTAAGTTCTGTTAATTACTGTTACGAGTTGTTTACCATTAATTAATTAGGGTTTTCAGTTCTTTAGCTGTAATCTTTTCGAGGTGTATGATTTCCTTTCAGATTTGTAATTTTCTCTCAATCAATAATCAAATTGTTTGTTTCATTTCTCTGAATTCATCTTCGATTTACAGCAATTGGTATCAGTGCCCTGATTCGGCTTTGGTTTGAGGTCCGCTGTTTTTAATTTGGGGAAAATCAATTCGATTCTCTGCAATGGTGAATTCGAAGTTTGAGATAAAGAAGTTCGAAGGGAAGATTGATTTCGGTTGGAGAGTAAAAATGAGAGCGTTCTTGACATACCAGGGAGTTGCATAAGCATTAAAAGGCGATAATAGTCGGCCGGATTACATCGAAGAAAATGACTGGTATGACGTTCTTGCCAAGGCACATAGTGCCATTATCCTGTGTTTAGGGGATAAGGTGCTAAGCGAGGTTGCTAGGGAGACTTCGGCTGCTGGTGTCTGGTTAAAACTTGAGTCATTGTATATGACCAAGTCATTAGCAAACAGACTTTACCTCAAGAAGAAACTGTATTCACTTCGGATGGATACAGGTATTAGTATTGATGAACACTCAGATGAATTCAATAAGATAATCATTGGTCTTGAGAATATAGAAGTGGTTATAGAAGATGAGGATCAAGCAATATTGTTCCTATCATCACTCCCATCCACTTATGAACATTTTGTGGAAACATTGATGTATGGGAAAGAGTCCCTATTAATGGAGGAAGTGATGGCAGCCTTGAACACTAGAGAGTTAAAGAAAAAGCATGAGGAAAAGGATGATGGCAGTGAAGGCTTGTATGTAAGGGGCAGGAATGATCAGAAGCACTCAAATAAGAAAGGAAGTCAGATGTCAAGATCTAAGGGCAAGAAGGTGTTTAAATGTTTTTTTTGTGGATCAGAGAAACATTTTAAGAGAGATTGCCCAGAATGGAAAAGGAAGAAGGGAGATCTCAGAAGCCATAATTAGAAATCCCCACCTAATCAAGGAGAACAAGATGGTGGATCTGAAGGATATGAGAGTAGTGATGTGTTAATGTCTATTAGTGATGATTGTAGGCATGGATGGGTGATGGACAGTGGTGGGTCCTATCACATGACACCCCATAGGGAATACTTCCAAGATTTACACCAAGAAGATTTAGGAACCGTCAAACTGGGAGATCACAGGTTTTGTGAGGTAAAAGGTAGTGGAACAGTAAAGCTAAAGCTTACGAATGGCACAACCTATAAGCTACATGATGTAAGGTACATTCCTAAACTAAAGAGGAATTTGTTATCTTTAGGTACATTTGAAAGGGATGGGTATAATGTTAGCTTAAAGGATGGGAAGGCTAGGATATTTAAGGGTTCAAAGGTGTATTTGACTGGAACAAGAAAGCAGAATAACATCTATATTCTTGATGGGAATGTAGAGGGTAATGGGGAATCTATGTCAATTGAAGAAGGTTACACTAATACATTGTTATGGCACAAAAGATTAGCACATATTAGTTCTCATGGTTTAATGGAATTGAAGAAACAAGAAGTAATAAGAGACTTGACAGATTGTGAAAGAGACTTTTGTGAAAATTGTATAATGGGAAAACACAAAAGGGTAAAGTTTCAGAAGGGTAAGCATATTTCTACTGGTATACTAGACTATATCCATGCTGATCTATGGGGGCCATCAAGGACTGAATCAATTGGAGGGGCTATGTACTTTATGTTCTTAATTGATGACCATTCTAGAAGAGTATGGGTCTATATGTTGAAACATAAGAATGATGCATTTCAAAGATTTAAAGAGTGGAAGTTTTTGGTAGAAAAGCAAACTGAAAGAAGGGTCAAGAAGCTTAGGACAGACAATGGTTTAAAATTCTGTAATCATGATTTTGATGGATATTGCAGAATTCAGGGTATAGCTAGGCATCTAACCATACCTGGAACTCCTCAGCTGAATGGGTTAGCTGAGAGGATGAATAGGACACTACTTGAAAGGATAAGGTGTATGCTTAATGGGTCAGGTATGCCTAAGAAATTCAGGACTGAAGCTGCTAACACAGCAACATTTCCGATATACAGGTCACCTTCCAGGGGCCATTAACAACAAGACTCCTATGGAGTTTGGACAGGAGAAAAACCAGACTACAGTGGTCTCAAAGTATTTGGATCTGTGTTCTATGCACATGTGAGCCAAGGGAAGCTTGAGCCAAGGGCACACAAGTGCATATTCCTAGGATACCCTGAAGGGGTAAAGGGTTATAGGGTCTGGAGGTTAGATAACATTACCCCTAAAGTAATAGTAAGTAGGAATGCAATATTTAGGGAAGATGTTATGTATAAACATGTTGTGGGATGGCCAAGTAGTGATCATGTTCAATTAGACACTGACATTATTGAGACAACTCATAATCATAGAGTTCAGACTAAGGTGGAGTTAGAGGCAAATCCACATGGTGAGCAGGTTAGCACCAATAGTGCTAACACAGAAAGTGTGATGAGTGATCAATACTCTATTGCCAAAGATAGACCAAGAAGAAATCATGTTAAGCCTATAAGATACAGGGAAGATGGAGATATAACTGCCATAGCTTTTCTTGCAGCAACAGAAGAAAGTGTACTTGAACCATTGTCATATAGTCAAGCAATTAACTCAGTTGAGAAAACTAGATGGATTAGGGCAATGGAGGAAGAGATGGAGTCTCTGAACAAGAATGAAACTTGGGTTTTGGTTGACAAACCAAAACATCAGAAACTTATCTCTTGTAAATGGTTATTCAAATTAAGGGAAGGTTTGAAGGAACATGAACCACCAAGGTATAAGGCTAGGCTTGTGACAAAAGGCTTTACTCAGCAGGAAGGAGTGGACTACAATGAGATATATTCACCATTGGTAAAGCACTATTCTATTAGAATTTTACTTGCTCTAACTCCTTTGTCTGATTTGGAATTAGAACAACTAGATGTGAAGACAGCTTTTTTCATGGAAACCTGGAGGAAACAATCTATATGAAGCAGCCAGAGGGATTTGAAGTAAAAGGAAAAGAGAGTAAAGTGTGCTTGTTAAAGAAATCATTGTATGGTCTAAAACAGTCTCCAAGGCAGTGGTACAGAAGATTTGATGAGTATATTACCACACATGGGTTCAGTAAGAGTTCCTATGATTTTTGTGTGTATTACAAGAGATATGATCAACATAGATTTGTCTGTTTGCTGCTTTATGTTGATGATATGCTGGTTGCTAGTCAAGATCAGGTAATGATTAATGACACTAAGAAAATTCTCATGGATGAATTGAGATGAAGGAGTTGGGAATAACAAAAAGGATTCTTGGGATGGAGATTAGGAGAGATAGGGAGCATAGAATATTAAGGTTGACTCAAACCTCATATATCAAGAAAACTTTAAAAACTTATGGAATGAGTTTGAGTAAGCCTGTTACAACACCCTTAGGCCCACAATTTAAATTGTCTAATGCTGTTTCTCCCAAGACTCAAGAAGAGTTTGAATACATGGAAAGGGTCCCATATGCTAATGTAGCTGGGAGCTTAATATATTTGATGGTTTGTACTAGACCTGACTTAGGATATTTAGTCAGTTTGGTAAGCAGATTTCTAGCAAATCCAGGAAAGGAACATTGGAATGCTGTGAAGTGGATCTTAAGGTACCTGGCTGGCACTGTAGAAACATGGTTGGTACTTGGACATTCAAAGGTAGACATTGATAACATAGTTGGATATGTAGATGCTGATTATGCTAAGGACCTTGATAGAGGCAGGTCAATAACAGGTTACTTATTCAAGGTTTGTGGCAGTTTAGTAAGTTGGAAGGCACAACTTCAACATGTTGTTGCATTGAGCACAACTAAGGCTGAATATATTGCCCTTACTGAGGCAGTAAAGGAAGCTCTCTGGTTGAAAAGGTTTGTGATGGAGTTAGGAATAAATATGTCTGAAACAAATATTCATTGTGATAGTCAAAGTGTTCTGCAACTGTCTAAAAATGCTCTTTATCATGAAAGAACCAAACATATACATGTGAGGATGCATTTTATCAGGGATGTTATCAGTGAGAAGGAGGTAAATGTTTTTAAGATTGAGTCAGCTGAGAATCCAGCTGATATGCTCACTAAAGTGTTGCCAGGAAGGAAATTGACTTCTGTGTTGCAGCTATGGGAGTGGGCCGATGAAATCAAAGTTTTTCATATGGTTGTGACTGATATGTTCTAACAAAACAGGGTATTCAAACCCTATGCGGTCACTGTTGCCCTTTTCTAATGTTGGAATGTTGTTGTCATAGCTATAGGTTTTATTTGATTCTAAACTGTTAGACTGATTATACTTCAAGGTGGAGAATGGTGTATAATGAAGCTATAATCATCTAACCGATTGAGAGAATTGTTTACAAGTGTTAATGATCAGTTGACACAAGTTCAGGGGCTATAGTTGACATTTGAGACAAATTCAAAACTTTGGGTTAAAAGTGACAAGTCTAGCAAAGTTAAAGGGAGTTCGGTGTTCGAATTAGCCTAAGTTCTGTTAATTACTGTTACGGGTTGTTTACCGTTAATAAATAAGGGTTTTCAGTTCTTTAGCTGTAATCTTTTCGAGATGTATGATTTCCTTTCAGATTTGTAATTTTCTCTCAATCAATAATCAAATTGTTTGTTTCATTTCTCTGAATTCATCTTCGATTTACAATAGAGGACATGTTATCCAAGGCTTGGGTGGACATTTATAAGGATTCGATATATTATAACTAATATTTGTTTGTTTTATTTTTATTTACTTCTCTATTATTTATTTTTATTGACTTTCATTTTATTTTTTTATCAATTTCTTTTTGTTTATTTCTCTTCTATTTTAATTTATTTTAGGTTTACTAGCAACACACAAAAATTCATTGCGTTTTGAGGTTATATTAAGCCATGGTTACATTCGATCATGGGACGTACCTATAATACCTTAACCATCATCGACTTTACTTAAAATTCATGAGATGCAGAAGAGAACCACAAAGTTTTGTGGTGTCTACAACAACTTTGTAAACAATCTTAAAAAGCGGTTGGAACGATACCGACATATTGACAACCACTCAAGAACGATACCGGTCCAACAAGGGGACTAACTTTCCCCATCTTTCAGTTTGGCGCATTGTTAAAGACCACCCAAAATGGATGACGGTGCCCAAAATATTTAAAGACGTAGGCGGCGGTTCCAAATGCATGAAGACATCAAACAACGATTATATGTCAAGTGCCTCTAATGCCCTTTGTTAACCTATAAATACCACTCATTTTATAAAATTTAATCACGCATCTTCTACAACTTCTACTAAATTTATATATCTTTTCAAGTTTCTTTTGAATATGTTTCATCACGATTCATCTTTCAGCGGTCCACCCAACCCCCGTTTCTAAACACCACGACGAGCCGGTGATAACGACCAACAGTCACCGACACCAACTAACGACGGGTTGTTTGCCTACATGGCATCGTTGGCATCCTCGCAAACAACGCAACAACAACAACAAGGAAACGGTTTCACCCATGAGTACCGTACAATGCGTTTGCTCAACTAGCATCTTCGTCTCCTCAACAACAATATCCACCATTTACACAATATCAATTGTTTCAATGTTCTCAACAATTTCAAACCTTTCAACTGGTGGAAGCCTCTCAACCGGTGGATCCGGAAGTGGTGCCCGAAACACAAAAAGTGGGCGGGTCAAAACCAAGAAAACGATCCCAAAAAA
This sequence comes from Deinandra increscens subsp. villosa, assembly GCA_039602395.1. Classification (NCBI taxonomy): domain Eukaryota; kingdom Viridiplantae; phylum Streptophyta; class Magnoliopsida; order Asterales; family Asteraceae; genus Deinandra; species Deinandra increscens. Next base: position 49,370,176 of record JBCNJP010000008.1, read on the forward strand.
AAAGCCGTGGAGACGTGGGAGAAGAAAATTGTTCAGTCGTGGAACTTAGATGAAGAATATGCGTTAGCTCGTGTTCGGAGGATCTGGTTGTTGGTAATTTTTTTATTAATTTTAATTTAAAGTTTACCATTTTTATACATTTTAATTTGTAGTTCTCTAAATGTTTTTTAATTTGTTTTTTTTAGCAAACAATCAAGGCAAGACATAATTTTGGCTGAATGTTCGCCAAAAGTTCTACAAGCTGCTCAAGAGGGATTCTTACTGCCCCGATTACTCGATATCGGGAAAATAAAGCATATTAACACAAAGTGCCAAATTTTCTCCATAACTTATGAGCGGATGCGTAGCGATTCTGCTAGCGATGAAAGCGATGCGAACATTCAAAGAAAAGCCATGATGGAGTATCAAGCGGAAAGAGCCCCGTTTCCATATCTCAAGTGTTGGAGACTATTTCACGACAATCCCAAGTGGAAGTCCCAACTGAATCTGACACAGAGGTCTAGACGACTATAAAAAAAAGTCAAAAGCTGTTGGATTTGGTGTGTCCGACCTTCGATTGTTTAATGTTGCCATCAAAGTATGGTCCAAAAGTTACACTTTGGACGACAAACAAAAAATAATGTTTATGATTAAATATTATTGATCATAGATAAATAAACATTATGACAGAATAGTATTTGAACAAGAGTTGGTGACCTGCCCGCGCCTTGCGGCGAGCCACCTTATATATTTGAAATTTCATTTACTAATTTCATTTACATAGCAAAAGCGATGATGAACATGTAGAAAACTGAATAAATAGTTAAGACAGTTCACTGTTTAATCAAAATTTAGACTACTAAAAAAATATACAATATACAAACAATTAAGTCATTTTGCTTCAAGAGTCATTCCCTTTCCCACCCCCAAGTCCTGCAATCCATTGCCAAGAAAATACCAAACTGTTAAGTCTTCGTAAAAGGCAACATAAAGACAAAATGGCAAGTGATTCAGATACAGCGATACAGGATGGTTGTGTTTAAAACGCCTGTTTATCGCTGTAGACATCGCTTTCAAAAGAAAAAACGCGTAACAACTGAGACAACCATTTCACCATCTAAATCCAAATCAACATTTCAAAGAAGCCAGACATAACACACTTAACACCCAAAATCCATCGACATACTATCCAAAAGGAAAAAAGCACCGACAGAAGGATCAACAAAATTTGGTTTTTGTACATGTACACTTATACAATATAGGCTTAGATCCAATGATGGTTGCATTAGAAACACCTCCTAATCACTGGAGACATCACGACCGATGATACCCAAAAGCAACCGACAAAAGCAACAAATCAGAAAAACAATTTTGGAATGGGACGAATAGTGAGGCTCATCTGAATTCCAAGGGAATAACCGCTTCAAAAAAAAAAAACCAAAGTACCATAGATATTAAGAGTAAATTGCACCGGAGGTCCCTAAACTTTACAAAAATCTCATATTGAGTCTCTGAACTTTCGAAAGTGCAGGGGAAGTCCCTCAAGGTTTCACTTTTATCTCACCTGCGGTCCCTAGGTCTAACACCAAAGGTTTACTTTTATCTCACCTGGGGTCCCTAGGTCTAACACCAAGGGACCCCAGGTGAGATAAAAGTGAAACCTTGAGGACTTCCCCTACACTTTCGAAAGTTCAGGGACTCAATATAAGATTTTTGCAAAGTTCAGGGACCTCCGATGCAATTTACTTAAAATAAGTCACTGAATCACAATTCTAATTTTAACCATTAGAAAGATCTAATTTTAGCATCACACCCTAAAAGGCTCAGCATAAGTCATGTATCATCACTACCACAAAGGTTCAGATCAATTTTAAAGCTTTGGTAATACCATTACAACTAAAAGAGGAAAACCCCGAAGGGTAAAGATACAACAAAAACCACTTAGAGCACCATTAGAAAGTTAAGGCACCAATAATCAACATTTAGCAGCAGTATCATAGTCATCGGAAAACGGCGATAAACACCCCGCAACAATAAGACGTCGACAGCGATGACCATAAAAGTTCAACACAAAATTACCAGATGCCCACATCAACGACGCTATAGTGTAAACGTATCGCAGATCTGGAACATAAAAATAATGGATTGACAAACCACGTATGCCGCCGCATCAACGTTCGACATCAACGGAAACAGAGGACGTTCCCCGTAAAGAGGACGGTGCAACGACGCTCTTCGTAGTTTACAGATCTGGAGTGTAGATCAGGTAAAGCACAACTCAGATCAAACGGCGGCAACAAACCGGCTTTCGGCGGCCACCATTAAGTGAGAAACACAAACCATCGTTGTTGCTCACATCTACATATTAGAGATCAGCGTTCAGAGTCGGAGAGCAAATATTCATATCTACTCAGTTCCGATTTGTTGGCTCATCAACCACCGTAGACGGAGCATCAACGATAGTAAGATCTCCTGTAAGATAGAAAAGGAGGCGGTGAATCACGTAGTCACATCATCGATCGGAAACGGAGCAACGATAGGCTCTTCCACATTTCCGTAGAGAGAGACAGAGGCGAAGGGCCATGCCAGCTGACCAATGATCCGAAACAGAGCAACAACAAAGTCATGAGGATCTCCGTAGAACAGGCACCTAAAGTAAGAACCTGGCATGATCGATTGGAAACGACATCTCCGGTAGATATGGAAGAGAGAGATGGGAGGCTTACTTTATGCAAGAGAGAAAGTGACAGAACTTTAAATTAAATGCAGCACATAAATCGATTCAAAGGGACACCTGGTGGACATGCATACTCTCTCTTCAGGCATCATCATTTTCTCATTAATAAACCTCAATAAGGAGTAAAAATATTAAACAAAATGTGAATGAGGACTAAATAGTTGTGTGTTTGAGAGATCGAACGAACGTTGATTTATCACTCGAATTAACAGGTGATGTTTAAGGAGCTAAACATATAGTAATTTGTTATTAGATAAGAAATTAAAGGGGAGATTTTTATTTGGAATAAAATCACGTCAAAAGACTGTTTAACATTACGGAGAATAACGATTGTTCTGGGTTGGTAATATTTTACCACTTTACATGCGCGGCAATGATGTGTTAGTGGACTTGGCTCTGGTCACGAATGATTGTGCATGCACGAGAGCGATGGACGGGAGGAAACATAACTTAGCTCCTTATAAAGGTTTTTACTTAATAAAATAATCTGCGTGTGGGTTATTCCCCTGCGGGTTCATAACAACGTATCCGAGTGTAAAGGCACTTTGACCATAAGGCCCTACTACTAAATGACATTCACACACACTATATTTGTTGCTTGACAAAACGGTCCTCCCGGAAGTCATCCCTACTGGTGAATAACGGAAGGAAAGTATGAATTGGATTTAAGGTTGAGAGACGGTCCTCTCTTTCTTCATACAACAATCTTAAGGAAAATTTATAAACAATATGGTTACTAATTCTGCCACTGGTGAGTCTTCCCAAGTGATATTATCTTTGATTGAATTAACTTAAACCCACTTTATTTTATTTTATCTTTCTTTTCTTATTTTACTTTTATGAACTTAAATATTATCTTTTGGTTTGGTTAGACGTTAATAAATGTGAAGTATCAAGAGTCTTCCTTCTTGTGTCCTTCGACGACCTCGGTATTTTACCATCACTGTACAACGCCAACGATGGATGCACTTTCCCTAGTGTGTGGTGTATGGTGATTGTTCGTTATTGTGTATTATAAATTTAAAACTTGAGCAATAGTGATGTTGAAACTGACCCATAAATTATCATATTTTTATATACACCACCCGCACACCAATATACATATTTGATGAGACCAATATGAGACATTACTGTTTCCCTACTTTTAGTTACAATCCCACATTTTGGCACCTTAGAGCAGGGGCAAAGATAGGGGTATCATGGTGGTACGTGTCACCCCTTAAAATCGTATACGAAATGAAGAAATTTTGGATATTTTGGTTTTTATGTAGGATTTATTGGTTTTTATGAACGTGCATTATCTCTAAAAAAATTGTGCATGTACTACGTACCCCTTAAGAAATTTTCTAGTTTCATTCCTGCGTTGAGTGTCAAATAGCTAGAATGTTTAATTGTGATCCCCTCTTTGGCTTATTTAAACTCGATTCCCGAGTAATATTTTAGTAGTTCCAAATTCCTCATCTTAAATCGTTCTTCCATGTGTTTCTTGATCAAGTTATTTCTTATACTTTTGACCCGCTGACTATTATGTACTGAGTACAAGGATGAAGGACCCCTGATCCAAGAATTTTTTTTTTAAAATGGGTTTTTTCCCCAAAAAACATCAAAAATGGGTGTTTAACTTTTTTTTTTAAAGTGGTATTTTCGCACTTGGGGAATGCGAAATCTGGTTCGGTTCTAGGCTCGGTGGAAGAATCTCTGGTTCGGTTCCGACGAGGCTTGTGTGGTGGGCCCTTTTCGCATCTCGTAGGTGCGAGATTCCCTTCTCTCTGACCTATTTCGCACCTCGTAGATACGAGATGTCTGCCAGCAATAATTACTTCCCATGCATACTACATACTCGTGAATGCATGCCCACCAACCACCCCCATCAATTCTCCCAACCCCTTTTCATTCAATTGATTTTATAAACCCGACAGATTTTTTTCATTTCCACAAATTACTAAGTACTTCATCTTCTTCATTCATCTCCATCCCAACCTTTACAAATATATTTTTCAACAACTCAAAATCCATAGCATAACTATCATCAATGGCAGGAGCTCAAATATATCCTGGTCCCCGAAATAACGAGTTGCTATTTTTGGGCACTAATCACCGAGCCTACCATCTATATTACTCTACAACTTTTAGAGATAATCGTCTAAAAGTTAGACGGTGTGATCAAAGTTTTTGGAATTTTTTGATCAAAAAAATAAGTGATAATAATTTCCCGGAAAAGTTGATGAAATACATCAAAAAATCCGGGTTTGGAGGGGTGTTACAATGTTACTATGACAAGATAGACCAACATCTTGTAACAACACTTGTGGAGCGGTGGCGTCCCGAAACACACACGTTTCACTTGCCGTTTGGTGAAGTCACGGTAACCCTGCAAGATGTTCAGATGCTATGGGGTTTACCTCTTGGTGACCAGGTAATATCTGGTACAAATTACAGGTGGGAGGCACATGAAAAACAGCAACGTTGTCAACGTCTACTTGGGCTGTCACTGCGGGGGGTAGACATTACCAACAACACTATTAGGTTGTCTTCTCTATTAGAAAAAATAGAGAATGATTGGCCAGGAAACGACGCTGGAGATGAAGAGTGCTTGAAAATGGCAAGATGCATTGTACTCCACCTAATAGGTGGTACTGTTTTTTCTGACCATTCAGGGAGTACTGTGTATTATTACCATTTGCAAAACTTAGAAAATTTTGAAGAGTGTGGAAAGCTCAGCTGGGGTAGTGCAGCTCTCGCCTATCTTTATAGGAATTTATGCAAAGCTGTAGAGCCCTCAGCCATAGAGATTAGTGGCCCTTTAATGTTGTTGCAACTTTGGGCATGGGAAAGAATGTTGGAAATAGAGTGTCCTGACCCGACGAATTAACGAACCCGACCGATATTGACCCGTAAGAGTTACACCCGGGTCAACGGACTATTAAATCTAATTAACTGTTAATTAGAAATAAACGAACTAAATGGTGAATTAAATAAATACTAATTATTTATTTAATTAAAACGACAAAATATATCGGTTCAAAATTACTTGGTAATTAAAAGACGGACCAATCAGTTGTTACCGGATTAACAGACTGATCGGTTGGTGGACTTAAGGAGAATCGCGACCGGGCCCCGCCGAAGCCGGCTCTGCCGCAGCCGCCGACCGCCGATCGCCGCCACCTAGTCCACCGTGATCTCTTCGCAATCTCCGATGGATCACCGTCTTGCCAGTATATGTGCCCGACTCGAGAGCGAAGCCGTCGCAGCCCGAGCCGAAGCCGCAGCCCGAGCCGAAGCCGAAGCCGCAGCCCGAGCCCCCGCCGCGGCCCAAGCTGCCGTCGCTGCCTCTGATGCGCCGCCGCGCGACCACCGACCGGTGGTTCTCGCGCTGCGGAGCAGCCGAGACCACCGCGTCCGGTTCCATCGTCGTGGCCTGCGCCGTTATACCCGCCGGCCGCCGCCACCGCATCACCTCCGATCACCGGCGATTCGATCGTCGTGGGATCCGTTCCGGTGGCCATTCCGACGGAGAAGGTTTTGTCACCACCACCGGTGGTATCCCTACCACCGCCGCCGCCACTACCGTCGCCGCCGCCCATGGCGGCCGCCGCCGATGCCGCCGTTGACGATCTATCTCGAAGGTTCGAGTCTGACGTTACTGTTCGTCCTAGCGCGAGCCCGTTGAATCCGGGTGTCTCGAGCGGTTGCTCGGATCCCGCCAAGGTATATCTAATTCATTAGATATATAATTATTTATTTATTTTAAATAAATATATTTTCTGTGTTTGTCGTGTGTCGGTGATTGATCCTGTTACAGTTGCGTCCGCGTTTTAATTCGTTTCCGCTGCCAAATTAATTTAGAACTAATTTAATTATTAAATTGGTTTTAATAAAATTAAAATCGGTAACCCGGATCCCACTGTAAAACCCAACAGTGGTATCAGGGCCATTATCACCGCGCGCAAACCAGAATCGGTCTTTTCGTAACCGGTAGTTCCCAATTTCGATTTAAATCCAAATTGCGAATTAGAATTAATTTATTTATTGATTTTAATTCTATATATTTTGTTGTGTGTTACGGCCGACCCCTCTATATTTTGTATTCATGTATGAATGTGTTTGGCGTGTTTTGTCTTTCTCTATTTGGCCCAAGTTGTTGGCCCAAGTTGTTGGCCCTGTTGTTATTTAATGTTTTAAATGATGAATGGTTGGGAAGCGTTTATTAAATAAAATCAATAATAAATAATTAAAAAATAAATAATTAATAAATAAATAATTAAAAAATAAATTTGACCGGTCAAATTTTATAGCTGTTAATATAGCCGTTGGGAGAGACACGTTTATTAAATAAAAATAATAATAAATAATAAACGCGTTTTTAATATAAAATAAATATATAAAATTAGATTGTGAAGCAACCTAAGATACTTATTAAAACTGAAAAACAACCTAAGCTACTTATTCAAACTTAAAAACAACCTAAGCTACTTATTCAAACTGAAAAACAACCTAAGCTACTTATTCAAACTGAAAAACAAACATTAAACAGACAACCTAACCATTACACAAACACACGTAGATTATTAACCATGAAACGAGTTATCAGACGAGTAGCCGTTGTATCCATCTGAGACGTAGTCATCTGGATGGTGTACTTGTCCATAGTACCAAGTCTCAAAATCATCAACGTTGTGAACATCTTCAATGTTCATCCCAGCTTCTGCCTCCCGTTCCAACTCAAAGAGTGCTTCCCACTCTTCAGCATGGTCATCATCAAAAAATGGTGGGGATGGTGTACGACCAACACGAGGTTGTCGTACTCTTCTTGCAGCAGCATTGCTTGACTCGCCGCAGTGGAGGTTGTTCATTTGGGTGATTGGTGGAGGTGGTGGTGGTTGGTAAGGTGGAGGTGGTGGTGGTTGGTAAGGTGGAGGTGGTGGTGGTTGGTGATGATGGTGGTGATGGTGCTGGTGCTGGTGGAGGTGATTGTGGATGTGGTTGAACTGGTTAGGTACTTGAGCTTGAGGTGGTGGTGGTGGTGGTGGAAGTTGTTGTTCATAGCGGGTTAACCACAACATCCGGTAGTGCTCTGAGACATCTTCAGGAGGTGTGCTAGACAAGGTGATGGTAGAGGTTGGTTGATGGTGGTGAAATGAGACTAGATGTGTGAATCTGAGTTCTATTTATAACCTTTTGAAAACTAGCCGTTGCTAAAATATCTAAGTTTGAAAAACTAACCGTTGGCTATTAAATCATATTTATTTTAAATGGTTTAATATTCAAATAATAATGATTGAAAATTTAAATAAATATTTATTTATTTATAAAATATCTAAGTTTGAAAAACTAGCCGTTGGCTAGTAAAATCATATTTATTTTAAATGGTTTAATTTTCAAATAATAATGATTGAAAATTTAAATGGTTTATTTATTTATTTATTTATAAAATATCTAAGTTTGAAAAACTAGCCGTTGGCTATTAAATCATATTTATTTTAAATGGTTTAATATTCAAATAATAATGAATGAAAATTTAAATGGTTTATTTATTTATTTATAAAATATCTAAGTTTGAAAAACTAGCCGTTGGCTATTAAATCATATTTATTTTAAATGGTTTAATATTCAAATAATAATGATTGAAAATTTAAATGGTTTATTTATTTATTTATAAAATATCTAAGTTTGAAAAACTAGCCGTTGGCTATTAAATCATATTTATTTTAAATGGTTTAATATTCAAATAATAATGATTGAAAATTTAAATGGTTTAAATATTATATTTAATATTAACTAGATAGTCTTTATGGTGTAACATGTGATCAACCTGCAAAAGAAAACGTATACCTGCAAAAACAGCTAGGAAAAAGCAACCTGCAAAAAGACACAGGCTGGAAATTCACATGCTACCTGCAAACTTTTGGCTTCATTCAAACAGCCTGGAAAAACAGGCTGGAAATTCACATGCTAAATATTTACCATAACTCTCAACCTTGGTCATTACTCCCTATAAATACCTCTTGTTTTGTACCTCTTGTATATCACCACTCGTACCTCCGTTTAGCATGTATGATACATGAATGAAAAGCTTGTTATAAGTAATATGTTTCATGTTTGAAATGCAAAAACTAAATACGATGTATAATGGGCGAAAACGACACGTTAAGATGGCCATCTAAACCTAAAATTGTTGAAAATCTTGTTGATTTGCTGTTTTGTACCTCTTGTATATCATCACTCGTACCTCCGTTTAGCATGTATGATACATGAATGAAAAGCTTGTTATAAGTACTATGTTTCATGTTTGAAATGCAAAAACTAAATACGATGTATAATTGGTGAAAACGACACGTTAAGATGGCCATCTAAACCTAAAATTGTTAAAAATCTTGTTGATTTGCTGTTTTGTACCTCTTGTATATCATCACTCGTACCTCCGTTTAGCATGTATGATACATGAATGAAAAGCTTGTTATAAGTACTATGTTTCATATTTGAAATGCAAAAACTAAATACGATGTATAATGGGTGAAAACGACACGTTAAGATGGCCATTTCTCATAAATAGATTTCATTTGATTGATCAACTGAATTACTCGATCATACATATTAAGCACATAGTAATTATTATTTAATAACGCCCGTTGGGACACTTAAGCATGTTGTGCCCTGGAAGCCTACAAATCGAACATTTTTTAGGGCCGGCTTCTTCGGGGTGGTGAGCATCCATCTCATTATGAAACCTTGCTGATCTCTTTCTTCCCCTAGATTTGATCAACTTATCGGGGTTTGCTCTAATGCTCCAAGTGGGATCACTCCATTTCTCTGGGTGTGAAAGTGGGAAAAAATCACTCTGGTATTGATGGCGATAAGTTGCTGTCTTATGAACCTTATGGATAATTTTAGACACATCGGCACCTTCACCTCTGTAATTACACACTGCAATTGCATGTGAACATGGAATTCTTTGTGTTTGCCACTTAAAACAATTGCATGTTTTTTGCCTGTATGCGACTGTGTAGTCGTTGCCACCGTCGTCGTTTGGGTGCACCTTTGATGTGACCCTATAAGTACCAAGATCATGGTTGAACTCGGTCACAGTGTGCTCCCTAGCCTTCGCACTGCTCATCAAAAAAGATCCCCAGATGCGAGGGGGCAAGTGAGTACTACAACAAACAGCTATCTGTCTGTGCTTTCGAAAGTGGTTGACGGTCTTGTCAAAGGTGTATTGAATAATAGCCTTTATTGGTAGCAGCCGACCACCCCTTAAGGCATTGTTCATGCTCTCAAAGATGTTGGTTGTGAGGTTACCCCAACGGCGATGCCCATCGTCATGATACAAAGTCCACTTCTCTAAACCAATTTTATAAAGGTAGTTCCAAGCTTCTGGATTCCTACTTTTCATCTCTCTCACCAAAGCCCGATACTTTCTCGGCTGTAACGTGGAGCCAATTCCCCAGCATAACTGCTTAAGTTCAACTGACTTGAACTTAGACATAAAGTTGCTACGAATGTGACGTAGGCAATAACGATGATATGCATCTGGCTCCTTCCAGCCTTCAAGGTTATTCATAGCATTTATAATTCCCTTATGTCTGTCTGAAATCACACAAAGACTCTTATGGGCAGCAGGTGATCTTACATGCCTTCCAAACTGTTGAAGAAACCAGCTCCAACTTTCATTCGTTTCTTCGTCAACGATAGCGTAAGCCACCGGAAGTATGTACCCATTGGCATCCTTCGAAACAACAATAAGCATTTTTCCCTTATAAGAACCCTTCAGATGTGTGCCATCAATACTTATAACGGGTCTACATCGACTAAATGCTTCTATGGATGGCCCAAACGCCCAGAATACATACTTAAAAACAAACGAACTAGATGACCCATCCGCTTGATGACGCCACTCAACAACAGTACGTGGATTTGCCCGCTTCAATGCATTGATATACTTAGGCAGCTCTTGGAAGTTGGACTCCCAATTGCCATAGATATTATCAATTGCTTTCTTGCGAGCTCTCCAGGCCTTCATATAAGTAACATCAACACTCAGTGTCTCCTTACACTAGGCCTGGATCTGCTTAACAGGATATGTAATATCAGCAACAATTGCATGGTGTATGTACGATGCTAAAGTCTTTGTTGTAAGACTGGTGTTGTTGTTACGAATGGCTGACCCGTAATAGTTGTGTCCACCAACCCATTTAACAATCCTCCACAAACTTGAACTTGAATTTCCCTGCCTTGTTGCAGAGACCATCCAGTTACATGGTTGAGTGTTTGGCGTAGCACTAACATAGTCATGAGCATTTGTCTTGCATATTGCTTTGAATCTCTTAGGTCTGCTTTCTTCAACATGGATCTCTTTACCATTCTTAATGTTCCATTGGCGAAAAGCATAATTAATATCCTTCTTCGATTTAAAATACATACCTGCTCGAATGTCATTTGTGTGTTCGTTCCAAAAGTGCATGTACTCCTCCTCTTGAAAATCATGATCTTCTAGTTCTCGTAACACCGAAGTGTCAATATCTTGATTCACTGGTACTTGTGATAGGCTTTGATTAATTCCCACTTGAAATTCTGCAGATGGTTCAGTGTACCCGTCTTCATCGCTTGAATTTTCTTCGAACCTGATGTCTTCGATATCATCTACAGACGTTGATTCAGAGATGTATTCATCAGAGACATCAAAGCCACCGTGTTCGTCTTGGTTGGCCGGACATGTCTCGTATTCGGGTTCTTGGTTAATATAACCGGAATCACCAGCTGGAATTACCGCCTCCATTTTAACATAAATGTCACCCCTGTAACATGGTTGTCTTTCAGCCAAGAAAAACAACAACTCTAAACTGCCGTCATCGTGGATGTGCGAAGCTTCACGTACACCATTAAACTCGTAGGAAAACAACATGGACACACTAAACTCTTCATTACTTACACCAACCAGCCTATATATTCTTTCAACAAGCTGCTCAAATGAGAATCTTTCACGTATAGGTAATGTGGACATTTTGGTTGATTCATCAGACGAAACAACACCCTGGTTGTAATATATTTCACCACCCCAAAAAATTCTTAAGAGAAACAGTGTTGATGTGTTGTTTAGTGTATATAAAAAATGGGGTTCTACACTATCAAATTTTAAATTTATAAACTGGTTATTCACCAGGGGACTATACCAACACACTAAGGCAGGTATACCTGTCGTGCGTAGCACAGTATTGGTAAACACCGGGTTGTCGAACCTCAGGGACACGAACTTGTTAAAAATAGTCGATTTATAATTCAGCCGTTTTTTTTTTGTTTTTATTTTGAAAACTGATTTTAATTTAGGAAACTGAAAATGACAGTAATTAAAATGTTGTTTGGAGAAACAGAGTTTGGTAAAGGATCACTTAGGCCTGGCTCCTCCAACTTAGGTTTGACAGGTGTATCGGTAATGCGTTCTGACTCATCTATGGGATGAACTGGGGTCCTAAGACAAGGCTTACCTAGTTCCTATAGATAGGTTCACGTTTAGGGTTATAGACACGCCCTACACGGTTACTACTGGTCCATGGTGAAGTACTGATAAGGTTGCGGTTTATGAAGTGCCCTAGGCTGGGTCCCGAGTTATCGGTGCCTCAACTCACAACTGGTCGAAGGGTTAGGATAGGTATGGCCCTAACGGTCCTATAGTTGTGAAGCGGTTACAATTGGGTTGATAGGTTGACCTAGTAGGTCCTAGACACGACTAAGCAGGAACAGACCCGAGTTATCGGTGAATGCTTGACTACTTGACAATGGGAAGTGTGACAGCCCTAAAACTTTTTGCTTTCTTTCCCCAGCGACGATAGCAACGACGACAGCTGATGCTGCGAACGCTACGACACAAGAATAATTTTCGGGACGAAAATTCCAATTTCAGGGGAATGATGTGACACCCGAGAATTTCAAGGTTAACTTCCGTTAGACAAACCCGTTAGTTACGTTATAAGTAGCTAATGCATAACTAGGCCGAATACGTCCACGACCTTTGGTTGATCACCGAACCCGTCCATATGAGTTATGTGTTCATCATTGATTGTCTTTATGTGCAATGTGATTTAAATACATGACTTAGTATTGTGAATAACATGATTAATTGTAAATACTTGTTTATGTGAAAATTGCCTAAATTTGGTAGTCAGCGAAACTACCGAGCGAAACTGCAGATTCGCCCGGTAGCTGGCTAGACTGATCAATGTACCCGAGATCAGAGCCAGTTTCGCCAGCCAGCGAAACTGCCAGCGAAACTAGCCTCTGATATAAATAAACTTAATGAACCCTAGTAGCCTCATTTGCCTCATTTCACAACCAACACACACATACACTTCTCTGGAACCTGGTCAGCCGAGAATACCATCAAGAGACCAAGATCTTAGCCTCTAGACCATCATCTCATCTCATCTATCGATTCTTGATCCAAACGTGAGTCCCAAAAACCTTTATTTATGTGTTTTCTATGAGTTTCTTTATAAAGCATGCTCAAACTTCCATGAAAACTTGTATACTTCTGAGATAATGCTTAGGGATGCTAGATCTACCATAAAGTCAGAAACTTTACGTGTAAAAACAAGCCATGATGATGATTTATGCAATTTTGGTCATTTTAGGGTTTAGAAGTGCTTTTTGGTGATTTGAGGACAAAATGCATGATAAACGTGTTAAAGTTGCTTGATTTATGTTAGTAAATGCCTATGGATGCTAGATAATGAATTGCATGTATGATCAGAAGCTGTTAGGTTGATTTTTAGGCAAATCCGTATGTTTTTCGCGACCAGCGAAACTGTCTGTTCTCTGGGCGAAACTAAGCAGCGAAATTATATCTCCTTCCAGCGACACTGCCCAGCGAAACTATAGTGTCGCCGGGTAACCTGACCAGACCAGCTCGGGCGAAACTACCGAGCGAAATACCTGAACGAAAGTTCAAACCAGTTTCCCTGCGAAACTAGGCTAGCGAAACTGCGTCAGCAGTTTCGGGCGAAACTAGCCTAGCGAAACTGTGTCACCGGGCACTGCCTAGCGAAAGTGCTGCCCGTGCACCCAGCGAAACTGCCTAGCGAAACTGAGCTAGCGAAACTAAGACCTGACCTAAAAACCAAACTTGTGAAATTTGCTTAAGTGTTACGCCATGACTTACATGATTATGCCATGATGATACATGTCTGATTTCTGTACTATGTGAACCCTTGTTTATGATCAACCATCGGTGTCGTGTGTCGATATGTCGTGTCTTAGCTTAACGTGCTATGTTATGGGCCATAGTGAACGTTGTTTGAAATAAATTAGACACAAGACTAATATATAAGACCTAAATGAATTATAGGTCTTCATTAAGAAACCAATTCAAGGATAATTAAGCAAGTCTAGCCGAGCAACCAAAGGTGAGTGTCACTAACCCGCAAGATACGATCCCGATAGGGACGGAAAGAACAACTTAGAAACAATGCTGACAAAACTTACGAGTGCCTAGCACCGGGCGAATACAAACTGACTGTTCTTCACCAAGTGTTTATGGGAACACTTGGGGGAGGAATCAAGTCGTCGTTACGAAAAATAAAATTGATAAATGATTTTTGGTTTCGAAAGAAACCCTAAGTGAAATGTTTTAATATGGCTAGCATAGGTTAAAGGCTTTAAACCAAATGATATCACATGATTTCTAAGGAATGTTTTTGGTTAAATAAAAAGTCCTCATAATTAATTGTGCCATTAATTCGTGGAAGCGAGGGGATGTTGGGTAGATCTACTGGAGTTTGACAAACTCCGCTCCGGGGCACTGGAGGTGCACGGGGAACAATATCAGCCTATTTGACACCGTGATCCCAAGAGGAGGACACGGGGGAGGCAAAAAGAGCAGTGACGAAAGTCCGTAAATAAAAATTAATGACGGTGGAACACCGCAGAATAATTAGTCAGCTTGGTACAATCTTCCTTAGTGCATGAAATGACGGATTAGCTACCCGCGATATCGGTTGAGTTCTTTAATTCTTACAAGACTAAGCGCATATTAAATAGTTGGTAATTGACATTTAAAAGTATCGTCTTTCATAAAACAAATATTACGTATGTATATGTTGACAAAGAAAATGATTATGAGACCGGGCCAATGCATGACAAGCCCACCGTGAACTCACTAGCCTTTTGGTTGACACTTGCGTGGTTTTCACTTTTGCAGATCGCTGAGGAGTATCCGGAGCAGGTTGACATGGCTCAAGAAAATGTTTACTTTTATTTGAACTAACTTGGGAATTTATATCACAATTTATGTTTTGTAATTAAAGCACGCGGCTAGTGCTAAAATATTTATGTTTACATTCCGCTGCGTAACTTTTGGAACTGTTTTATTTATGAACATTGGACTTTACTCTGATTCGTTTAGTATTTGTAACTAATGGTTGTGGATCCTGGTCTAGTCGCGCCCCTTAACGGTATAAACTCCGTTAGTGGTATTTTGGGGGTGTGACAGGAAGGGTATCTACTAGCTAAGGGTAAGGTGATTTCTCACTCAAACTCAATGGTGGACTCCTAATCGAATTCTAGGGTTTCCCTGATGATCATGACTATTTCTAGTTCACGCGTACGCCGCAGGTTCTGTTATTCGGCTATACAATAGTTCCCTAACGATAGATGGCTTAGCAAGCTAGGGTTAGGGTTCCACAAGACCAGAGATTGACTAGATACAATAAGGAATTCAATTCATCAACCACATCAAAGCAATCATAACTTTTACTTCATAAATGCAAATGTAAACGAAAACCGATACTTATAAAGTCAAACCATGGTTGGATTTGCCTCGCCTAAGCGATACGATGAGTTTAGCCAACCATGTTAATGTTTAAACATATATAGATCTGATTCAAATAGAAATTCATGGCTAAATATAAATACAATACCAAATGGAAGCTCGAAATGGTGAAAAACGCTAAATCTCGACTCGTTGAATGCTTCAAAACTTCAAATCTTCAAAGGGCTTCAACGAGGGCTTTCTTTGGCTTCTCTTCTGCTCTCCAAGATGTTCTGAATGGTGGAAATGAGCCATGTATTTATAGGGGCCGAATTCCAAAAAAATCCCAAAAATTTCCTAAAAGGGCTCCAGGCCGTGAAAGGGCTTTCACGGCCAGTAGTCAGGCCGTGAAAGGGCTTCCTGGCCACTGTTCTCGGTTACACGGCCTGGACTGGGCTTTCACGGCTTGGGCAGGGTCCTTCACGGCCGTGAAGGGCCTTTCACAGCATGCAAGTCAGACCGTGAAGCAGTTTTCACCGGTGACTGGTCTGCGGCTCAGCATCACAGCTTGATCAAGGGCTTCACAGCTTGGTCTAGGCCGTGAAAGGGTGTTTCAAGGCATGCAAGCCGTGAAGATTTTCTGCAACTTTTTATTTTGACTTCCGCGTTTGACCGGTTGACCCGAACTTTGACTTTTCTTCATTTTCACCTCGTTTTCCGTGCCAAACTTGTTTTAACCTGAAAACTCATAATAATCATCAGAAACAATTATAAATTAATATTTTCAAGGTTATTTTAACGTTTTTCAGCCCAAAATCAACTATATTTTCATATCCAAAACCACACACATCAAACATCCCCATACTTAAACATTGCTTGTCCCCAAGCAATCATTTTTAATCTCGACACTACTACAACTATATCTTAACCACATAGACATCTAAGTGTACATATTCGGTCCGCAAGATTTACAATCAATACTAGGGTTTACAACCTCACAGGTTTTAATGAATTTGAAAACTCATAAAATCTCTCAACCAAATAATGCGAACCATTTTTCTATCATTTTTTCACTCAACTCACCAAATCACTCGACCTATGGGTGTAATATTTGAAGTGAACGCTCAGGTCGAGCATATCTAAGTGTTTCTTGGGTTTATATATACGATCGTGCCGCCGAGTTCGTTATGGGATCCGACCAAAAATGGAGGGGGATACTCAAACGTTGCTCACATATACGGGTGTGTGAGCTACCACTCTAAACGTATATCTTGGCGTATACGTACAGCCGTTTCACAATTTTCATTGTGATTTATTTATTTCTATTTTTTTCTTTAGCTTGATTTAGGGTTTTACAACCTTTCAATACAAGACTAAATTTTTTGCTTTTTTTTTATTTTATATATATATATATATATATATATATATATATATGTATACTGGAGTTATGCAAAAAGTCCAGTATCTTCGGGCAATTGACGACCCGGAGAAGATCCATAACGACTCAAGGCGATTAATTTGACACGGTCTCAACATAAACCTAGAACATGTTTTAGACATACGACTTCCCTCATAACTACGTTTTTTTTTTCTAAATATATATATATTTTTCTTGTAGGCTTAATCTCACAAGGGAAATCGGGTGAGTGGGTTTTTTTTTATGGTTCACAAAACTTAATCGAAAGACTTTGATCATGTGATTTTTATAAAAATAAACCTTTAAGGAAAACCGTTCTTGCGACTTGCAGACACGATAAGGCACAAATAAATTATCTATGATTTACGTTAAAAACGGTGTACTTTCGTGTCATGCGAGATTGGGATAAAATTTCAACAATTTGGGGGATTTTCAGACTTTTGATGTGGTGGGGGAGTTATATTCTATATACTTAGCCAACCCTTGTGTCACACCCCCAAAAATCCACGCGCGGAATACCACCGCAGGGAGCGTGACAAACCAGGATCGCCGTCCATTAGTTACACCAAACGACCAATAATTAATAAAAAGGTTTTATATTTCATTGAAATATAAATTCAGAGTTTTACAAATGCGGAAACGTAAATACAATAAAAGTACTTATGTAAAATATTTGTCACCCAAGGTGACGTGGTTTGCTCAAAGACATTAAAAGTGTTTCAAGACTCATGCATGCGTACTCGTGATACTCGAACATCCGCAACCTGAGAAATAACATGCTAAAAAGTGTCAACACAAAGGTTGGTGAGTTCACAGGTTTATTAGTTCAAAACAGTTCAAGTTAATGTAAATCGACTGTTCATCAACAGTCCCAGTTCAAT
This sequence comes from Deinandra increscens subsp. villosa, assembly GCA_039602395.1. Lineage (NCBI taxonomy): Eukaryota > Viridiplantae > Streptophyta > Magnoliopsida > Asterales > Asteraceae > Deinandra > Deinandra increscens. The sequence goes on from JBCNJP010000008.1 coordinate 49,387,926, forward strand.
GTAAATCAACTGTTTTTCGACAGTTCAAGTTTAAGTTCAAGGTTGACTGTTCAACAACAGTTCAAGTTCAGTTTAAAATCCAGATAATATATCAATAGCTAGCTAGGCTATTTTCAAGAAATCAGTGCACGTTTGACTAGTTAAACTAGCTATCCAGTTACTGAAGCTCGACAAGTTCAATTGTGCCTCGTTAAGACTAAGAAGTATATAACACCCGTTCGATATCCAATCGAGTCAGCGCGAATGACTCGGGTGGGGCTTGTCAGGCCCAGTAGATCTACCAAATAAGTTCCCGCTGATGTCACATTGACAGTAACTCTAAAAGTGAGGACTTTATCATAAGTGTGCCACTATCATTTAGGTGATATAATTATCTAACAGTTCAATTGTTTGCATGTTAATCTCCCCCAACATGATTAAAATAGGTAAAAGGGGCCGTGAAACTCACCTTTGGGTGCACAGCAATTCCGAATAAATAGCACAACAAGTAGCAAGTAACAGGTCTTGTGCAATCTACCAAACACCTAACGAGCATATATACATAAGTGTGTGTTCAATCAAAAAACGACTAAGTCTAGACCAACGGTGAAAGATAGACAACGCCAACTATGACATGACGAAGCTCGATAATTCCAAAACGAGTTTTGGAAGGCAGATAGCCAAAACTCATGACGATTATGAAAGTTGACGAAAAGTATATTATTCAATAATAGCGTACGTCCATGAAATCGAATAATAAGATACGTATATATATTTCAATATATATACATAACAAAATATACAATTAAATCTTTATAAAACCAAGTAGTAAAATATCTATATATGTATATATATTTATAATTATCTATGTAAATATATATATATCCAACGTTTAAAATTTTTAGTATTGTAACGACGATAAATGTACCATTTATATACGCGTTTTTCGCAATATAAAGTTTACAAAGAAAATATTCTGTTTATAACCACCAATACTAATATATAAATATAATTTTTTTTAAACGTCTCCATTACAAATATAAATATATATATATATGTATATGTATATATTTAGTTATGTTTATAAAACTTGTGTTTTATAAAAATAATGGTATAAAATGAAAATGACACGTTAAATTAATTTACAATCCCAAAATATAGTTTACGGTTTTTAACATTTTCTGAGAAAGTTATTTCATATAATTTTTTTAGTTCACCAAAATCCAAAACACAAAATAAAATAAAAAATACAGAAAAATACAGAGGTCGTCTGGGATCGAACCCACGACCTCAAATATGCACGTCCAGCGACCTAACCGCTAGGACAGATCCTCGATGTGTTTAACAGTTCAAGCAATAGGCTTTTAAGTGTTCACAGTGGTCAGAACCGGACTCTATAGAAAAAAATGAATAAAAGATGCGGAGGCGGGGCTCGAACACTGGACCTCTCGCTCCACAGTAGGGCTACTGACCACTGGCCTATTTGCACATTCGTGTTGTGAACCACGATGTTAAATATATAACATGTACAGGACATATGTCATCTTCTTCATTGAAAAGCTCCGGTGATCGGACTTGCGCTCCGGTCACCGGAAAAACGTGAAACACATTTACAAAGCACGAAAACCGACCGGTTAGCGTAGATGAGTGGTTACCTTAAGTCGGAGATGAATATTGATGTGATTTTGATGCCGAACATGAACCTAAAACTCGAACGCAAACTCGGACATCGATCACGAATTCGACCCCGGTTGCTCCTGGTTGCTCGACAGTGGTTAGAAAACACTCACTAGGTCTGTATGGTGGTGTAGGTGGCCGGAAAAACGTAACTCCAGCGGGGGTTTCTTGGCGTCGGTTCAGAGAGAAACGAGAGGGAGAGAGTTGCGTTGGTTGCCAAAATGATTATTGATTTGCTGGTTCAGTTCATTCGATCACCGTTTGTAACTGGCGAATAATGAATGGTGACTCGATGCGGTGCGGTTACGGAATTGAAAAGGTAGACGAAGTTAAAACTTTGAATTAAAAATTAACTTTGATCCATTGGCAGAAATGGTCCCTGCATCTTTTATATAAAAAGAATTTGAGTTTCGGTTATGACAGAAGTAGTCCCTCCAGTTTTATTTAATAACACAAGTTTGAGAAGTTGCAAGGTCAGTCCCTCAACATTAATAAGTCCCTAACGACCTCTAACAGAGTTAACGGAGAATAACTTTAAAGATGACTAAACGTGTATGTGTCAAACATATTAACGTACAACGTTTATAAATAAAAAGTAAAAATATTGTTTCATCACATAAAATAATAAATATAGCTAATAACTGTATGTCTTGAGTTGACATAAAATGATGGATCCGAAATCGTAACGATACGTATAAACTCACATAAAATGATAGAAAACTTTAGGTGAAACCAATGATATTTAATCGTAAAATCATAAGTAGTTACGCGATACATTGTCACATAAAATAATAGAATAACATGTGAGTATATATATAAATATATCACATAAAATCATAAGTTCAATGCCACATAACATGACAAAACGTTCACATAAAATCACAACATACGATTTACATAAAATCATAGAATATCATACATCTAGACTTTAAATGCATGCTCGTGTAGTGATGGTTATACAAAACCCTAATTTGCTAAAGTCAATCCATAAATTCTCACACCACATTTATAACGGTTTTAATGTTCAGTTAAAGTCAGGAAAAGACCTGAAAAGACGGATTGTCACAGTATCCCCTTGTTGAAGAATTTTCGTCCCGAAAATTGAATAACGCGGTTAACAAGTTAGTCACAAAAGAAAGAAAATTTTTTTCTCAATCGTCACATCATCCCCTTGATGAAAGAATTTTGTCCCGAAATTTAAATCAGTAACAACTGCCATGAGAGTCGAATTGACAGTAACGTATCGAAAGAATCTAGATTTTCTACTCCAAAAGGAGTGATGGATGATATAATCAAAATGTGTACCAAAAGTTGAGAAGATGTCAAAAGTTTAGAGGATTTAAATGAAATTCGAATCGAAATTATAGGTGATTTTCTTATCAAACGTTCTCCTATGAGGAAAGTCAAACAACCACATTACAGGAGTCGTGTTGAGTGGCAAGGCTGAATAGCGTAACATGATACAGAAGTATCCGAAATTATATTTCAATACAAAGAAGAACCCTAACATGTCCGAGTAGCCTCCAGCTATTGTGGCCAATGCTGGGAGTGAGATTCCCATTTCGTGTCTCGTTTTCAGTTAAGGCGCTCGCATTTACTAATAAACAAAGTGAACCGGAGAGAAGAGAATTTGAGTATATGAGAAAATTGTGTGTGCATCAAGTCAATCAGTGTTTAATAAACCCATTGTATAACAAAAACATAAACGTCTGATCTTACCTGCCAATTAGCAATTAGCATAGAATTACACAAGACCAATTAAGTTAACATGAGGACCCATTGATTGATTTAGTACTTTTATGACCAATTAGGTTTCACATGATTCATAATAACATTGAAATTCACATTTCATGCAATAAGGTTCAAATAGCATACGAGTCTCTACGAAGGTTTCTTTTAAAGGTTTATGCGGTCAAAGCGTACTAGCACGCAATCTATCATGAAGGTTTACCATACAACGCATACAATTGTCCCAACACCTTATATACTACCATAAAACCTTAGTATGGTATATCTCTAGCATATACTTTCATTAACTAACTAACACAACCCATACAGTGCAAAGTTGATGGGGCAACTTCACACAGTCTTGTCATTCCCACCGAATTCGGAGACTTAGGACCTTGTATGGTGTATGGTTTTCATACTCAATCAAGTTAATACATTTAGAACATGTCATTTTTTGGTTCCTAACACGTTTCATACACATAACTAATCATGCAATTCCATGCAACTTATGTTTAAACCAGCACAATGATTAATCAATTTATATACCCTAAACATATGATTAGATTCTAAATTTTTAGCATGCATAAACACGTATGTTTTATAAACATTTCTCATGAGAAGATCAGAAGCAACCAAACTATTTATCGTGGTTAAAATGGTTCAACAGTTGCTCACATACTAAAATATAACTGGTAACACACTGATTTTGTGACAAAATGACTAAGGTCTAAAGAAAAATCCAATCAAGAGCCCATTGTCATTCAAAAGGTAATACGTAGCAGTTTGTTTTAGAAAGGAATTACTCAATTCTGTTAAGATTTATTCAAGAAATCACATAGAAAATTAGGTTCATATTCAAGTTGGAGTTCAGTATCATACAACACATCATCATGTACGTTACCTTGCTAAAGAATCCAAAAATTTAGAGTGAAGATCCAACAAATTAAAAGTATAAACTATGAGGTACTGAATATCGAAAAGTGCTCTGCAGGAATACGCATGACATCAAGCATGAGAATATCAAATTTGAGGTGAAGAGGGCCAACGACTTAGTTCATGAATTTAAGTAGGCGATGAGATAACAAGCTTATGAAAGTCGAAAATACACATACCAATAATGATATGTGAGTTTAAATTGGCATCGATGAAGATATCAGCAGGGAGGATGCAAATAACGTAATGGATAGTATAAATTTCAGAGAGAAATATATAGCGTGCTTGACAGGATTTGGCAAGGAATTTGTGTGAATAGATATCAAAATGAACATGTCAACGGTTATACAATCCAATAGAGTAAACGTCACATTAGGAAAAACTTCATTGTTTAAGCTCACCGGCATGCTCAATCTCCTTGATGTCCTTGCGCTTCATGCGTCATTATTCCTTTCTTGTCAAAATCATCGGTTCAAATGGTTTTCAAAAGTAAGATAGGGTACCAAAGTGTTATAAAATGGTATCTACGAAACAAAAACATCAGAATGTTCATAAGTGGCTTTGGCTTAGGTTGCCCGTATATATGCATTTTTGCTAGAGTTCAGTGCAGGTTTACCGCAGGTCAAGAGGTCAAAATCATGTGTTATACAGGAAAGGATCGGGAGTGGGGATCACTTCAGCGTTGGTCAGGAAGTTTATAAAAAAATCAGTCGACTTAAAAGTAGTTTCCCTTAACGATAGTTGGCCTATATCTTAACACATACTTCTAAAAAAAATTGAAG
>JBCNJP010000008.1:49393524-49443524 GCA_039602395.1 Deinandra increscens subsp. villosa
GGCGAGGTAAACCGGATCGGCGTTTTCAGGCGGTTTTTGGGCGAGGAACTCGAGATCCTTGTCGAGTTGATAATCGTCGATTTGCTCGACTTGCTTTTTCTTCGACCGTGCAAGATCTTGAATACTCTCGGCCATCACCGCGTGATATTCGACCGGAGCCTTTCCACGGTTAGCCCTCGCGAAATCTCGACCTCTTGGCCTCCCACTAGTAGTCTCCACGGGTGGAGTCGGAGCATCATCCTCATCATCATTGTCCGAATCATTCAAATTAATATCGAATGTTCGAGCGGTGGAGTCAAACGACTCGGGATCGGCGGAAGACGACGTCTTGGATTTCTTGCTTTTTCGGGTTTGACGTGTTGTTATATCCGCTTTCGATCTCCACTTCTCGCTTTGGTAGAGAAACGACCAACACCTTTTGAGAGTGAAGTGACCACGCTCCGCTCCATATTCGATCACCGCCCTATCGTAAATGTCGGCGTCGTTCGCACCACTCGGCCAATTTGATCTGGACCGATCATAGTAAGTTGAGAAAGCTTGACATTTTTTGTTTATTTCTCTCCATTTGGACGACAACGAATCCGGGTTTCGGTATTCGCCCTTCCCCATCAACGTGAAAAACTTGGACCGAATCTCGTCCCAAAATTCTCTCGCATCTTGATTGTTTGCTAAAAAAAAAAAGACAAAAGTTAGTAAAAAAAAATTATTTTTTTTTTAAATATAACTTTTAGTTAAAAAAAAAACCTTTTGTTGGGTTCTCCGAAGCTTCAATGTAAGCTCGACAAAGCGCGTAACACTCGTCGTCGCTCCAAAATTGTATCTCCTTCGTCGCTCTCGCGTCGTCCTCCTTTTTTTTGTGAGATCGTTTGCTCTTTCCTCTCCTTTGTTTTGGTTGTGATGCACCGACCTCTTGTGTTTCTTGGACGATTTCAACATCCTCATCTTGAAGAGAAAAGGGTTGAGATGCTCGAGGGGTTGGAGTTTGTCGCGAGGTTGGAGAAGGTCGTGGGGTTGGAGAAGCTTGAAATGGTTGAGGTGGATAACCTCCAAATTGTGGTTGGGAGAATTGGGCAAAACCTTGAGAGTAAAGGTTCATGTTTGAGAATTGGTTCGGGAAAGGTTGAGTGGCGGGGTTCATTGACGGGAATTGAGGGGGAGGCATGTTCATAAACATTTGCCAAAGGTTTTGATCGGGTTCGTTCTCCCCGGTATTAGGTCGAGAGTTGGGTTGGTTGTTGGGTTGGTTGGGAAACATTTTTAAAAAATATAGAAGATGAGAAGTAGAAGGAGAGAATTGAGTTGAGGTGGTGTGTGAAAGTTTATAAAATATATGGGGTATATATAGTGATTAAATATGATTAGATTAAATTTAAAAAAAAAAAAGGTAACGGTTAAAAAAATAGCCGTTGAACGGCTATTTTTTTGGTTTTAATTCGATCGTTCGGCGTTATGTCCCTGACGCCCCCCGGCGAATTCGACCTCCATAACGCCCCATAACGCCGGGGGGTAATGGTCGGGGCGTTATAGACGGGCGTTATGGGGCGTTATCGAGGTCGAAAACGCCCCACTACGTTTAGCCTAAGAGAATGGGAGATTATTCTAACGTTTCTTGGCTTATCCCAAATGATATGATCATGATTTTTACAAGCCAATTGGTGAAGAGACACAACTCTTCGAGCCATCATAATAACGGTGTGAAATTTTGTACACAACACGCATCTAACATGAAATTTTGGGTTTGTGTTTAGTCTAAACAGATATGGATTATTATCAATCAATAGGCAATAATTGAGATTATTAAAATCTAATTTTTTTTTTTTTAAATAAAATATTCCAATGTTGTTTTATGTTCCCTAGATTCAAAAAATAATCTGTTATGTTTTTAAGTAGATCAGGCCTAACCAAAAACTCATTTTGAAACAAAATCCTAAACTAGAACCAATCAAAACACAGTCTATTGAAAAATGTAGATAACATATCACATTTTTTCAACAGAGGTAACAAATACAGATTGGGTAAACTGTAGACACCAACTGGTAGACATCTAAGATGTCAAACATGTTCACAACAAAAGTAAAACTATATTGAAACCTTAAAACAGTCACATGTTTATGAGGAAGGTGGGAGTATCCCTCCAAGGAACGACGAGAACAAGGCCAATGCACGTTCCGGCTGGTAGCTTGGGACCGTATGGCCTGCGCCCCTAACGGTTATCAGAAGCAGTCCTTTGTATCCCTCTAAATACCCTCCAACCTATTAACATGTTCCCATGTTAACATAACTTGCATGATAAAAATATTAAATCATTTTCATAAGCAAGAGAGTTATGTGGTCACCTCCTTATTAAGGTACCATGGCCGCCAAGCTGTCTCGATAGGAAGATCAAGAGCGTTGATCGAGTACCTAGATGAAGTAATTGGAACCCGCCCATCTATATCGCCACTGTGTAATCAAGATACCAGCAATCATGAACTATTCATAGTTTTCAACTTAATTATCTAGAGTGACCAAATATGTTAGTATATATAATGCTTGCCTGAATACCCAAAGTCGTTGGCCGTTTTCAATCAGATATTTGATTATTGGCAGGATGGTAACCGCACTGTCGTTCCAGCTCGTGATAACATCACTGAATGTTAATTTCAGAAGCATTTTTATAATCAGTTTTCAAGTTATGGTAACATGATTCATTAGTCTACAGGACTTAATTATGTATTATACCTGCATAAATCCCATGATGTAGGTTTCACATGCAATGCATTTTGCACCATAGAGTCATTGAGATAGAATTCAAGGATATATTGCCAGCATGGATCAAAATTGTTGATCTGAAATAAAAAAAATAAAAATCCAAATATTATTGTATCATAATATATTCTAGTTATAATCATTTATTGAGGCAATGCATATAGTAGTCTTACAGAACCAGGAATGATAGAGGTATTTCTTTGATTAGGGGTCAAACAAATGGGTGCATAGATGTTGTATAAATCAATATCTCCTATCTCATCCCAAGCTTTGTCTGTAACATTGCGACACATTAAAGACAAAGAACCGCCAGTAAAGTTACAGTATTTCTGGATGCCATCATGTGTCTCATCTGAATTTAGAGCATGAGTCCACCAATGATCATATAATCCTTTTAAATTTGTGTTATCATCAATCCATGCATTTCCTATCTGCAGATTTTATGGCAGCAATAATTTTCATTTGTTTAGAGAATAGATGGTATAAACCGGGAAAATCATCAAATCAAACATGTTGACTAAGAATCTAAGCATCGCTTATTTGGCGGGCTTAAAGTCAATGTTTAATTTAGATAAAAACAAGCGTCAACATGTTTATTTTAGTAAAATTTGTCCAAGAATTTAAGAGGCGTTGGTGAAGTGAACATACAGCAATTCCTTTGATATTGATAGTTGTTTGGTTTGTTTTCTTGTTGTTGAGAAGGATGGTGTATGCAAGTTGAGGAACATAATGTCCGGCATAGCTTTCTCCAGTTATGTAGAAATCACGAGTTTTGTATTGAGGGAATCTCTCGAGCCAGTTAACAAGAAAAACATAAGCATCAGCAGCAGTGTTCTTGTCACCAGAATGATCGTAATCCGAAGTTGTGTTTGAATATGAGAAGCCAACTCCAGCAGGGGACTCAAGAAACAACATATTTGCAACTGCACAAAGAAGTGTTTGTGTTTATATATTTAGTGGTTGCTCTCTATCTAATAAGCCGGGGAAAAGAAAAGTTGATATGATCTAACCGTTGCTCCATGCATAATCGTTCATGAAGAGGGTTTTCCCATCACTATTGGTTCTGAATGGTCCTAGTTCTGAGAAGGCTCCAATCAAGGAAGAACATCCAGGTCCTGTTAAACCATAGAGATCGATGTTATTTGACAAAAAATACTGAAGAAAAGTTGAAAGTGTTGGTTCTTGATTCATCTCATGCGGTTATTTTACAACTCTCTTTGAACTTTCTAGTTAGAGGCCATATATACTTTTGTGATAAATCTCTGATAAATATGCATTAAATAAATTAGATTTGGCAAAACTGACGCATTGGGTTAGACAGGATGCCGGGTCAGAACGTGTTCAGGTGATGTTGATCGGGTTGAGTCAAAACCGACGTCTGTAAAAAATGGCCATATTTGGTTGGCAGGACGGCTTCTGGACGTTGATAAAGATGCAATAAATAAATTAGGCCTGGCAAAATAGACGGATCAGGCAGGATGTGGAGTTAGAATCAGTCGCTTTAATATATGGTCATCTTTTGTTGGCTCAGGACTGGTCCGGGCGATTGAGATGCAATACATAAATTAGGCCTGACATGACAAAACAGGCGGGTCAAGTCGGGCTGGATACCGAGTTAGGACGGGTTGAGTTCAGAACGGGCTGCTTTAAGAATTGTGATATAATCATATTCATCTCGGGTTCAAAGTTAATGGGTCAAAGTGTAATTAACTAAAGTAAAGGTTTAGTTAGTGTGTCAAGTTGTAAATAGTTTAGGGTCTGTATTGTCGGGGTTGAAAGATTTCAACCGCCAATGTCTATGTATATATATGTGTCGAACATATCAGAATCAATGTTACGAAGTTAGTGTTTTCATTTGTGTTCAACGAGAGAAACCAGACAGAGAGAAAACAGAGTTTTCTATACCGAAATCAAGTTCGTGAAATCGCTATCAAGGTCCGAGTTTCCAACAATCTGGCATCAGAGCCACGTCGTTTCACGGATTGATTTCATCGTTGTTGTCGGATTCGTGTTGCGGTATTCATCGAGTATCGCGGGATTGATTTTCTGTTTGAAACCCACCGATCGCATCATCTAACGAATTGGTTTCGTTTTTTGACTGTCGCAATCAAAGAAGAACAAGGAGTGTTGGTTGTTTGATTGGCGAAGTCGCGGGCGCCGGAATTTTGTTTGGTGTCGCCGCCGTGATCGGAGATAAACAAAAAGTTTTGTTTGTTGGGTTTGCCGTTTGATCGAAAGAAAAAGGAACAAAAGGACTGGGTTTTTTTTTGTTGTTGCAATCGAAAAGAACCAGGGGTTTGTTTTTCGAATTGTTGTGTTTCGATCGAAAAGGAGGAAGAAAAAAATAAAGGGATTTTTTTCTTTGTGTTGCTGTGATAAAAAAGGGGACGAAGGTCTGCCATTTTTTTTTTTGGGTGAATTGAAATTGAGAATTTCAATTACTTGGCAAAAACAGAAAATTGCATTGAGAATTTTACGCCAGGCGGGTGTTAAATATTTTTGGTGCGTGAATCCGAAGAACGATTATTCAAGAATTCAGAGTTTGGATTTTTGAATCAAATTTGAACACAAGAGGATTTTGGTGGATCAAGAATCGTGGACGAGAAAGTCAGACGGGCTGTCACGTTTTGAAGATCATCAAAGTCAGAGATTTATCGAATCAAGATTTCTAAATTCCAGGTTTTATCTATTACATTCTTGGAATTTAATTTTTTTATTAGGATAGTATAGTACAACCATTTAGAATTTATACACTTAGAATTTAGAGAAATCCTAAGTATATTGTTGTTTCCCGATCTTATACAATACGAAGATTTTGAATAATATGTCGGACGGAGGCAACAAAGAAATTGTTGTACATAAGGAAACGGTGTCCTCACCCAATTTCCAATGCCCTATATTAAAACCATTAAATTATACCGTATGGTCCATTCGAATGAAAACCATACTAGAGGCAAACAGATTATGGGATAGGATAGAACCGAGCGAAAACACAGAGGCGGATGTCAAGAAGGACAAGACCGCGTGAGCGTATCTATTCCAAGCACTACCAGAGGAGATGGTGTTGCAAGTTGTAAAGTGCAAGAGCGCTAAGGAGATTTGGGACGCACTTAAGACGCGTCATGTTGGAGTAGCACGTGTACAAAAGGCACGTTTGCAAACGCTCAAGACGGAGTTTGAGTTGTTGCAAATGAAGGAGGACAAAACGATAGATTCCTACACTGCAAGATTCAATCAGATTGTTTCTAAGGCAAGCAGTTTGGGGTCAACTATTGAGGAGTCCACACTGACTCGGAAACTATTGGGATCCGTGCCAGAAAGATTCACTCAGATAGTTGCGTCTATCGAGCAATGTTTTGATCTAGACGAGATGACTCTAGACGAAACAATTGGACGTTTGAAGGCTTTTGAAGAGAGGATAAAGTCAAGGAAGGGCGGAACTGGAGAGAACTAGGACAAACTTCTATTCACACGTCAAGAGAGTGATTCTCATCGTGGAAAGCAGTCTGGGAACTATGGAGCAGGAAAGTCCAAGTCATCGCGCAATCAGTGGAAGAACAAGAAGTTCAAGGCGGGTGATAAGGAAGCAAGTAGTTCTCAGAAGCCACGAGGAAATAACCAAGGGAGAGGTTATAAGCCCAAGAAGGACATGAGTACGGAGACATGTTACAACTGTAACAAACTTGGGCACTACGCAAAGGACTGTCATCAGAAGGAGCAAACGACAGAGCAATCCAATCTTATTGCAGAAGATTTGGAACCAACGATTCTAATGGCCGTAGACGAGGTATTAGAAGGCGAGAAGGTCTTCCTTAACGAGAAGGAAGTACATCCTAAGAATTACACATGTACCAATGAGAGTATTTGGTATTTGGACAACGGTGCAGTAATCACATGACCGGTGTTCGAGCACATTTCGCTGAATTAGACGAGAGTGTCTTTGGAAATGTTCGCTTTGGAGATGGATCGCGTGTAACGATCAAAGGCAAAGGATCGATTTTGCAAGAGTGCAAGAATCAAGAACAACGAGTGATATCTCAAGTTTACTTCATCCCTAGCCTGAGGAGCAATATCCTAAGTTTAGGACAATTGACTGAGAGCGGGTGTAAGATCATCATGGAGGATGATACACTGTCTCTTTATGACCCTAGTAGGGAACTGTTACTAAAGGTCAAACGAGCAAGGAACCGACTTTACCACACAAATTTAAGGATCGGTTCGCCAACCTGCCTACTTACGAGTTTGGAAGATAAGGCATGGTTATGGCATGCGAGATTAGGACATCTCAATTTCGAGTCGATCAAGACGATAACTCAGAAAGGGTTGGTACAAGGGGTACCAAAAATTAATCACACGACGCAGGTGTGTGATGCATGCCTATTGGGAAAGCATACGAGGGCTCCATTCCCACAGAAGACGCAGTTCAAGTCAGAGGAACCTTTAGATCTTGTCTATGGAGATCTATGTGGTCCTATATCACCACCTACACCCTCAGGGAAGAGATATATATTTCTGCTAGTAGACGACTGCACGAGATATATGTGGGTGTATTTCTTAAAGTCAAAGGACGAAGCCTTTGAGACGTTTAAGGAATTTAGAACCAAGGTGGAAAGTGAAGTTGGAAGGAAACTAAAGATGTTAAGGACAGATAGAGGAGGGGAATTCACGTCTCATGAATTCACCAAGTTCTGTAAGGATAATGGAATAGCCAGACAATTGACTGCTCCATATTCGCCTCAACAAAACGGAGTTGTTGAACGAAGAAACAGAACCGTAATGTCCACTACTCGTAGTATGATGAAAGCCACAAAGATGCCGCAAGATTTTTGGGCTGAAGCAGTTAGACATGCTATTTACATACTTAATCGAGTGCCAACGAAGGCTGTGACAGATAGCACACCTTATGAAGCACTGAAGGGCAGGAAGCCTAAAATAGATCATTTGAGGATCTTTGGGTGCATAGCTTACGCGAAGGTGACCATTCCTAATTTAAAGAAGTTAGATGACAGAAGTGTCCACATGGTTTACCTAGGATCAGAAGAGGGATCCAAAGCTTATAGGTTGTATGACCCTGTCAACAACAAGATTTGCGTAAGTAGAGATGTAAAGTTTAAAGAGGATGAGACATGGAATTGGAAGGATTATCTAGAGGGCCTAGATAATGGTAATGCTGAATGGGTTGATTTCACATTACCTGATGGGCAAGTTGAAGTTGATCAAGTCAACCCAACAGAGGAAGCAACCAATTCTGAAGAAGAGAATGAAGATGTGGGTAATTATGAGGATAATTATCAAGCCACACCTCAGCAGAGTTCAAGGATGAGTACTCCGAGGACTTATGCCTATGAGCCTAACTCATCACAAGTTACGGCTTATAACTCACGAAGGAGTTCAGCAAGACCTTTTGATCATACACCTCTAAAGGGTTTTAGAGATCTGATGGAGATCACGAATAAGGCACGACCTGTAGATACACTAGGATTTTATGAAGAGTTACTTCTAGCGGAAGAAGAACCAAGAAACTACAGAGAAGCAGCTGAAGACAAGAAATGGATTGAAGCCATGGAGTTGGAGTTGGAGTTAGAATCCATCAACAAGAACAATACATGGAGACTAACCAACTTACCCGAGGGACATAGAGCTATTGGTCTCAAGTGGGTATTTAAGACAAAGCGGGATGCTAACGGAAAGATTACAAAGCATAAGGCTCGCTTGGTAGCAAAAGGCTATGTGCAAGAACAAGGAGTAGATTTTGACAAAGTCTTTGCACCAGTAGCACGAATAGAGACTGTACGTCTTATTCTAGCAATTGCTGCTTACAATGGATGGGAAGTACATCATCTCGATGTAAAGTCCGCATTCCTAAACGGAGACTTAAAAGAAGAAGTCTACGTTTCTCAACCTGAAGGATTTGTGAAGCCAGGAAGTGAGAAAAAGGTATACAAGCTGTCTAAAGCTTTGTATGGTTTGAAACAAGCACCGCGTGCATGGAACATCAAGCTGGATCAGACGTTGAAGTCATTGAAGTTTCAGAAGTGTACGTTGGAACATGCTGTCTACGTAAGAAGAAGCAAAGAGTCTACGATAATTGTTGGAGTATATGTAGATGATCTCATAGTCACTGGAGAACCAAAAAAGGAGATCGATCATTTCAAGTCACAAATGGAACAAGAATTTGAGATGAGTGACTTAGGACTCTTAGCATACTATTTGGGTATAGAAGTCATCCAATTGGGGGGTGACATATCAATCAAGAAAACGGGTTACATCAACAAAATCTTGAAGGATGCAAATATGGTTGATTGTAATGAAACGAAGATTCCTATGAGTCCGGGAACAAGGTTCACAGATATTGAAGGAGTAGACCCGGTGGATTCAACTGAATATAGGAGTTTGATAGGATGTTTGAGGTATTTGCTACATACAAGACCAGACTTGAGTTTTGCGGTGAATCTACTCAGTCGTTTTATGCAAGAACCTATGGAACATCATATGAGAGGGATCAAGCAAATAATTAGGTACATCAAAGGAACCAAGCATCACGGGATAACCTACAAGAAGAATGGAGGAAACAAGATAACGGGTTAGAGTGACAGTAGTTATGGAGTTAACACTGATAAGGGGAAAGGAACAACTGGATTCGTGTTCTACTTTGGAGATTCTCCTATTACTTGGTGTACGCAAAAACAACAAACAATGGCATTATCATCATGTGAATCAGAATTCATAGCAGCCACTGCAGCAGCACAACAAGCACTATGGTTACAGAGATTAGTTGCAGAATTGACTGGATGGAAGGAAGAAAAGATTACGTTACTGGTTGACAACATCTCAGCAATAGCACTAATGAAGAATCCTGTATTTCATGGAAGGAGCAAGCACATTGACACACGTTATCATTTCATCAGAGAATGTGTTGAAAACAATCAGATCAACGTTGAACATGTTAGTGGAGAAATTCAGAGGGCTGACATTCTCACTAAGGCAATGGCAAGAGTCAAGTTCATCACGATGCGAGAACTACTGGGAGTTCAAGATCTGAAGATGGAGAAAGATGAAAATGATTAGGGGGTGAAATGTGATATAATCATATTCATCTCGGGTTCAAAGTTAATGGGTCAAAGTGTAATTAACTAAAGTAAAGGTTTAGTTAGTGTGTCAAGTTGTAAATAGTTTAGGGTCTGTATTGTCGGGGTTGAAAGATTTCAACTGCCAATGTCTATGTATATATATGTGTCGAACATATCAGAATCAATGTTACGAAGTTAGTGTTTTCATTTGTGTTCAACGAGAGAAATCAGACAGAGAGAAAAGAGAGTTTTCTATACCGAAATTAAGTTCGTGAAATCGCTATCAAGATCCGAGTTTCCAACAAAACTGACGCATTGGGTTAGACAGGATGCCGGGTCAGAACGTGTTCAGGTGATGTTGATCGGGTTGAGTCAAAACAGACGTCTTTAAAAAATGGCCATATTTGGTTGGCAGGACGGGTTCTGGACATTGATAAAGATGCAATAAATAAATTAGGCCTGGCAAAATAGACGGGTCAGGCAGGATGTGGAGTTAGAATCAGTCGCTTTAATATATGGTCATCTTTTGTTGGCTAGGGACTGGTCCGGGCGATTGAGATGCAATACATAAATTAGGCCTGACATGACAAAACAGGCGGGTCAAGTCGGGCTGGATACCGAGTTAGGACGGGTTGAGTTCAGAACGGGCCGCTTTAAGAATGGTCATCTTTTATAAACTTATGAGCAGTATAATCTATAAGCTTTTGGATGCTTAATGGATGTAAAAACCAGGACATTATGGTGAAAAGTTACCTCCATTTAGCCACAATACTAGTGGTTTAGTTGCAGAATCAGTGGGAGACTCAACTAAATAATAGAAAAGAGCCCTGCCAGCAGTGGGATTAACAGTAACATATCCGGAGTACTGATTAATATCGACACCTGCAGGTTGGCCTGGCAATGCCGAAATCTTGTCAAGTTGTGACAAGCCATCCTGAGGTGCGACGTAAACCGGAGAATACTCATGGGTCGCTTCATCTAAAATAGCCCATGTATTAGGAACATCTGAGTCTCTTGATCTTTTCGATTTTAGCAACTCGAAAAGCTTGTCTGCTTGAATATCTGCATAGCTTAATGCAAACAAGGCCAAAAAGCAAAATACTACTACAAGTTTTATCATCCTGTTGTTTATTTTCTAGTTCCATTCGATTCCTTCAATATATAGTATACTTGGCGTTATGTCTTAGGGACTTTTTTATCATGTTCTTACCGCTGGGTACGAAAACAGCATTTCAAAGACAGGCAAACAATGACTTTTGAAGTACCTAATGCAGGCCGCTTTCGTAAGTATGTCTTCGGAGTTTTCTCATTTGTATTCGATGGTTCTTTGGACAGCTTAATTGTTGTCATATGTGAGGAAATGGTCTTACTCAAGTCATATGAAATATGGTAGCTAGACTATGCCTTTTTCTGATGTCTCAGTTCTTAATACCCCTTCATGCAAACGAAAAGCCAACTTGTCATCTATATGAGATTATGAGTTTACAAGATAATCAAGAAATCAACAGGTAAATATTTCCCACTTGACTGTATACTTAAAAATTTTGAGTACAAGAAAAATTAATGCATTTGTAGACTGTAGTGTGATCAATTGTATTAAGTAAGAAATCAACTGGTGAATATTTCCCACTTGACTGTACAAATCAAATTTTGGTCCCAGGCGCTGCCCCCGGACTCGTGGTTCATGGGCTTCGCCATGTTGAAATCCGAGGATGCTAGAATGATTTTGATAAAACTAGAACCGGTAACATGATTAGTTTTCAAAATCATGGCAATATATCTTGAACACATTGATGTCCAAAGCAAGAGATGTGACAGACTCACAAATTTAGCTACTTAAAGTTGTTGCTCTCCACTATTGGTTTGGACTAAACGGTTTTGGGTCAGTTTCAAGCCGAACTCGCACACAAATTTAGCTAAATGGACAGGTTCTTGTCAACCTGGCAAGTTTGCAGTTTGAACTATTTAACCCGTTTAATATACAAGTGTTGTGTTTGGCTTTATGTGTGATATGTTTTCAGGTTCATGTCGGCTTTGGGTTTGAGTTCGTGTCAGGCTCGACTCACCAACTCGTAAACACGACTCGTCTAGTATCTATCTCTTTTTAAAGGGCGTACGTACTAGATGCTTGACTTAGCTTCTGCTTTGCTCAGGGTCCAGAGAGGGGCCAGGTCGCTTCACGATGTGATATACATAGTCATACCCACACTTTCGTGGAAGAGGTTGTTTCCAACGGCTTGAACTCATGACCTCAAAATCACAAAATCACAAATTCACAAAACAACAACCTTACTGGTTGCTTCAAGGTTCACCAACGTCTATCCCTTTCTTAGTACTTAACCAAAATACATCTTTATGTTTCTTTTTGAAAATATTGCCAAGAGTTGTGTGCTTGATGTCAACTAAGGTTGTTACTTGATCTTCTTGCATTTTGACCACTTAACAACGTATCGCCTTACTCTTACTCCTGTTGTTGGATTTCGGATGAGCATAAAAATAAAAAAAAATAATTAAAAAAAAAATTACAAAAACTAAATTATAACCAAAAAGATATAAGAGCCGAACCAAAAAAACAAAAAACCAATGGTTATTTTAATATATCAAATAACTGAGCTAATCGGTTTCGATTTTTCTCATCCACAAAACCAAATTAACCGAACCGAACAAACATGAAACCCAAAAATCTTTCATTCTAATAAAGTACTAACTTGGGCGCCACATGTCATTTTTTAGGACATCCACCTAAGCATTGTCCACTTGTCAACACCATACTCAATTTCAAATTTTCTTCATTTAAGAATTGAAATTTTCCAAATTTGATATTTCAACTTTCTAAATCTAAAATTCAACATTACATTTAATTAAAATTAATTATAAATAGTTATAAATATTCATTAAGTATATATCTACATAAATTATTTATTAACTAACTTACCAAATTTATAAAAATCATTTGAATTTTCTATTATTAAGAGATGTAAGACTCAATTTTTGAATTTTTAATAATAGTTACTAATATTTATTAATTAAAAATATTATATATTAGGGTGGTTGATTTATTCAATTAAAATATTAAAATGTCAACCACCCTTTTATATTCTGAAAAATAACTTTTATGAGTTCAATTATCATCTTAAACATGTTTTATTTATCCTTTAACATTCTCTGAAAATTCAAGTAATCATAAATAATTATCTTTTATTATTGTAATTCTCAACACCACCTTAAATTAACCATTAAGCAATTTATTTTCCAACTGCGATATACGGAATACTATAATTTACTATATTCTATAAAAATGTACTTTTTACTTAACTACTATAAAATAACTATTGGATATGATCTCACAATTTTTATCATCCATAATTTTTAAATCTCATATCAATTTTTGTTTTTATAGTTATCTCATATTATAAATATTTGTTCAACCCGTGTATTACACGGGTTACTAACCTAGTCTTATATATGTTTTTGTGTTCTCATTTGTTTGTATAACTATAAATACATTGTCACACCCCGGTCAACGGTTTCGGGTGTGAGCGAGAATGGAATCATAGTCGAGGATACATAGAACACTTCTAATAATTTAAAAACTTCATAAAACATTAATTCGTTTCATTGCAGCGGAAAGAGTAGTGGAAACATTAATGTCTTACATATTTTGAAAACATAAGTCTTAAACGATTATTAAAAGCATAAAATGGTTAAGCTGGATAATTGGGACTATGACTCCAAGGACAGGTCCGTTAGCAGTTGTAAGCCCCATTTGCATATCTTCAAGGAAGTCTCGTCAATTACCTAAGAAATCATGAACATAAAACGGGTCAACATAAAGTTGGTGAGGTTCACAGGTTTAGGACTCGATAGTTAAACATTTGTAAAGCAGTTGTAAAACAGTTTCGGTATACTTAAATATTATCAGGGTTTCTTGTTGTTGTTGTATGATCTCACCTGAACCTTGATTTCAAATACTAACAGTTTACCCACCCGGCATCTCTTGCCCAGAGATGTTAAACAGTGCAGAATAACTGACGTGTACCCCCAGACAATCCGGAGTCAGAACTGGAGCTACCAGTTAGGGTAGGGTTGTCAACCCAAATAGATCTACTCACTAGCTATCGTTTCGTACAGAACTAATTGAAATCAATTAATGATGGGATTTTCGGTTGTACAAACGTTTATAACGATAATGTACCAAGTTGGGCAATCAGTAAGAGAACAAGTAGTCATACGGCTAACAAGTAAACCATAATATTAAGTAAAAAGCATTTAATCAGTTTTCATGATTTCTCCCCCAAGTATAAAGCGGTTAAAGGAAAAGGGGCCGTGAAACTCACAGATTCAGCAGATAATCGGAAAGTAAGCAGTGAAGGACGGTAGCACGTAACGCCCTAAATAATTAAATAACATATGCATAAGGTCTATGATCATTTGAGTAACATAAGTCACCCAAGTGATACCGGTCAAGTCTTGACGTTTTAAGTCCGTTTGTATTATTGAAAACTCGTTAACTTGTATTTATTTATTAAATACATTTATGGTTATTTATATTTATGTCCAATAAATATAAACAAATAATCATTTTCAATAATTCAACCAAGTCTTGAACTTTGAGTAAAAAGATATAATAATGTTTATTATTATTTTCATGAGTTCGAATAATTATTTTAATTAAATAATTACTTATTCGATTTTGTTAATCTTGCAAGTTATAATTATTTTGAATAATTACGATTAACAATCATTTAGTGAATAAAACAAAGTTTAAGTTTCCTTGCAAATAATTATTTGTCAAAATAATTATTAACGTTTGTTTTATTTATAAAACATAGATCCTTAAGGGAAAACATTTAAGGTTTTAAACGTTTGATCATTTTCAAAGGTAAGTTAATATTTCAAGTTCATGAAATATTTTAATAGAAAACGTTGATAAGAAGATTTATGACGACGCTTGGATTTATAACATTTGGTTTATAAAACTTGACTTTTATTTAAAATCTCCAACGAACGTTGGTTCATTTTTGGATACTTTGTTTTTATCAAAGAATTATTAAAAGTCCTTGTAAATATTTTAAACCAATGATTTGTCTTGGTTTATTTTTATAAAAATCTTTTTATGAAAACATTTATTTTCAAGTGTGACTTTTTATAAAAATGTCCATTTCTAGCAAGTTCCAAGAAAGGTTAAAACTTGTAATAAATCCAAGTATTTATGTCAAATTAATCATTTGACATAAATATTATTCTTATCAAATCTAGCATTTATTTTTATTCTTTTTGTCCAATCATTTAATCATTAGTAACACATTAAATATGTTACTTGACTTATTTTAAGAAGTATATTCTTTTTGTTTTAGTCATAGGTTACATATGTAACTTTTATTTAATTAAGTCCATGATTCTTAGTTTATATATTTGTTTATTATCATTTCATGTAATAAGTTAACAAAATATAACATGGTTTATATATAGTTAGTTAACATTTTTACTAAGCATTGTGAAATAATAATAATCCACCAACATATATGTGTTGGGACCAAATATATATTTAAATGCAATCACTAACACATTTGTGTTAGGACAAGAAAATAAATACAATCACTAACACATTTGTGTTAGGACAAGGAAATGTAAATAACAATCACTAACACATTTGTGTTAGGACATGGAAATTAAATGATAATCTACTAACACTAATGCATGTGTTAGGACCAAAAATAAATAATAACAAGTAACATTATTTAGTCATATTTTATCAAGAGGCTTAAGATTTGCAAGCAACTAACTATGAAATCCTTAGATTTCACAAGTATGATCAAGGTGCACATATGCTACTATCCAAAAGGTTTCACAATGTGTTTCACCAAATGATCTTGAAAGAATGGAGATTAAGAAGAGAGTTTTGGTTAGTTGTTTCTTGCAAATCAAGCATTCAAAAAAAATGACAATATAAGTGTTAGTGTTTTTAGGTTGTCAAGACTTGAGAGGTTGATCATGGGTGATAATATGGTAGAACACAAGAAAGAAAAGGTGTAGGAGACTCACAAAAGTGAGCCAAGAAAACCGAGAGAAAGAGGAGGAGGGGCGGCGGCTTCACGGTGGTCCGACGGCGGCAGAGGGTGGCCGGCGGCGGAGCAGTGGCTGCGGCTCGGCGGCAGGGGGTGGCTCGGCGGTGGTGGCAGCCGAGAGTGGTGGTGGTGGCCGGTTCTTGTGGAGGAAACAAGAGGGAGAGATGGTTGGGTTTTGATGGTTGGGTGCAAGGGGAACAAGGCTCCTAAGCCTCCTTTTTATAGCCCCTAATCACTTGTTAATCCATTGGACAATTATGTGTTGTCATCTCCACATTAATCCCCATCCTTTGATTAGTTTTTATAAGTTTTATAAAAAGTCTAGGAGCTTTTATAAAATAAAGGGGTGTTAGGAGTTTATAAAAATCATAACTTTTTAAAATATAATCCAAACACATTTTTATCCAATTGAGTAATGATTTTTATTTTTATAAACGTTGATGGTCCAAGTTTCATAAAAATATTAGCGGGTTAATTATTGGTTAAGTTTTTATAAAAACTTACAAAACATTGGGCTTAAAACAAAATTTCATTTGTTTGTTTTTATTTGGGCCGAAGCCCAAATCGGAAAATGGGAGAGGGAATGGGCCGTAGCCCATTCGATTTAGAAAAGGCGACCGGGCCGAAGCCCAGTCGGGTCCGCAAGTGGGGCTGGACCGAAGCCCAGTTGGTTTGGGCCGCGGACGGGTCGGGCCGGTTCTCGGCTTGGGCCGGTTCGTGAGTTGGGCCGCGAAGGAGAAAAGGAAAGAGGGATTGGGCCGGGTTCGGCCCAATGGGTTTCGGACCTCGGGTCGGGTTTCTGAGTTTGGGGTTTTACTCGACTAGTGGATACGAGTATTTGGTTAAATTTTCGGGTCAATCCGGACGTTTTTGGGCTTATTGGGCTTACTGGGCCCAATAGGATAAATGGTTTGGAATTTTGGCTAAGTCTTGACAACATAACACTTATTTTAAGTTCATGAAATGAGTTAACAGTTTGGGTCGGTTTGATAAAATATAAAATGTCGAATTTTATATTTATTTCCTTATTGTTGAAATCCCACATTTAATTATACGATAGACGTTATGTTTTACGTGCGTATATATATATATATATATTTAGTTTAATGTGGAATCGAAGTCGGTTAGTCATTTAACTATCACAGTTAATCATGTATTAAAGCAGTAAATCACATAACTATTACGTAATTTAAAAAGTCAACAAAAGTCAACGGAGAGAGGTTTGACCTGATTTGAACGGGTTGTCACATACATTCACCACCATCACCTCCAGTCCACTAAGCGAGAAAGAACCCTGGTCTATAAAGCAACAAACTTTCATTTTATTTTTTTGGTTTATAATACATCAAGTTTAAGAATGGATTTGTCAGGGTTAAATCTTATTTTCAAACCCAAAACTTAAGAGGCAAATTCATCAAGCCCAAAATAATGAGCCAAAATAAATATGGGCTTTCATATATATTTTTTTTTCGGTTTATAATACATCAAGTTTAAGAATGGATTTGTCATTGTTAAGTTTTATTTCAAACCCAAAATTTAAGAAGCAAATTCATCAAGCCCAAATACCGAGCCAATAAAAATATGGGTAACCAATTATAACCAACCATAATCAACCGACACCCGATCGGTTATAAAAACCAAATAACCAAATGTAACGGTTTCATTTTCAGTTTCAGTTGGGCCTTAAAAACCGTACCAAATCATGCACACCCCTAGGGCACGGGGTATACCGGCGCCAAAGGGTTGTTTGGCGGCGCCAAATGGCGCTAACACCGCCCCCCCTAGCCGTTATGGCGCGGCGCCATCGATCTCCGCCAAAGGTTCAACGGGCGTTAAAGAGGAGAAATGTTGGGCAACGGTAAAAAATTGGACCGTTGGGCATTGATTAAAAAAAAAAAAATTTAATTAACCCAATTTTTTAACCATTTCACCTATAAAAACCCTACTTTATTCAAATTTTTACACCTTTTTCTCTATTCTACTCCTTCTTTCTTTAACATTTTTTATAAAAAAACACCATGAATCCAAACCAACAAAATCAAGATTCCTCAAGCAACAACCCTCCCAACAACCCGAACCTTCAACCGTGGCATATCCCGATGTGGGGGGGCCAACCTAACCCGTTGTATTTGGGTCAACCACCCTCAAACGTCTACAACCCCAACCCCTCGTTTGCCAATTACGCTCAATGGGGGCAAAACCCACAACCTCAAGGCTTCTCATCTCCATTCCAATCACAACCCGTTTTCTCACCGAATTTCACATCCGTTCCATCGCACCCGCAAACACCACTTCTAGATGAAGACGATGATATAGAGATCGTTCCCGAAACACAAGTTCCCGATCGTGTTCGAAGAGGCCGAGGGAAGGGGAAAAAACCGATCGAAGGATTCCAAGAGCAAGAAGGACGGGTGCCATGGAATACCGAGGAGGAGCTACATCTAGTTCGGGCTTATATCGATACATCGGAGGACCCGAAAATTGGTATTTTTTTAAAAATAATTTAAATCTAGATTTTTTTTTTCTTATATTTTAGAAATCACCAACTAACGTTTCTATTCTTATATTTTCTAAATAGGTAACTCGCAAACAAAAGATGCGTTTTGGGATCGAGTTAGTAAAAAATTCCACGCTAGCAAGAAGGCGGCGGCGAGACCCGATGAGATCCCGACATTTCGCAACAACGACAAACTTAGCGGCAAGTGGGGCACCATCAAGAAAAAAGTTGCCAAGTTCCATGGGGTCTTTTTGGGCGTGGAACGAACTCGTCCAAGCGGTGCGAGCGACGACGATTTGATCAACATCGCCGTTAATCGATACAAAGACGACAACACCAACTCGGCACCTCTTCTTCAACATTATCAAATATTGAAATCGTCTCCAAAGTTCGCTGAGATTGTGGAGGTCACCAACGCTAGCAAGAAGCGTTCCTCGACCGATCGCGATAGTCCCATGGGATCTAACTCAACGGGACGGTGCAACATAAATTTAAACGAGGATTCGGTGTTCGAGGACGAAGATGAAACGCAACCTCAAGAACAAGAGGTTTTGCGAAGGCCCGTGGGAAAGAAGAAGTCAATTCGTCTAGAAAAGGAGCTAGAAATGGACGAGAAGATGAACGCGCAAATGTCGAGGTTTAACGCGGAGCATGAAAAAAGAACCCAAATTCGTGAGAAAAAATTACGTCTTCAACAATTCCGTCTTCTCGGCATGGATACCACGAACTTGGATCCGGAGCAACGAGATATGATTGAGAAAGAAAAGCGAAAAATCATGGCGGAGTTACGTGACGACGAGTAGTTTTTTTTTATTTAAATGAAGTATTTGTAGTTGTTTTTTTTTTTGGAATATTTGTAGTTTTATGTTTTTTAAGAAATCTATTTGTAGTGTTTTTTTTTTAATTATTTAAGCATCTTCTTTAATTTTTTTTAATTATTCGAAGGCGATACAAAAACCCAAAAAAAAAAATAAACCGATTTGTAGTCATTAAAATAATTGGAAAGTAAAAAGAAAAAAAAATAAATAAAATAAGTTTAACACCACATGAAGTATCCCCCACCCATGTTAAACTTTCCAATGTGGTGTTAAAGGTGACGTGGCGCCTATGTGGCATGTTAACATGTTAAGTTAACATGAGGTATACCTCATGCCCTAATTGGATTTTTGAATGCTCAAGGTGGAAAGCATAGGGCGAAAAGAGTTTTATCACACACACATACTCAGATATTCATTGGTCAGATGAATGTGTTGGTGAGGATTTATGACCAAACCTAGGAACTCATCACAGATGCAAGGAAAGATATGTAAAACCCCTCAGCACTGTATTAACCAGAAATCAATGTTCTGGCAAAAATCTGATAATTATTAAACGGTCAACAAACGCATACTGCTGTGACTTCTTAATTCAAGTTGGTGCTGCTGAAGTAATCTTATATTTATGTTACACACAAAGGATACATCAATTTTACTATGGTCTAATGGGATCCAATAATACATCACACACAACAATCTTATGATATTTAGACCTTTATCAAGCTGTTAAAATCAAGAAGAATAAGAACGGCACAACCATCAAGACCAAAATTCACGGTTTTTGATCGCATACCCGCCTGTTTCCTGCTTCGGATTGCTCCTTTGGTAATCAAGAGTCCACTTTTCATATGTACAGTCCACAAAATCATAGTAGCCACCATGGAGAGAAAGCAGACCTTTTGCCACCCGTTCTTCGACCCATGGGTATGTAAGCAAGTTCAACAGTGAGTTGTTTATTGATTCCTGGAAAGTTGGATGAAACTCAATGTTATCAGAAAACACTCAACTTCTTAAATACAGAAACACTGAAACAGGCACTTTGACTTTTGAAGTTGCAGGTCAAAAGTCAAACTAATTACATTCGAGTTCAAAATTTGATACGAGTTTCTTTACAAAATTTAACTCCATCTTTCTTGACGTGGCATTTAGTATATAGTTTGATGTTCTGGTTAAATTATTCTCCAATTTTTGGAAAACATGGAAAATCAAATTGCATTTTGACTATGGTAAAGCGAGATTAACCGTCTGTGTTCTAAAAGAAAAGATAACCATACGCACTTTTTCACAGTGTTTGCACTGCTGGTCAAAGCCAAGGTTAGAAGCAGTGGCTTTTGTGGTCGATTTTGCTGTTTTTCCTACCACGACCCAGTTCTTGATAAAGCTACTGAAAAGCATACAGATTTATGAGACTGTGTGTGTAATAAGCACTATGAGCAAAAACAAAGCTAGTTAATTAGAAATAAATATAAATAAATAAATAAGATATTTTGCAAGCAAAACCTTGAATTTTTTTCATCCTCCATGCTCATGAGGGCACGGATGCCTCCACAACAGCTATGTCCAGTCACAAGTATATTTTCAACCTGCAAGTAATTTTATAGAAAACAATAAGAATAACAACAATAATAGAGGTGGGAAAATGGTCAAAAGGGCATGTTAGGTAACAAATCAGAACGGGTAATTTTAGTTAAGGACAAAGCATATCATGTTGACCCAAAAACAGTCATGTACATTTTTTCTATAAATTCTTTTTTGAATGGCAAACACACCATTAAAAACCACCAATTACCCACTTTTTTTATAAATAATCAATGTGTTAAATGTGATTCCAAAATGTACTTCATTAAAGTAACCTTCCAAATATTCGGATAAACCAATCTATCCATCCTATGAGGTTATATACTTTAAAAATACACTTTGGTAAATTATGACGGTTCAACCCATTTACACATTTCATTCTTTGCTAGAATTTTTTTAGTTTGATCCACATAAAACATGAACCAAATGATATGTTCATGATACAAAATGGCCACCCCTAAATTCATAGTATTAATAAATTAATCACTATATTGATGGGGAGAAAAAAAAAGTCAAAAAAAGAAGTCATAAAGGTTCCAGCCCTCTGATCTAGCTTGCCTATATTGAAAATTACAAAGCATGTAGATTACTCGAAATAACAAATTACGAGCCAACTATGGAAATGTCAATATACTTACTTCAAGAGTATTCACAGAAAATTCAAGCGCGGCATTTGTTTCACACGGTCCATTCTGCACGAGAAATCAGAAAGAACATAATGAATTGTACCAGAGAAGGATACCACTCTCAGAATCAAACAAGTCAAATGCAATGAAGATCCTAGAAGTGTATGCCAACTACTGAAAAAAATTAAAAAGAAGTGTATGTCAATGTATAGAATACCTCAAATGGTGGGACGAGATTAGCCACGTTACGGACCACAAAAGCTTCGCCAGGTTGAAATCCTAGGATATATGAGGGGCAAACTCTTGAGTCTGCACAAGAAATCACCAGGAACTGTTCTTACAATTGTCAGTAAGCAAAACAGTTACAATAAGCCTGAAGAATTAAAAGTTTAAAACATAATAATGGTTAATAATTAAACACCTTTGGGGCTTGTGCTTGAGCAAGTTCTTTATAGCACTCTAGGTTTTCCCTGTTCAAGAATAACATTCCATGTTAATTGAAGCAATAAACTCTTTATTCAAAGCTATTTGGTCAAAGATATTCACCACATACATATACTTGTGTTTTTTAAAACTCATGAATCTATGCTTCATCTCAGCGAATGGATGACTATCATCATTGGATTTCTTGATAAGCTTTGGTGTAGTTTCTGAAGATTCTTGAACCAGAGTTACCCCCTCCCTCGAGGCTTCCAATCTCAAACCCCGATTACTCCTGAAAATGTGAAAGATGGATTGTTGTAGAACAATACTAAATATTTCTTCAGAAACTGAAGCATTACTTAGACCTTGTGGACAACATAAACCAAAATAATACATGCTTATCTCTTGGGTTCAATCCCGAAGGTTGCATTGATGTCTGTAATCATAAAACTATGTCATTCCTATAAACAAATCATTAAACAATCCAATCAGAACTTGTGGCAAATGAACCAAGTGGTTATTGCTAATTTATCCAATTAAGCTTATCCATGAAGTTTGTAGAGTCTAGACAGAATTAAGATCTTTGTGAAGATAAACGGCAACAGAGATAGCTAAACATTTAAGATTTCAAGACCCATTCTAAAACCTGTTCTAACCGACATTCTAAGTTGAAGATCTTAGGATATGAATTAGTTGTTTCTACCAACTAACATGAGCATATAAAGAATAAAGCACTACTTGAACCCAAATTAAAAAGGGTAAACAAATTTAGTTAGCACTAATGAATATTGTTTATACATATAAGTTTTTATCTCAAGTACCAATTTTTACCAATGGCACAAGGCCTCTGAAATCTAGTGACCGGCCTTAAGAGTCTCATGTTTAGGGTACTCAACTACTAAAATTTCATCTTTCAAATACTAAGAAAAACTTTCAGTTAATGTAAACACATCATGATGAACACTTGAAATATGAGTCCAAAAAAAGCCAAGTTGCAACAGAAGAAACAAAGACTTACTTGGGAGAATTCATAAATCCCAGCTGCGTCTGCTCAATTTCCAAAAACTTCACCTTGGAATCACAGATCTGGACCATAAATCAAAAGAAAAATAATGATCAGTCACAAAAATACACACAGACATATCATCGAACACCTTATCTGCATACCAATTATGCATAGCATAGAGATAGAAAAAGAAACAGGCTGAGAAAAAAGAGGGAAAAGGGTGAGAGATTACAGCTGATTTTGAAGCAGACGATCTAGGAAACTCCGACTGGTAAAGAGGGGAAGATCCAAGAATTGATTGCGCCATTATGAACGAAATTAAAGGGTCTGTCTTTATGGGGGGTTCCTGATTGTAGGGAATGAGATTCTTTTGCAGCAATGGTCAGGTAGAGGCTACGGATGGAAAGGAATATATAGGTGGGATTCGTGGCCAGATCAAGAACGATTGTTTCATCCCAAGAAAAGCGGAGATACCAAGGTTACTAAAATTAGGAAAAGCTGTGTGTGGTTAGGCCAACTAATCGTGACAGTTGGAAGTGTTTGGGGTTTAGACAAGTGTGATTAGTGCCAAATCAAGCTGTTTCAAAGATTCAACTTTTATGTGCTTTGTTGACTCTATGACAATGGGTACGTGTCAGATGTTTAGTGGTCCCTAATAATATATTCTTTATGTTTTTACTAATTTGTTTTAGTAATCTTAACCATGACTTACCGATTAATTTTTGGTAGTTTGGAGTTAATTACACGCTTAGATAATATATGTGGTTGATATATGGTGAGGTTCCTCTTTTTTATATGTGAAATTTTTTTAATAATGAGAAGAAAAAAAAAGGAAATTAATCACAAACAATAGATCAAGAGATCTAATGATGAAAAAAGATGTCTACATGTCTACACCTTATAAGAGTGTCTACAATAAACTTTTCACTGGTTGACATATGTTACACTTGTTCTCTCTTTATGAAACTATAAATTGTGCTTATGAAATGCTAGGTTATTATAAGGCCCGTTTAGTTCACCTAATATTTTTAAAAGAAATTAAACTTTATAGGAATTGAAATTAGTTCCAACAGATATTAGTATTATGTTTGGTTTGATAGTGTCACACCTTACCCGAAGGGGGACCTGAAAGTGACTGGTTGATAACAACTTAGCAGCAGAAACGAAACTCTTCACATCTCATAATCATCGTCTTTATGATACAATATAAAGCTTACACAAGCTTGAATTCTCTAGCAGCTACTTATGTTATCATCTTTCATTACCCCCTCAAGGGTTTCTGTGATGTTTTTGAAAACATAAAATACGTTAACCGAAAATACTGGTGAGCTCATGAGTTACTGATTTATAACACTGTCAATTTATATGAAATGATACTCGCATCTTTAAACATGTTTACACAGATAGTGCCCTTCGGGCTGTCGTTATAGGTATGAGCGTGTTTGACAGGGCTGAATGCATTCATGCATTCTCCTAGGTGGAATGCCCCCATTAAGTATACCTAGATCCAAAATAGCCCCACCAACAATACACGTCACGACATACCATATTTATATCTCATACCGACATGGTTATATGTCACAGTTTCGAAAGCATTTATGATAACTCACGTGTATCAAAACTATATAAACTCACTTTGGCTTTGAGTGGTACTCCGATGGATCAAGACTTTGTTCCTAATCAAGACTAAGACAATCTTAGACAATAGTTAAAAGATAGCTAGTCATCACCGTGGTTAACTTTGAATAACCTTACCTACTTTAAACTTTAGACATGGGTGTAGAGTCCATGCCTGAACAAAAGAGTATCTAAAGTCTACACTAGTTAGGACTCTAAACCCACACCTAATATTATAAGAGATGTAAAATTAATAATTAAATCTTAAGAATTAGAAACATAGAAACATACCTAAAAGTGGAAACCTTCTACGTAGGAGAGTTTTAAAATGAAGTTAACCAATTGTAAACCTTCATATTTATAGGTGTTCAACTGTTCATGCCGACTCAACCTATGTTGGTCTTACTTTTATCTTATCAAAGATACGGATAAGTTCTTTTTATCATTTGATTCAAGTATATCTTATTCCTGAAGGTCCACGTGTATGTCACTTCTTTTATTTTTAAGAAGCAAAATCTTCAGATTAAAGATGTCATGGATACTGAAATCCATACGTGGACGTTTTAAATTTATTATTATTATTATTATTATTATTATTATTATTATTATTATTATTATTATAATTATTATAATAATAATATTAATAATAATAATAATAATAATTATTATTATTATTATAATTGTTATTATCGTTATTATTACTATTATTACTATTACTGTTACCTTATATATCAAAACTGAAATCTGAGCTGTACACTTAGTGGGCACTATTCCGTCCATGATGGGATTCTCATGACCTGCTACGTGGCAGTTGATTTTGTTATATATTTTTATTTATTAACTAGTTGTTTCATCATGTTTTGTATTTGATGTTTTCGTCATTTGTTCAATGTTCAGGCGTGGTCGGGTGGTAGTTATGTGGGTTTTGAAGTTGCAGGTGTTGGGTTCTAATCCTACGCCCTACCCTTTTTTTAACTTTTGAAAAGCTTACACGTGTTTTGTGTTACCAGGTTTTTAATTTCTGTGGGTATTTGTGGGCTTCAGCAGGTTTTCAATTTCTATGGGTCTTTGTGGGCATACCTGTTCATTTTCAAAGTATTTATTTCTCTCTCCATCTGAAACTCAGATCCATGGCTGAGACATCCTCTCATCGATCTCTCTATTGTTTCTCTACCTTACCGTTTCGATGATGGCTGTTGATACCTGATATGTGCGTCGTGTGAAGTATCAAGTAACAGACAAGTTCAATCCAAGTAACTGCTGGCCGAACCTGGTCCGAACAAGGAGTTCGGACTAGCCAAACCTGGAGTTCGGACAAGGCTCGACCCAGCAGCTATATATAGTGTTTGTTCTTTGTATTCGATACAGTTCTGAGTGTGTGAGATTTCTTAAGTGTGTGTTTCTGAGAGTGTTTTCTCTGTGTCATTTCTAAGTGTTTTACTGATTGTAATTGTTCGTTTATGATCAATAAAACAATCGGTTAATTACGTTTCGATGTCTAAATAGCTAGATTGAGTAGACGATCCGATGCTCACGCATTTTCAAGTGGTATCAGAGCTTTCTGGTTCATTCTATTGATCTGTGGTTGCTATTTCTGGATGTTTGAAGCGTTTTTGGAATTTCTCGAGTTTGTTTGTGTGTTTTTCATCAATACAATCGAGTTTTGGTGTCAAATATGTTTTTAAGCCATTTCTTATCAGTTTTCCTGATTCTCAGTAACTAGTTTCGTCAAAATTAGTCATTTTTCGCGCGTTTTTGAAAAAGTATGTCGAGGTTCGGACTTTTCTGGACAGGTTCGAAGTAACCGCCCGAACTTCAAGTTCGGGCGGAGTTCGGTCTAAGCTTGGTGAGAGTTCGGTCAGCTATCGATCAAGGTTCAGAGTTTATTTCGTTCGGTCGAAGTTCGGAGCTTGTTCGGTGATAGATCGGAGCTTTTTAGGTTCGGTGGAAGTTCGGAGCACAGAATTAAGTTCGATGGGAGTTCGGCCAATCAGAATTCAAATTTTTCTACGATGTCGGAATTTCATGCGTTTTCCGCAATGCAGAGTGCAATGCAAACTATGCTGAACTTTAATAATGAAATCGGAACAAGTTAGAAAGTTCCAAAATTGTTGAAGTTGGAAGATTATCATAATTGGAAGCAACGATTTTCTGCTTACATAAGCGCGAATGATATCGATTTGTGGATTCCAATCAAGAAACTTTATCAACATCCGACTGATGCGGGAGATTTTAAAGAAGTTCATACCTTTGACAATGCTGAAAGAAAATCATACGAGCTTGAACAAAAAGATTTCGGTTATCTTACAATGGCATTACCCACTGAATTGTTACATCAATTTAGCACATGCAAGAAGTTAAAACAATTGTGGGATGCTTTATCAGCTAGATGTGAAGGTAATGACGATTACAAAAAGAGTCGAAAGAAAGTGTTGAATAAAGAGTTTGATAATTTTCAATTCTATGACAATGAGAACATTACTGCTCTGGTTTCCCGGTTTTCACATCTAATCAGTGAGTTGAAGGTTGTTGGTATTGAGAAAATGTCACACCCCGGTCAACGGAATCGGGTGTGAGCCAGAATGGAATCATAATCGAGGATACATAGAACAACTTCTAATAATTTAAAAACTTCATAAAACATTAATTCATTTCATTACAGCGGAAAGATAGTGGAAACATTAATGTCTTACAATTTAAAAACATAAGTCTTGAACGATTATTAAAAGTATAAAACGGTTAAGTTGGATAGTCGGGACTATGACTCCAAGGACAGGTCCGATAGCATTTGTAAGCCCCATTTGCATGTCTCCAGAAAGTCTTGTCAATTACCTAAGAAATCATGAATATAAAACGGGTCAACATAAAGTTGGTGAGGTTCACAGGTTTAGGACTCGATAGTTAAACAGTTGTAAAACAGTTTCGGTATACTTAAATATTATCAGGGTTTATTGTTGTGGTTGTATGATCTCACCTGAACTTTAATTTCAAATACTAACGGTTTACCCACCCGGCATCTCTTGCCCAGAGATGTTAAACAGAGCAGAATAACTGACGTGTACCCCCAGACAATCCGGAGTCAGAACTGGAGCTACCAGTTAGGGTAGGGTTGTCAACCCAAATAGATCTATTCACTAGCTATCGTTTCGTACAGAACTAATTGAAATCAATTAATGATGGGATTTCGGTTGTACAAACGTTTATAACGATAATGTACCAAGTTGGGCAATCAGTAAGAGAACAAGTAGTCATACGGCTAACAAATAAACCATAATATTAAGTAAAAAGCATTTAATCAGTTTTCATGATTTCTCCCCCAAGTATAAAACAGTTAAATAGGAAAAGGGGCCGTGAAAC
This sequence comes from Deinandra increscens subsp. villosa, assembly GCA_039602395.1. Taxonomy (NCBI): domain Eukaryota; kingdom Viridiplantae; phylum Streptophyta; class Magnoliopsida; order Asterales; family Asteraceae; genus Deinandra; species Deinandra increscens. Next base: position 49,421,330 of record JBCNJP010000008.1, read on the forward strand.
TCACTGAATCAGCAGGTATGAAATGAGCAACCGTGAAGCGGTAGCAGCAGGTAGCAAGTAAAAGCCTAATTAAATAAATAAGGTCTTGCATAAGGTCATGATCAAATGAGTAACATAAGTCACCCAAGTGATACCGGTCAAGTCTTGACGTTTTAATCCGTTTGAAAACGTTTGAAAACTTGTTAACTTGTATTTATTAAACAAATACGTTCGGTGATGATTTATATTTATGTTAAATAAATATAATCTAAGAATAATCATTTTTAACAATTCAACCAAGTTTTGAACATTGAGTTTAAAGGTATAATAATGTTTATTATTATCCTCACAAGTTTGTATAATTATTTTAAGTAAATAATTATATAATTGGTTTGTTAATCTTGCAAGTTATAATTATTTTAAATAATTATGATTAACAATTATTTGGTGAATAAAACAAGGTTTAAGTCCTTTGCAAATAATTATTTGTCAAAAATAATTATTAACGTTAGTCTTATTTAAAACATGAACTCTTAGAGAAAAACATTTAAGTTTTTAACATTTAATCATTTATTTTCGAAAACGTTTAATATTTCATTTTCATGAAATATATGTTTCTCAAAGTATCTTAACGACGCTTGGATTTATATAACGTTGTTTTTATAAAACTTGACTTTTATTTAAAATCTCCAACGAACGTTAGTCCATCTTTGGATACTTTGTTTTCATTAAAGTAATATTAAAAGTCCATGTAAACATTTAAAGCCAATGATTTGTCTTTGATTTATTTTTATAAAAATCCTTTTATAAAAATATTTATTTTCAAATGTGACCTTTTTGTAAAAATGTCCATTTCTAGCAAGTTTTTAAGAAAGGTTAAAACTTGTAATAAATCCAAGTATTTATGTCAAATTAATCATTTGACATAAATATTATTCTTACTAAATCTAGCAAGAATTTAATATATTCTTTTTGTCTCTTTATTTATTTTAACCATTTGTGTCATAAGTTACATATGTAACATTTGTTTAATCATTTCTTGTTTTAATATTGTTTTAACATGTAACATATATAAACAACAATCAACTAACACATTGGTGTTAGGACTTTATAAATGTAAATAAACAATCAACTAACACATTGGTGTTAGGACTTTATAAATGTAAATAAACAATCAACTAACACATTGGTGTTAGGACTTTATAAATGTAAATAAACAATCAACTAACACATTGGTGTTAGGACTTTTAAATATAAATAAACAATCTACTAACACTTTGGTGTTAGGACATTTAAATATAAACAATCAACTAACATTTTCATGTTAGGACAATTAAATATAAAAAAATCAACTAACACTTTTGTGTTAGGACAAATAATATAAACATGTATAGATGATTATTCATGATTTAATTTATATGAAGAGGCTTGCATTTTGTTTAAATCAACTAACTTATGAAACCAAGGTTTCTTAATCAAGATTCATGTGCACACTTGCTACTTTGTTATGATTTTGCAAATGTGTTTCACCACACTAGTTGGTTAACTTTAAGCATCTAGATGCACCAACAAGTGTTTGATCTTGGAAGAAGGAGGTTAAGAAAGAGAGTTTTTGTTAGTTGATGAACAATCACAAGCATTCTTTGATCATTTTGGTTGATTGTTGTCAAGACTTGAAGGGTTCAAAGGGGTGAAAAAGAGATGGAAATGTGAGTTAGAAGACTCACAAAAGAAGAGGAGGAAAAACGGTGGTGGTTCCGGCGGTTGATGGTGGTTCCGGCGGTGGCTCCTCGGCGGCAGACGGTGGCCGGAGGTGGCTGGCCGGCGGCGGTCGGCGGTGGGGTGGTGGGTCTCGGCCGAAAGGAGGGAGGAGGGTGGAGAGAGTGGAGTGTTGGTGTGTTGGGTGCAAGGGAACAAGGTGGTGTGGTGGTCTCCTTTTATAATCATGATTAAGGGGGTATTACCCTTTGGATAATTATGTGTTGTCAACACCATAATTCTCCTAGCTAATCCAAGTGTAGGTGATTAGTTTTTATAAGTTTTATAAAATTTAGAAGCTTTTTATAAAATATGGAAGGGTTAGGGGTTATTAAAAATCATAACTTTTTAAAATAAAGTCCAAGTATATTTAATCCAATAGGATGGTGGTTTTTATTTTTATAAACATTACTAACCCAAGTTTTATAAAATATTAATGGGTTAAAGAAATGGGATTAACTTTTATAAAAACTAGTGGGCTTTAATAAATAATTCACTTTGTTTTCAATTGGGCCGAAGCCCAATCAAGTTCGACATAAGAGAATGGGCCGAAGCCCATTCGGTTTGGAGATGAGGCTGGGCCGAAGCCCAGTTGGGTTCGCGAGGTGGATCGGGCCGAAGCCCAATCGGGTTTGCGAGGAGGATTGGGCCGAAGCCCAGTTGGGATCGGGTTGGGCCGGTCCTCGGCTTTGGGCCGGTTCGTGGGTGTGGGCCGCAAAGGAGAAAGGAGAGGGATTGGGCCGGTTCGGCCCAATTCGATACGGGCCGCGGGTCGGGTTTCCGGGCTCGGGGTTTCACTCGTCTAGTTGATACGAACCTTCGGTTAAATTTTCGGGTCAATCGGGGTTAATTTGGGCTTAATGGGCTTTACTGGGCCCAATAGGTGAAACGGGAGGTTCGTTTGGTTAAGTCTTGACAACGATAAGCTTTTGTATTCGTTTTAAGTTCATGAAATGACTTAATAGTTCGAATTGGTTTGATAAGATATAAAAATTCCATTTTTATATTTAGTTTTCTTATTATTGAAATTCCACAGTTAATATACGAAGGACGTATTATTTTACGTACGTATATATTCTAGTTAGAAGTGGAATTGAAGTCGGTTAATCATTTAACTATCACAGTTAATCATGTATTAAAGCGGTAATTCACATAATTATCATGTAATTAAAAGTCAACGAAAGTCAACGGAGAGAGAGTTGACCTGGTTTTTAGGTCCGGTTGTCACATTCTCCCCCAGTTAGAAGAATTTCGTCCCGAAATTCAGTCTTGGTTACTGGTGGATGCGACGTTCTCAAACAGACGTGGATACTTTCGGCGCATCTGATCCTCGCGTTCCCACGTGTACTCCGGTCCTCGCCTAGAGTTCCATCGTACCTTGATTATGGGAATACGGCTATGCTTCAGCTTTTTAATTTCTCTGTCAAGTATCTCCACGGGTTCCTCAATGAAGTGTAGGGTTTCGTCCACTTGAATTTCATCAAGAGGAACGATGAGGGTTTCATCAGATAAGCATTTCTTAAGATTACAGACGTGAAAGACATTGTGAACGCTGCTTAGCTCGGCGGGCAGGTTCAAACGGTAAGCTACTGGTCCGATGGTTTCGGTGATTTCGAAGGGACCAATGTAACGAGGGTTGAGCTTTCCTCGTTTGCCGAATCGGATGACACCTTTCCAAGGTGACACCTTTAGCATGACGCGATCACCCTTTTTGAAGGACAAGGGTTTGCGTCGGTTGTCGGCGTAGCTCTTTTGTCTATCCCTGGCAGCTTTCAGACGGTCTCGGATTCGGAAGATCAATTCGGTCGTTTCAAAGATTAGCTCGGGTCCAGTCAACTGACTGTCGCCAACCTCATTCCAGCAGAGTGGAGATCTACACTTTCTCCCGTAAAGTGCTTCGAAAGGGGCGGCTTGGATGCTGGTGTGATAAGTGTTGTTATAAGAGAATTCGGCAAGAGGGAGATGCTCGTCCCACTTGGGTCCGAAATCTATCACACATGCTCTTAGCATATCCTCAAGCGTTTGGATTGTTCTCTCACTTTGGCCATCTGTCTGTGGATGGTAGGCAGTACTCATATCGAGTCGAGTACCCAAAGCTTTCTGTAGTATTTTCCAGAAGTGTGCAGTGAATCGACTGTCTCGGTCGGATATGATGGATTTGGGCACACCGTGGCGCGAGACGACTTCCTTTATGTAAAGTTTGGCTCGCTTATCCATCTTATCCTTCTCATTGACCAGTAAGAAGTGTGCTGACTTCGTCAATCGATCGACTATCACCCAGATAGCGTCATATCCAGATCTGGATTTAGGCAATTTTGTGATAAAGTCCATGGATATCTCTTCCCATTTCCATTCAGGGATCACTGGTTGAGTCAACAATCCGGAAGGTTTCTGGTATTCGGCTTTGACCTTTGAACATGTTAAGCACTTACCGACATAGGTGGCTATCTCGGCTTTCATGTTAGGCCACCAGAATTGTTTCTTCAGACCGTGATACATCTTGTCTGAGCCGGGATGAATGGAATATCTTGATTTGTGAGCTTCATCGAAAATCACTTGCCTTAACCCTCCATAGACAGGTACCCAGAGCCTATCCATGAAGTTCTTGGTTCCATCCGTTTTCTCTATCAGTTGCTTCTCCATTCCACGTAAACCTTCTCCAGATAGGTTTTCTGGTTTGAGAGCTTCAATCTGTGCGTCGCGCACTTGTGAATTTAGGTTTGAGTGAATGGTCATGCCTAATGCTCGGACGCGGCGAGGTTTGGCATGCTCTTTCCTGCTTAAGGCATCGGCTACAACGTTAGCCTTGCCTGGATGATAACGAATCTCGCATTCGTAGTCATTTAGCAGTTCCACCCATCGGCGTTGTCTCATATTCAATTCCTTCTGATTGAAAATATGTTGGAGGCTCTTGTGATCGGTGAATATGGTACATTGGGTACCATAAAGATAGTGCCTCCAGATCTTGAGAGCAAAGACAACGGCTCCGAGTTCCAAGTCATGAGTGGTATAATTCTTCTCGTGAACCTTCAGTTGTCGTGATGCGTATGCGATGACTTTCTCTCGTTGCATCAATACACAACCTAAACCTTGATGCGAGGCATCGCAGTAGACAACGAAGTATTCGATTCCATCGGGTAATGATAGAATCGGGGCATCACAAAGCTTCTGCTTCAGTAACTGAAATGCTGCTTCAGTCTTGCCATCCCATATGAATTTCTTATCTTTCTGGGTCAGGGCGGTGAGCGGCTGGGCTATCTTCGAGAAGTTCTCGATAAATCGGCGGTAATAGCCAGAAAGACCTAAAAATTGTCGAATCTCGGTTGGAGTCGTTGGCGTACTCCAATCCTTGATTGCTTCAATTTTTGTGGGATCCACGTGGATTCCTTGATCATTGATCACATGGCCCAGAAAGTGAACTTCGCGAATCCAAAAGTCGCATTTGGAAAATTTCGCGTAGAGTTCTTCCTTCTTCAACAACTCCAGAATGAGTCTCAGATGTTGTTCGTGTTCTTCCTTACTACGGGAGTAGATAAGGATGTCGTCAATGAACACGATAACGAACTTATCCAGGTAGGGTTTGCATACGCGGTTCATCAGATCCATGAACACAGCCGGTGTGTTTGTCAAACCAAATGGCATTACGAGGAACTCATAATGGCCATAGCGTGTTCTGAACGCAGTCTTTGAAACATCTTCATCTCTAACTCTGAGCTGATGGTATCCTGATCTTAGATCGATCTTGGAGTAGAAGCTCGATCCTTGAAGTTGATCAAATAGGTCGTCGATCCTAGGAAGCGGGTAACGGTTCTTCACAGTCAGTTTGTTCAGCTCCCGGTAGTCGATGCACATCCGAAAAGTTCCATCTTTCTTTTTGACAAATAGCACGGGTGCTCCCCACGGAGAGTGGCTTGGTCGGATGAAGCCTTTATCTAGCAATTCTTGCAATTGGCTAGATAACTCCTGCATCTCAGAAGGTGCCAGACGGTACGGGGATCTGGCTACGGGGGCGGCACCTGGTGCCAAGTCGATGCGAAACTCTACTTGTCGCGTCGGCGGTAAACCTGGAAAGTCTTCGGGAAAGACTTCCGGGTATTCGCGGACAACGGGAACATCTCCTATGTTCTTCTCCTTTGGTTTCTTCTCAGTTACGTGTGCTAAGATGGCATGACATCCTTTACGAAGGAACTTTCTTGCCTTCATACTAGATATGAGGTTTAGTTGGGTTCCACTCTTTTCGCCTTGTACGTTCAGAGTGTTGCCATCTTCGAGTGGCATCCTAACTATTTTCTCATGGCACACGATTTCTGCACGGTTCTTTGATAACCAGTCCATGCCTATGATAACATCAAAACTTCCTAGTTCTACAGGCATTAAATCAATGCTGAAGGAATGATCGGAGAGTTCTAGTGAGCAATTTGGATAAATAATGCTAGTTTCTACTAGTTCTCCGTTCGCTAATTCTACTGTGAACTTAGTGTCTAAGGCAACAGGGGTAATTTCAAGAAATTGGCTAAACTCGGTAGACACGAAGCTCCTATCAGCACCAGTATCGAATAAAACGGAAGCATAATGATTGTTTAGTAGAAACGTACCCGTCACCGTGTTGGGGTCACGGCGAGCATCTCCGGCATTGATTACAAAGGCTCTTCCTCTAGCCTGATTCGGATCCTGGTTTCCTGCCTTCGGGCAGTCCTTCTTGTAGTGCCCGGTGGTTCCGCAACCGTAACAGGTGCGCTTCGGACAGTCTCGTGCTACGTGCCCTTTCGTCTTGCAGATGTTGCAGTAGACGTTGCCACAATCGAGTGTGTGGTGGAGATTGCACTTGTTGCACAGGGGTGCTCCACCGTTGTATCCAGTTTTTCGGACAACATGGGTAGGGGTAGTAGCAGCAAAGACCTTTACTGTTTCAGCTTCTTTGGCAGGGGCCTTATCATCGCGATTCCTCCAGAATCCGCGTTTCCGCTTGTTATCAGGCTTCTTGTTGGTGGAGGGAGTGGTACTGGCTTCAGGGGCCTTGTTCTCAGACTTTTTCTTGTCAAGATTCACACCTTGACGGTTGGCTTGGTAAACCAGGTTGTGTGCCAGGCGCACAGCATCCTGAAAAGTCTGAGGATTTGAGGAAAGGACATTCCCCTGGATATGAGGTGCAAGTCCCCAGATGTACCGTTCGATCTTCTTGTGAAGAGGAGTGATCATGGTCGGACAGAGATGAGCGAGCTCACGGAACCTCTTGGTATAGCCGGCGACATCGGCTCCGTTCATGGTTAGGTTCCAGAACTCAGCTTCGAGTTTCTGAAGCTCTTCTCTAGGACAGTACTCATCGCGAAGCAGTTGTTTGAGCTCGTCCCAAGTCATGGCGTAGGCCAAATTAGTTCCCATAGCATCGGCATGGGAGTTCCACCAAGTCAGAGCGCTATCAGTCAGTGCGCAGGTGGAATACTTGACCATGTACTGCTCAGGGCAGTTGCTTATGCGGAAGACGGACTCCATTTTCTCAAACCAGCGAACTAAACCAACAGCGCCTTCAGAACCCTTGAAATTCGAGGGTTTGCAGTTCATAAAGTCCTTGTATGAACATTCACGGGGGCCTGCAATTGTTAGATTGAAACGTTGAATACAATTTAGGAAAATTGTAATCGGGTGTTTTTCTAACATTGGTTAATTCGTACTTACCGCGCGCCCCATTGTCGTTCTGACGTTGGGTTTCAGCGGCGGCAACAGTTTCTGCTACGCGATTAGCAATCATCTCCTCGATTTCCTCAGCGGTCATGGGAGGAGGAGGCGGAGGAGGCGAAGTGTTCCTGGTGGTTCGGCGTCTCGGTGGCATGATTTCGCTTTAAGTTACAATTGTCAGCATAAAGAAAAATTTAGATAATATGTAAATGGGGTTATTACATGCTCGAGAATAACTGCCACGACATACATCAATTGCCATAACATTTTACACGCAAACTCAACCAAGAACATAAGATAGGAAAAATGAAGTGACATAGCGTGTCATAGTAATCATATTAATGTAAGCCATACAACCATGACATAATAATAACATGACCATAAATCAGCAATCATAAACATACCAAAAGATTTCCATAGCATAATAACCGGAATCATACATCAAGTTTGTTACCATATTACAGACGAAACATATTCAAAATAAACAAGTTTTGCATCGTGGGCTCGCAGTCCCAATCCTGAATAATGCTAACATGTTTCATCTATAAAACGGTTATCAAAAGATACTAGGTCACATCTACCTAGAATGCTGGTGGGGGTGGTGAAGGACCAGGAGGCATGTAGAAAAAGGGCGGGGCATGGGTCATGGCATGGAGGGTGGCGAGAAGTCGTCCGGAGACGAACTCCAAAGCAGAGACCCTCCTCTGCAAGCTCTCATGCGAGAGGAGCAGGTCGGTCATGGCCATGCTGACCCCAGTCATGTGAGCATGAAGGGATCCCATGGCGTTATCAGCGTCGCCCATGCGTCCGATCAATGCAGACATCTGGTTCCTAAGACGGGTCATCTCATGGGTGGTCGGTAGCTGGCGGACATCAGCATCCAGCTCTCCCAAATCGGCCTCGATGTGCCTCAGACGAGCCACTAGTAATGGTACAGTGTCGGAGATGGGCTCGTCAGTGAAGGGTGAAATACCTATAGGCACACGACGGGAGGGGTCGGGAAGTGAGGATTCCCCAAGAGCGTAACAGCTAGGGAACTCCTCGATCATACGCCAGTGCTGAACCTGGCCCGGCATCCACGCTAAGTGGGGCAGCTGAAATACATAACGCCCCTTGGGCGCAGGCTCATCAGGGGTACGTCGAACCTCTCGAGTCCGGGATGGGCCAGGTGCCCGTCCCGGGGTGAATCCCCGTCTGCCGCCACCAGGCGTGGCGACAAAAGTCTTCACAGACCGATCTCGGCCTGCGAAGGGGTCAGTGGAGCTAGAATCATCCATAGTGGCTGCACCGCCAGCAGTGGCGGTGGGAGCAGGGTGGTCAGGGGAGTCATCAGAGGTCCTACGTCTGATAGGACTCAGGAAACCTGCTGGTACGGGGGTCGGGCGCATAACTCCTACAGTAGCGCCCTCGGTCTCGGGGCTCGACGGTACATAGTCCTCTGGTGACGGTGTGTACTCAATACTCGGCTCCTCATCGGAATCGGCAACGCAAATGACTTCTTTAGAAGCCATCTCTGCGAAAATATTCCAAAAAGAACTGTGTCAGTAACATCATGGTAGTGTGGTAACACATAAGTAAACATAAGTAAGCATATGAGGTCTTGCATGCAAATGGTAGCTTCGGAGTGGGTTATAGTCCAGGTTTGGTTTTCGTTTTGTTTTGTCTGTTTATCCTGGTTCGCTATAACCACGGCTCTGATACCAATCTGTCACACCCCGGTCAACGGAATCGGGTGTGAGCCAGAATGGAATCATAGTCGAGGATACTTAGAACAACTTCTAATAATTTAAAAACTTCATAAAACATTAATTCATTTCATTGCACCGGAAAGATAGTGGAAACATTAATGTCTTACAATTTAAAAACATAAGTCTTGAACGATTATTAAAAGTATAAAACGGTTAAGTTGGATAGTCGGGACTATGACTCCAAGGACAGGTCCGATAGCATTTGTAAGCCCCATTTGCATGTCTCCAGAAAGTCTTGTCAATTACCTAAGAAATCATGAATATAAAACGGGTCAACATAAAGTTGGTGAGGTTCACAGGTTTAGGACTCGATAGTTAAACAATTGTAAAACAGTTGTAAAACAGTTTCGGTATACTTAAATATTATCAGGGTTTATTGTTGTGGTTGTATGATCTCACCTGAACTTTGATTTCAAATACTAACCGTTTACCCACCCGGCATCTCTTGCCCAGAGATGTTAAACAGAGCAGAATAACTGACGTGTACCCCCAGACAATCCGGAGTCAGAACTGGAGCTACCAGTTAGGGTAGGGTTGTCAACCCAAATAGATCTATTCACTAGCTATCGTTTCGTACAGAACTAATTGAAATCAATTAATGATGGGATTTCGGTTGTACAAACGTTTATAACGATAATGTACCAAGTTGGGCAATCAGTAAGAGAACAAGTAGTCATACGGCTAACAAATAAACCATAATATTAAGTAAAAAGCATTTAATCAGTTTTCATGATTTCTCCCCCAAGTATAAAACAGTTAAAAAGGAAAAGGGGCCGTGAAACTCACTGAATCAGCAGGTATGAAATGAGCAACCGTGAAGCGGTAGCAGCAGGTAGCAAGTAAAAGCCTAATTAAATAAATAAGGTCTTGCATAAGGTCATGATCAAATGAGTAACATAAGTCACCCAAGTGATACCGGTCAAGTCTTGACGTTTTAATCCGTTTGAAAACGTTTGAAAACTTGTTAACTTGTATTTATTAAACAAATACGTTCGGTGATGATTTATATTTATGTTAAATAAATATAATCTAAGAATAATCATTTTTAACAATTCAACCAAGTTTTGAACATTGAGTTTAAAGGTATAATAATGTTTATTATTATCCTCACAAGTTTGTATAATTATTTTAAGTAAATAATTATATAATTGGTTTGTTAATCTTGCAAGTTATAATTATTTTAAATAATTATGATTAACAATTATTTGGTGAATAAAACAAGGTTTAAGTCCTTTGCAAATAATTATTTGTCAAAAATAATTATTAACGTTAGTCTTATTTAAAACATGAACTCTTAGAGAAAAACATTTAAGTTTTTAACATTTAATCATTTATTTTCGAAAACGTTTAATATTTCATTTTCATGAAATATATGTTTCTCAAAGTATCTTAACGATGCTTGGATTTATATAACGTTGTTTTTATAAAACTTGACTTTTATTTAAAATCTCCAACGAACGTTAGTCCATCTTTGGATACTTTGTTTTCATTAAAGTAATATTAAAAGTCCATGTAAACATTTAAAGCCAATGATTTGTCTTTGATTTATTTTTATAAAAATCCTTTTATAAAAATATTTATTTTCAAATGTGACCTTTTTGTAAAAATGTCCATTTCTAGCAAGTTTTTAAGAAATGTTAAAACTTGTAATAAATCCAAGTATTTATGTCAAATTAATCATTTGACATAAATATTATTCTTACTATCTAGCAAGAATTTAATATATTCTTTTTGTCTCTTTATTTATTTTAACCATTTGTGTCATAAGTTACATATGTAACATTTGTTTAATCATTTCTTGTTTTAATATTGTTTTAACATGTAACATATATAAACAACAATCAACTAACACATTGGTGTTAGGACTTTATAAATGTAAATAAACAATCAACTAACACATTGGTGTTAGGACTTTATAAATGTAAATAAACAATCAACTAACACATTGGTGTTAGGACTTTATAAATGTAAATAAACAATCAACTAACACATTGGTGTTAGGACTTTTAAATATAAATAAACAATCTACTAACACTTTGGTGTTAGGACATTTAAATATAAATAATCAACTAACATTTTCATGTTAGGACAATTAAATATAAAAAAATCAACTAACACTTTTGTGTTAGGAAAAATAATATAAACATGTATAGATGATTATTCATGATTTAATCTATATGAAGAGGCTTGCATTTTGTTTAAATCAACTAACTTATGAAACCAAGGTTTCTTAATCAAGATTCATGGTGCACACTTGCTACTTTCTTATGATTTTGCAAATGTGTTTCACCACACTAGTTGGTTAACTTTAAGCATCTAGATGCGCCAACAAGTGTTTGATCTTGGAAGAAGGAGATTAAGAAAGAGAGTTTTTGTTAGTTGATGAACAATCACAAGCATTCTTTGATCATTTTGGTTGATTGTTGTCAAGACTTGAAGGGTTCAAAGGGGTGAAAAAGAGATGGAAATGTGAGTTAGAAGACTCACAAAATAAGAGGAGGAAAAACGGTGGTGGTTCCGGCGGTTGATGGTGGTTCCGGCGGTGGCTCCTCGGCGGCGGACGGTGGCCGGAGGTGGCTGGCCGGCGGCGGTCGGCGGTGGGGTGGTGGGTCTCGGCCGAAAGGAGGGAGGAGGGTGGAGAGAGTGGAGTGTTGGTGTGTTGGGTGCAAGGGAACAAGGTGGTGTGGTGGTCTCCTTTTATAATCATGATTAAGGGGGTATTACCCTTTGGATAATTATGTGTTGTCAACACCATAATTCTCCTAGCTAATCCAAGTGTAGGTGATTAGTTTTTATAAGTTTTATAAAATTTAGAAGCTTTTTATAAAATATGGAAGGGTTAGGGGTTATTAAAAATCATAACTTTTTAAAATAAAGTCCAAGTATATTTAATCCAATAGGATGGTGGTTTTTATTTTTATAAACATTACTAACCCAAGTTTTATAAAATATTAATGGGTTAAAGAAATGGGATTAACTTTTATAAAAACTAGTGGGCTTTAATAAATAATTCACTTTGTTTTCAATTGCGCAGAAGCCCAATCAAGTTCGACATAAGAGAATGGGCCGAAGCCCATTCGGTTTGGAGATGAGGCTGGGCCGAAGCCCAGTTGGGTTCGCGAGGTGGATCGGGCCGAAGCCCAATCGGGTTTGCGAGGAGGATTGGGCCGAAGCCCAGTTGGGATCGGGTTGGGCCGGTCCTCGGCTTTGGGCCGGTTCGTGGGTGTGGGCCGCAAAGGAGAAAGGAGAGGGATTGGGCCGGTTCGACCCAATTCGATACGGGCCGCGGGTCGGGTTTCCGGGCTTGGGGTTTCACTCGTCTAGTTGATACGAACCTTCGGTTAAATTTTCGGGTCAATCGGGGTTAATTTGGGCTTAATGGGCTTTACTGGGCCCAATAGGTGAAACGGGAGGTTCGTTTGGTTAAGTCTTGACAACGATAAGCTTTTGTATTCGTTTTAAGTTCATGAAATGACTTAATAGTTCGAATTGGTTTGATAAGATATAAAAATTCCATTTTTATATTTAGTTTTCTTATTATTGAAATTCCACAGTTAATATACGAAGGACGTATTATTTTACGTACGTATATATTCTAGTTAGAAGTGGAATTGAAGTCGGTTAATCATTTAACTATCACAGTTAATCATGTATAAAAGCGGTAATTCACATAATTATCATGTAATTAAAAGTCAACGAAAGTCAACGGAGAGAGAGTTGACCTGGTTTTTAGGTCCGGTTGTCACAGAAAACTAGTGTTGATTTGAAGGAAAAGATTATGGAAGCCTTGCCTGAAAAGTGGGAAAACTATGTTCTGTTACTCACACATGATAAAGATTACTCTACATTGACATTACTGGAAAACTTCATGCTCGAGAAATGGAAATGTTCAATTCAACGAAGTCAACTGCTACTTTACAGAATCCTGAGTTATATCATGGTGAGAATACGGCAAGTATGAATGCTAAATCTAAACCAACTTTGAGTTCTGCACCAAATATTGCCTTTATGGCTGGAATTTCAAGAAATTTTGATAACAATTCATCATGGGGTTGTAGTTTTACAATTCTAAATTCTTCAAGTCAAAATGCTTTTCTGCTGAATCAATGGATGATTGTGCCAAAATGATTGCTGCTTTAATTTCATCGTCTTTTGGCTTAGTTATCAAAAATGTTGCTAATGCACAATTAGTCAGAGATGATCTTGATGCTTTTGATGATGATCAACTGACTGAATTAGATCTATCTCGGCAATATGCTATGCTGAGTCATAGATCAAAGAGATTTTTGAAGAAGCATGGGAAATCTACTTCTGATTTTAGTGAAAAATTAGGTTTTGATAAGTCAAAATTGAAGTGTTACAAATGTTCAAAGCTTGGACATTTTGCAAAAGAATGTCAACAGAAGTCTGGTTTTCCTCTATCAAGCAAACCTAGTATTACTCAGCCATCTTCTAGTAACTCAGACAAGCCAATAGCTTTAACAGTTCATCATGATGGTGTTTATGATTGGGGTCAACGGTTTGGGTATGATTCATCAGCCTTGATTGTTACTCATGACTAGTCAGATGATTCTTATTCAGATACTAGTTCAGATACTAGTTCAACACCAAGTTCTTATGCATCTGCTGAAAATTTGGAAAGTTTGTTAAAGGAAAATGCTTCATTGTTACTTAAAATTCAAAAGCTTTCTGAGGAATTTATTTTGGTTAATTCAGAGTTGCAGGTTTCTAAAGAACATGCAAAGGAATTGGTTATGAAGAATGAGTGCTTGACTACTGAGATCAAAATGCTGAATGAAGTTTTAGAGATTTCTAAACAAGACAAAAGGAATTTTGAATCTGCAAAAGCAAAGTTATGTGAAGAAAAGGATGCGTTGGTAAATGAAGTTACAAAATGGAAGGCTGAAGCAGAGGATACTGCTACTGATTTTCAAAACATGTTTGAAAACTCCAAGATTAAGCTTGATTTGCTTACAAAGAATGTTGACGAATCGACTGCTAAAATTGAAGCATATCGAGTTGATATGGGAAAATTGTTAGATGAGAAACGTTAGTTGGTTAGTGTTAACAAGGTTCAAACTGCAAATTTGGAGATTCAAAAGAGAAATGAAGATAAACTGAAGAAAGAGTTGTTTGAAGGTTTAGATAATCTTCGCATGCAAAAGTTTGAAACTCACAAAGTTGCAAAGCGATTGATAGCTAAAGAGAAGGAATTCGCTGAGGCTCAACAGCAAATTTCCGATCTCAAAATTCAAGTTCTTGATGCTAACAGATTGCTCAACAATGTTTCAAATTCTCAAGTTTTCACAAGCTTCTTAGCTAATGATGCAAATTTTGAGTAAATGTTTGATAAAACTGCATCACCCCCTGCTCAAATCAAAGAAGCTTTCAAGATCAAGTTCCTGAATTTGATTATTCAAAGGTCTCATCATCTACTGTTGAGGAAGACAAAGTTGTGAAGAAAAAAAAGAACAAGAAGAATAAGAAGCAGAAAGAAATGAAATCTGAGGTTCTTCCAGCTCCAAAACTTGTGTCTGGTTCATCTTCTGCTGCTAATGAGAAGTCAACTACTTCAAGTGACAAGATTAAGTCACAACCTGACTTTAATGAGAGAATCTTCTATGATCAGAGGAATGTGACTGAAGTGAAAGCTGAATTTTCTCGGTTAGCAAAGAATGGGCATTCTACATCTGAGGAGAAAGTTGTTGGAAAGCATGTGGGTCTGGGTTTTAAAGCAACAGATGTAACAGATGAGAAGGCTCTAGAATCATCCTCTCAAGATTTAAAGAAATTGATGCTGAAGCAAGTGAAGAAGGCAGTTTTTAAGGCTGAAAAAATTCAACTTGAGAGATTCTACAAGCTCAAAGGTTCTGCTCAGCTTTTCTCTAATAAAAAATTTCCTCTTCACTGTGTGGATGCCAGAAAGATTTATGAGGTTTTTGTCAAAGATGTTGCTCTTTCACACATGATGAATCAAAAAGCTAATATTCCTTCTGATGGTTCTTTATCTTGAAGCCCAACATCCAAATGGGTTCATGATCACAGGCATCAGGTATATGATTCTAACTCTGATCATGCTCGAGATATTCATGTTTGTTCTTCACAGGTACATCAAAAGTGGGACAAATCAAAACGAATATGTTATATTTACCGCCCAACAGGGCATATGGTAAAAGGTTGTCCACTACCTGCTAATTCCCCACAAAGGTTTCATAAAAAACCAGTTTTTTGTAAACCTGCCCAATAGAAATTCTTTGATGAAAGTGGCAGAGTTTTTGATGAAGTTGAGCCTACATTCTTTTTAAAACAAAAACGTTTTGTTTCAATGTTTCAACAGGTTCAAAATGTAGATTCATCATCGCAGTCACCTGTGATAAGTTCATCAAAAACAGAATTACCAAAACAACATTGGAAACCTAAGGTGGTTTCGAAGCAAAACAAAGACACTAGTCGACCAGAAGTGACCCGCTTTGGGTCATTTATGAACTAATCAGTTTGGCCAGTGTGCAGGTACTTCTAGAAGACCTATCGCCGATTGCAAAGTTGTTGATGGAGGAGTATTCTGCATAATTTAAATTTCATGATCAAATTTTCTAAATCTGCAAATTTTCTGAATTCTGAAACTGTAAAATATTCGTGTTGATTGATCATTTTTCTTTGCTTACAGAGTTTTTTCCAAAAAGACAAAAATAGAGTCTTGTTTGTGTAAAATGAAAATCCATAAATAGAGTTTTCATTTTAAGGGAGAGAATTGTAAGTACAGGGGAGTAAATTGTGAGAAATTGATCATTGGGAAATCATGGTACATTGACTTACGTATCTGACTCATGGATAGAGTAGATGAAAGGGCCATAAGATCATTGTTTGATATGTTTGGTAGGCTCTAAATCAGAAAGTATTCAGATGTGATAAACACTAAATACTAATTCTTGACCAAGTGGACAACATCTTGATGCTTATTCATGACACAAAAAGAAAAATAAGTATGAAAATAGTAATAAGAAGTCATTGTGTACACATGCGTTCATTTTGCAAAGATTTAAACTTGTTTGATTTTCTTTATTTTGTCAAACGATCGGGCTTTCTCTGCGTATCGAAAGATCGACCTGATCGTTGTTCGTTTGACGTTCTGCTTTATTTTCTTTGGTGTTTCCTATAACTCATCGGACTTTCTCTGCGTGTACGGGAGTACCAACCTGATTGTTGTTGGGTTATACGACTTCAACTTGTTTTATTTTTCTTATTTTGTTAAATCCGAGGCCTTATCTGCGTATCGAAAGATCGACCTTAAGGTAGACGATTTAACGTTCTTATTTCTTTTTGCATGGAACACAGTTGACAATATCATGAAAAACATTATGCATTGTGAAAAATCACAGGTGCTATCACACAAAAGGAAAAAGAAAGAAAAACAGAAAAATGTCTGAATATGTCTGATAGTGTGGGGTATGCTGGTCAAAGCAAATCTAATCAATACTTTAACATATAAAGATGTTATGAGTATTATTCTGCCTGAGTTTAAGATGGACAAATTATACCAGCAATTAGCATGACTTATGTGCTTCAATTAGTTGAATTTGAAATGTAGTTCAGTGCGTTATGACCAATATGATTCCATATAGTGATCTTTCTCATACCAAAAATAGTGTGTGATTCTGTATTGCGATTTCATTTCATTTAAAAAAAGATCAAAAAAGATTTTAGGTTTGTTTTGATATAAACTTTCTAAAAGCCAAAAAGATTTTATTTCTGCTTTATTTTCGATCAGATCAACACGTGATACAAAATCCAATTTCAAAATCAAATCTTGGAGTCTTGAAGATACGTTTTGCGCCAAGATTATTTAAATGTTTGAACAGGTTGCTAAAGTGCAAAATTTCATCACTTCAAGTCTTCTGAAGTTGTTGATAAAAGACTAGAGATACACTAGCTGTCATTAAGTATTCAAGATCAAGCTTTATTTGAGTTGAGGAGGAGTTTGTTCGAAGATTCATTTCATTGGACGAACGAATTCTACACTTGAGGGGGAGCTTGATTGAAGATGCAGAGTTGATGATATTAAAGAGATACTGCACACGACGAGGGGGAGTTTGTTGATACTTGATATGTGCGTCGTGTGAAGTATCAAGTAACAGACAAGTTCAATCCAAGTAACTGCTGGCCGAACCAGGTCCGAACCAGGAGTTCGGACTAGCCGAACCTGGAGTTCGGACAAGGCTCGGCCCAACAGTTATATATAGTGTTTGTTCTTTGTATTCGATACGGTTCTGAGTGTGTGAGATTTCTTAAGTGTGTGTTTCTGAGAGTGTTTTCTCTGTGTCATTTCTAAGTGTTTTACTGATTGTAATTGTTCGCTTGTGATCAATAAAACAATCGGTTAATTACGTTTCGACGTCCAAATAGCTAGATTGAGTAGACGATCCGATGATCACGCATTTTCAATGGCATATATCAGTGGGTTCACCTTTGTTAACGAAATCCGTTGACGCCGATGCTGCTCCGTTTCCGATGACGGCGACCACAACTGGGTTAGTCTTTGTTTACTAAATCTGGTGGCGCCTCCGGTTGACGTAGATGCGGCTTTGTTTTCCGGTTTCGGTTTGGGGATGGGAGCATCGCTTTCGATCACGAAGACCACGACTGGGTTAGTCTTTTGTTGATGAAATCCGGTGGCGTCGTCGGTTGACGTAGATACGTGTTTGTTCCGCTATCATTTTCACAGATCTGCTCTCTCTCTCTCTCTTAATATGTTTTCTCTCTCTCTCTCTCATGGCTTCTCTTTCTCTTTTAGAGAGAGAAAGCTTTGATATGGATCTGTTATGACGGTGCCCTCGGTGATGCCCATTGTTTTTCTCTGTGACGATGGTCGGTTTGGTCATCGCCATTGCTTCTCCCTCGCTATTTATATTTTCTCTTTTAGAGAGAGAAAGCAAGAGAGAGAAAGCATGATGGATTGTTTATTTACAAGATCTGTGGAGGGTCGGTGGTGCCGCCGCTGTTGCCGTCTCTGTGAAGATATATCAGGATGGTTGCCTTGATGTTTGTCGCAAATAATCTATTTTGCCCGGCTACTGTTGCTTGAGATTTGACTATGATGGTATGGGTTTTGAATGTTGATGTATGTTTATGATGGTTCATTTGAACTTTTACCTATGAAGGTTCATTTTTTATTTGGATTTTTTATGAATGAACCTTTGTCTTTGTCGGCGTATGTATGATGTCACAGTGGTGGTTTTATCGCTTGGTGCTCATTATGTTGCCTTTTAGTCTTTATATGGCAATGATGGTTTAATTGCATGAGCCTTTGTCTTTGAGCCATAATCGATGTACTTATAGATGTCCCTCCCTTGGTTTGGTTTGGTTTGGTTTGGTTTGGTTTGGTTTCTTATCATATAAGCTATGGCTAAGATGTTCAGGCTTGGTGGTGACAATGTGTCTCTCGCCACCAACATATGCATTACTTTTGAGCCTTCTGATGGTTTGTTCCGGCACACTGATTTGCCATTTTCTGGATACTATTACCTTATATATCAATTCTTTTAACTGATGTGTACACTGCATTGTTACTGTTTGGTTGCTATCTCTGCATTTTGGCATTTTTTAAATTGGATTGGTTGGTGGTGGCTTATCAAATCATTAACGTGGCTATGCTCCTTATAACACACCAAAAGACTACATTGATTCTCCGGTAACGTCGAGTATCACTTTACTGTAACGTCGAGTATCACTTTACGTGTCAATACATTTTAAGGCTATGATGATTAATCTGAGTAGGGGTTCAAAGTAAATTTTGGTTTATTTTGGCGTGGCAATACGTTTTGCAGCCATAGGATCATAACCTCTATGATGATCTGAGCCTACACTTGCACTATTTTGTTATGCATAAGTTCTTTTGGTTCACTTGGTTCCATTATTTTAAGCATAGAAGCAATACATTTAAAATTTTATAAAATATCATATTAAAAAAAACTATAAAAAGTAGTAGGAAGGTTTATATGTTATGATATGATTGAAAGAAAAAGGAAAGAAAAAGGAAAGGAAAAAGTGAAAAGTTTTTATGGTAGTTTTAAACTTTTGGTGAAACATTAAAAGAATAAAAGGTAAATAAAAAAACAATTATGGTTAAATTGTAAAAAGAAAAAGAAAAAAAATAAAAATGCTATGATCTATTTGTAATTGTAAAAAAGTCAAAATTTTACCTGTGTTTAGACACACCTTTTTGTTATCTTCACACATATATATGCAACATTAGTAAATGACTTTATTGCAATTTAATACTTAATAAATACCAATTAATATTATTTATTAGGAATTAAGAGGTAGGTTGAAAAATCACAAGTTATAATATTAGTAAGGGGATAACTAAACTTATTAGTTACGGGATAAAAGTATTTTTTTTTATTAGCTATAGCTACAAGTGAATATGAATATGACAAGTGCATAACTATATTATCATGTTAACTAAAGAGAACGACAAAAAATGCAAATTAGAGTGAAAACGAACATGACTCGCGACAACGCGCGGGCCATTTACTCGTTATTATTGTTATAAACAATATTTAATAATACTAACGGTATATAAACGTTATATTTGAGACTATACTAGTCGTGTGACTAGTTTGGGTTATTTTTTTACACCCTTATTTACATTTCTTATGAACGTGATTACTAACTAGATTTTTGGGGTGTTACAAATAGTTTGTAGATGGAATTGGCATTTACAAAAGAAAAAATTACAAAAATACCCGCACCCTCTTAATAATCCCTAACCTTAAAATATACAAATCTACACCTGGTCTTCTTCCTCATTTTGACCACAATTTCAAAAACACCTAGATCGGAATCAAAAGATGGTCATCAAAACACAGATCGGAATCAAACATAAACCTTCCATCTGGCCGCGATTTCAAACACAAACAATGGTAGGGTCTTTTATTGAGGTTCTTTCGGACTTGGCTTTCACTAACAAATCAAAGGTTGCAGGTTCGAAAGTTGAAGGTCACAGGTTTGCACAAACCAATGTCTGCACGAATTGAAGTCTGCAAAAATCAAAGGTTGCACAAATCTAAGGTTTCAAGTGAATGAATCGAATGTTATAAGCGAACGAATCGAAGGTTGCAGATTCGATGATTGGGCAAATTGACAGTTTTCATTAAGTGATTTCGTTTTCATTTCCTATATTTGATCTTGGTTTTCATTTGATATATTATCTGGATTTTAAGCCCAAAATGATGACAGGTGCTACATAGTTAAGGAATGGTCTAGGTGTGGTGATGGTAGGGTATTTTAGTAATTTTGAACATTTCGTAGGAATGTTTACAATTCCATCGCATCTAGAAAGGAAAGTCAGTTACATCAGTTGAGGGAAAAATTTTCAATTCCATCCTCATGGTGTGCTAATCAAACACGTGTTTAGATGAATTCATTCCAATTCCAATTCAATTCCTTCAAATTCTAGCGAACCAAACAGTGGTCCTGACTTCAATAAATGACTATTAAGTATTAAAGTTAAGTAGGTGTAAAATAATTAAAGTGCCTCATGAATTAAAAATATGAAACAAAAAACTTAATACTAAAATTAAAAATAATTTAAATTTTATAAATATACATTATGCAATGTCGATACCCACGCTAATGGGCTACTGTTCACATAGAATTTGAATGTGGTGAGCCCACGCATTCTCTAGTAAAGGACACTTACTTTGCATTTGTAAGCCTACGTGTGAATGGGTCTTTTACTTACCTCTATATTTGTTTGGTGTGCGTGTGGGTGTGTATGATAATATGATAATTATGGGCCTGTTTTAACACCACTATTGCATTTAAGCTTTACATTTATAAACACGATAATGAACAATCACTATACACAACATACACGGGCAAGTGCACCCATCGCGGCGTAGTATAGCGAAGGTAAGATATCGAGGTCGTCTAAGGACACAATTTATGGAAATGATGGCTCTTGATACTTCGTCTTTGTTAACGTCTAACCAGATCTATCTTTTAGTTAAAGAAAATATAAAATTACTAAAAAGGAAAAATAAAATAAACATAAAATGGGTCCTTAAGCTAGACAATCAGAGAAAATATCACTTGGGAGGACTCACCAGTTGCGAGGTTGGTAGCCTGTTTATTTATAACATTCCTTAAGATTTTTACTAACAGATGAATAGACCGCCTCTCATCCCCAAATCTATTCTCACTTTCCTCCCCGTTTATTACCCAATTGGTATGAACCCCAGGGGTACTCATGTTGTGAATAACAAATATAGTAGTGTGAATGTCACTTAGTTGTAGAGCCTTATGGTTACCGTTACACTCAAATACGTTGCCATGAACCAGCTGGGGAACAACCCACGCATTGGATTATTTTATTATGAAGATTTCTTTATAAGGGACTAAGGTCTGTTTCCTCCACGTACCGCTCTCGCGCATAAACGAGCGATCGTAACCAGAGCCAAGTTCACCAACACATACCGCACTGGCTTCTACACGGTCACAAAATATTACCAACCCTTCATCCCAACCAATACCTTCAGACGGCACATGCGTGAAACTGATTTTGTTTACCTAGACATAAAACACTCAAATGTATTGCTTTGCATGGGGTGCAAGTTATTGTTAGGATCATGCATCGTCCCCCAGTCGGGTGTCACGGGTCCGATTGCTGAGCTTTCGACTCCTCAAATGGCCCGCAATACACAAGATACATTTGTTCAAAAGGGTGACAATATACTTTCTATATAAAGAGTTTTGATAAAGTCATTTGTACATACCTTAGGGTGAGTTTATAAACTCATTTTATTAACTCGTAAAAGGCTCGTTTACCCCAAGTAAGTATAAGGGTTTAGCCAGACATGGCTATAAATATTTTCTTAAAAGAAGTTGAGTACTTCACAGATAAAAATTAAACAAAATCTTATTAAGTTAATATTCTTACAAGCTCTTAGTCGAATGCTTACAAACACCAAGTGACTCAAAGACAAAATCTAGTCTAGAGAGAAAGGAAAGAATTTAGCTAGTTCAGATGGTGG